>JASTUK010000001.1:0-427597 GCA_031125475.1 Saccharomycopsis lassenensis
CGTGTTTACTGTTTTCACAAAGTCCCTGTCTGGGGATTAGACGGAATGGCCTTGTGGGCCTATCCCTGGGGGGGGGGCAGCTGAAATCTCAGATGGCTCAGGCAGGGTGCTAAAACCTGCACCGCACCGAGGCTCAAGGCCACTGGGTTTCAGAACGATCGAAATCGGCGGTACCGCTTGGTCGTGCAAAGCACTTTAGTGTCCAAAAACCTGTGCACGCACCTCAGCCGCCGAGTCCATCGCCACGTTGTGGCCAGTGTGCCAGCTCTGAGAATGAGCTCCAATCAAAAGGCCGTGTGCTGTATTTTTGGAGAACTGGGTATTCAGCGCACGCGAAGATATCAGCAAATTTCTCCGTTATCGATATACTGCGTACATACAACTGAAAAGTGTCACATATTGTGTCCTTTATTTCATACAGTGTCCATACTCATATCATGGGTAAACACTTGCATTCTTGGAAAAATGTTCAAAAAAAAAAGTAAAATAAAAAAAAAATAAAAGTAAAATAATATTCACTAAAAAAGGCACAAGCTAGGCAAGACAAATTGAGCAACCAAGTTTTAGAGCCAATTATCATATTAAAATTACTGGAATAATTTAACGCCAACTGAGGAACAAGTTTTAATCAGAAAATCAACAAGCGACCACCTTTGACCACCTTTGACCACTTGAGCACACTTTACTGCTTTCAGCACTGCGTTTTTTGGATCTACATTCTCAAAACTCAAATTCCATTCTCGTTTTTCTTTGTTTACTTCCCAAACAAACACAAACAAACACCTTCCTTTTAGTGCGCGATCACCAGCAATGGAAGTGGTGGATATGGTAGACAACTCCTTTAACAAAAGCGAGTCAAAGAACCGTTTGAGCAAGTACAACCACCTAGTTCATAACAGTGGACAATTGAACGCAAACATATATAACAATCCACTCATGGGGGTTCAGTCTGTGGGCAAAATCTCTCTTAGAAAAGCCCAGGCGCCGAGCTACGCTTACACAACTGACAAGTCCAAGATAGTGTCCTCGATGTCCAGTGCCCAGTTGAAAGACAAAAATCCAACCGCAAACACAGGGTCCTCCGCCAGCACGTCAAAGAGAGTCTCAAGGCACAGAACCTCCAAGTCTGTTTCTGCAGTGGGCACATTGGACCCAGCAAAGTTCACAAAAAGAGAGTCCATGAGTTCGAGAGACAGCACCGGTATGAGCATGCATTTCCCGGAGAGAAGTTTGCTGTCGAAGACCAAGACTGAGCACAGCTCCTTGGAACGCAAACACTCTAGAAAAAACGGGCCAGGCTCTTCAGGGACCAGTACCAACAGGGGCACAGAATTAAGTACTGGAAACAGCTTCTCGACAGTGAGACACCTGACCAAGTCGAAACTGGTGAATTCGAAAAGTGTTGTGAGCACACCGGGAACGAGCAAAACTGATGACAGCGAAGATTACGATGAGATCACTGAATCATTGAGAGATGCGATACCCGCAGAGTTCATAGATTTTGACAACTCTTCGATATTCGAAAGCATACTTGAGTCTGAGATGACATCGGTGCGTTCGATGAAACTTAATGATAGAAAACTGGCTCAAGAGAAGCTTCGCAAGGAAAAGCAATCTCAAAAGGAAAAGATACAGAGAGAGAAACAGATACAGAGGGGTAAGTTGTTACAGGAAAAGCAGCTACAGCGAGAAAAATTGCAGAAAGAGAAACAAATTTATATGGAGAAACAGCTACAAAAGGAAAGGATTCACAAAGAAAAAGTCAAAAGAGAGAAGTTGTTACAAAAAGAAAGGGTGTTACAAAAAGAAAAGCTGTCGCAAAAAGAGAGGTTGATGCAAAACGAAAAGCTGCTACAAAGAGATAAGTCTATTCAAAAAGAAAAATTACAAAGAGGGAAGATTCCAAAAATTCATGGAGCTGGGTTAAAGATATCCCCAAATATTCAAAGAAACTCGTTGTATGCTCAGTCCCAAGCACAAGCGCAATCGCTTAAAATCAAACGCAAGTCCACCATTGAAGATTATGATGCGTTTATCAAGCTTGCCGCAAATTCTGAGAAGAAATCGGCCAAAGTGGCAGCTGAGATAAATGACTTCGAAGAGCCTCCAGAGCCTTTAATCGAGAAAACACCGAAAGGATCACCAACTCGATTGAGACCACCTTCCATTACAGTTAAAAGAAACTCGAAGTTGACTGGATCCAGCACGTTCAACACTTTCAACACCTTCAGTACAACACCATCAAATACATTGAGTTCAAACGGTATTAGCATGATTAACAGTTCTAATACCGCAAATACTACTTTCATAACAAGAACACCTACCTCAGCTAATAAAGGCAAAAGGCTTTCTTCTTCAAAATCTTTCATACCAATTTCTACCTCTTTAAAGCAGAGAGACAGTTTGTACAACATAAGAAGTGACTCTATGGTAAGCATTGACGACGATCTTGCTTTTTTAAAGGACTTTTCATTCGATAACGAAGAAAACGCTATTGTTGATGATTTTACCACCGGTTTGCTTGGATCACCTGCGACGCCTAAGGCTGAAAAACTTAGCAAAAGCAAAGACGAACACGAAGGTGGAGAAGATTATGGTGACGGTGATGTCACAATAACAGTGCTGGAGAAAGACGCCAAGTCTATCATTGAAGACAGTGATTTTGAAGCTGACCCAAGCATTGAGCTTTTGGACAGTCTTAATGCCGGATCTAGAAGATCAGGCTTGGGTGGTGAGACTAATACTTTGCCTGAGTCGATCAATAACGACGTGAACCATGTAGAAAGAAAGCAGCAGGGTTCTGCTGAGGTTGGCACGCAGAATCAGATTGCAAGCAAGTTTTACAATGGCTCCACATTTAAAAATTTCACTATAGCGTCGGCTGATAATGTGAACGATTGTAAAACTTGCTTACCACCAAGTG
This sequence comes from Saccharomycopsis lassenensis, assembly GCA_031125475.1. NCBI lineage: Eukaryota > Fungi > Ascomycota > Saccharomycetes > Ascoideales > Saccharomycopsidaceae > Saccharomycopsis > Saccharomycopsis lassenensis. The sequence continues at coordinate 2,924 of JASTUK010000001.1, forward strand.
ACAAAAAGCTTTTTGAAAGCTCATTCAGATTGAAAAACTTAAGGCACACAAAGGAGAGAGACACAGGCTCTCAAAAATCTGCTGACTCGAGAAAAGCGGCAGCTGTCAAAAAGAGCTCAACTTTAAATAATGTCAACGTCACCAGCAAGTATCTCATGAAAGCTGTGAAAAATAAGTATGGCCATGCACATTCCCAAAAATCAGAAGGTTCACAAAAGAAGTTAATGGGTAGTTTCAAGAGACAGAAAAAGCAAATTCGTAATCGTGATGAGATGCTTGTTGCTTTGAAATCTTTCGAAGAAACCAATGTGATTTTGCAACAACTAGAAGCAACGCCTAACCACGCTGTTCCGGTGATGAAAGCTGGTGAGATTTTAAGTGACAAGTCTTACAATTTGAGCTTGTACGAGAAAAGCGAGCTTTCTCGCAAAGCAAATGTATATTATATGAAGCTTCAAGATGAGTTACCTACCGAGGTAAACCATAAAAAGAATTTTGGATATGATGACGACGACAAAAATTACATTGCCAAAGTTGGCAATCATATTGATTATAGATACGAGATTTTACAAGTGTTAGGCAATGGGAGTTTTGGTAATGTTCTTAAATGTTGCGACCACAAAAACAACAAAATTGTTGCAATCAAAGTGATCAAGAATGATATGCAATGGTCTTTGCAGGCTGTTTATGAGATCAAAATTCTAAAAAATCTAAGCAAAAGCCGCTCTGATTCGAAGGAGAACTATACTTTAAAGTACAAAAATCATTTCAGTTTCAGAAGTCATATGTGCATTGTTTCGGAGCTTTTATCCGTGAATTTATTCCAGGTTGTGCAGGCGTCTGGATTTTCAGGCGTTTCCATGAACATTTTAATGAAATGGGGTTTTCAGATGCTCAAGGCTTTAGAATTCATCCATGGTAACGATGTTATTCACTGCGACATGAAGCCAGAAAATATAATGCTTATTTCTCCTACACTGTTGGATATCAAAATCATTGATTTTGGCTCTGCTTGTTATACAGGAGAGACCTCGTACACTTACATCCAGTCCAGATTTTACAGAGCTCCGGAAGTTCTTATTGGAGCCAGATATAGTATGCCAATAGATATCTGGAGCACTGGATGTATCTTGTATGAGTTATTGACTGGTGAGCCGTTGTTTCCTAGTAAAGATGAGCCAGAACATTTGGCTATGAATGTTGAAGTTTTGGGTCTCCCAAGTAACAAAGGCATTCTCAAGTTGAGAAAAGAGTTAATAGATAAAGGCCCGATTGACAAGGTTGACGAAAACGTTGAACCGTACACAATGATAGATTTGAATTTTGACGCAAATGGTTTTATGAAGCCAAATTTCGTGAAACTCAAAAAAATCGTACCTTTTTCAAAGCCATTGTCAAAATTAATTCCGGAAAGCCACGAATTGCAACCGCTTTTTGTTCAATTTTTGACCAATTGCTTAGAATGGGACAGCTTCAAAAGAAAATCTGCACTGGAGCTTCTTCAGGACTCATGGATGATTTACTATCAGCAGAATAAAGACGCCATAGAACGAACAGTGGGAGGCACCACGTGGTAATCCAATAGTATTCTGCCGGCACATTTAATGTTTTATATTTAGTTGGAATAATCATAGAGTAAAAAATACATTTTTTGATCGAAATGGTATATTATTATCAAAAAAATTATTGAATTAAAAGTGCATAGTATAAGCCTCAGTTGGCGAACTGTTTATAGATGATTCCAACATCTGCATTAGGTAAATCGTCGCTGGACACGACTCTTATTAATGTGTTTCTTCTTGTTTGACCAAACTCATCATCAGAATCTATATTTTGCGTCGTTTCAATGCTTTCAGTGTCTAAAACGTAATCGAAACTCTGATCATATTTCTCAAAGTAACTCAGCCCAACGGACGATACCATGGAAACAGTACGAGACTGAGACTGAGAAGATGCAATGGAAGTGCTGGCTCTAGAGAACGTTCCCAATGACGTTCTGCTCTCAAATGGATTGCGTGCCAGCGTATTAGTAGTGGTCGTCAACAAAGTGCTTGTAGTTTTATTTCTGTAACTTCTCTCATATCTCTCGTTTCTGAGACCTCTGTGGATACTGCTATTTTCCCTGTAAGTTCTACCACTACTGCCGCCTGCTGTAAGAGTGTTTGAGCTACTATTGCTGCTGCTGAGTGTAATGCTGCTACTTGCCGTGCTCGTAACAAAACTGTTTGTTGCTGTCAGTCTAGACAGTCTTGTCAGTCTGGACATCACAGACTTTCTTTCATCTTTGAATAATCTCTCATCCAACTTGATTTTCTGAATGTCCTTGGCAGTCACCATCGTAGTCTTAACGGCATTAGGGTCCTTTTGTTGACATTTGTTGTAGATATCAATAATGCTGCGGCCGTGGTATAATCTATTTGCGCCGCCCTTGTCTCCATGGCCTTGAGTACCGTTGTGTGCTTTGTGTGTGTCGTTTCCTCTCTTACTGTTAATATATTTTTGGTATGCTCCAGTGCCTTCTTCACTTTTTGAAACTGCTTTTTTACTATTTTTATGACGATAGTCCACTTTTACGGTGTTGTAGATATCGTTCGTTCTTCTTCCATTTGTGACAAAAAAGTTTTTATTGAGAAGGACCAAGTCTGCTGTCTCTTCGTCAATCTGCGAGTTCAACTCGTGCTTTTTAGGCTGTTCCTCCTCATACGTTGGCGATCTTAGCTCATCTTTCATAAAAGACTGTCTTGGTTTGAGAGAAGCTTCAGAGTTGAAAGCATAAAGCGCATGTTTCTTCTTTTCAACTTGAACATGTCTGCTACTGCTAACATGGTTATCTTTTCTTGAATCCTGATGTCTGTTATGTTCTTTTTGCTTTCTTGCTTGTCTCTGCTGCAAGTGCTGTAAGCTTTTTTGCTTTTTCGGTTTCTCCACAATGTCGCCTATCTCAACTTCTTGAATCTCAATATCATGCACATCCAGAATCACTATTTCATCATCGTGTGAATAATCCAATTGTACTGCCCGTTCCGGGGCAGGCTCTACTAACTCATATTTTGAAGCAGCATCAACAGCTACTGGTTCAACCGGAACAACTTTTGTACTCAAACTTTCAAAGTCTATTCCCTTTGCTGAATCTTCAAATGAGCTGCTGCCACTGTTCACTCTTCCAGACATCAAAGAAGATCCCAGAGATTCAAAGCTGGATCTTGACAAATCGTCTTTCTTTGGCTCCATCTCTAAGGAATTGATTCTAGAGTTGGCTTCTCTCATAATATCATTCATGAACGAGGAATCCCCTTCAAGGTCTAAACCATCAAAAAAGTCTTGTGTCTCTCTTTTCTCCAGTGATTCCAATTCAATATTTTTGACTTTTGTAGGACTATTTGATGCAGAGAGGTTAACTGACTTTAATGGTGTACTGGACTCAGAAATATTCTCAAACTTCATCGGTGTAACTTGCTTATGACTCAGGTGTTCTGAAGGCGTTGTCTGGAATGGATTGCTGAGCTCTTCTTCGTGCAAAATTGAACGGTCGTCACCAAAATTTCCGGACCAGGCTTTTTTATGATAAGTGCTCTGTGCGTAGTAACTCGAAACAGATGATGGATCTCTTTGATGTCTGTTTCTTCTTCCCTGTGATCCAGAAATTTTTTTCAAAATAGGGCCGGCAGTTTCATCTGTCATGTCTGTAATAAACATCTCAATTTTGGTGTTCACGGACTGTCTTTTGAACTCAGGAGAAAAAGTTTTTTCGGCGTCTTCACCAGCAAAGTCAATGTAATTGGAGGGAAACAGGACTTGGCCTTCTTTGTTCATAAGAGGCGAGATTTCTGGCAACTTCACAAGCTTTTTGTCGTTTTCTGGTTCTTCAATTTGTTCCTCAGGTTCAAAGATGCTCTGTGGCTCCTCCATATGCTCTTCAAGAATGTCCTCCAAGATTGGCTCCTCATTTTGATAAACCTCGGGACTCAGGCCATTTTTCTCATCAATCTCGCGTATCTTGTCAATGACCATCTTTATTTGATTGTATGTTGATGGCTCCTCCAAACTTTGTAACGATTCCATGTCGTAGTTGTCGTCGCTGGAGTAGTGAGTGTTTTCTTCTAAAATTGAACTTTCGTTGGCAGCATTGTTGTCGTAATTCAACACACGGTTGAGACTAGTTCTCACGGAGAAAGATTCTTCCACAGGAGAAAGGTTCAACTTTAATGTTGTAGGAGAAAAAGTACTGTCTCTTTTCACGAAGTTGGCACTGAGCGTATCAACTTTCATAGCCGAGTTGCCATTTATCAACTCGTTGAAGTTTTCATTCTGTATAACGTTCGGCCCATTATTCAAAGGAAGCGCAATTTCCAGCGACAGCTTGCTGGCTTCACTGTTATTCATGAGACCTAAGCCGCCTGTGACATCGTTTCCTAAAGTGATATCAAGCTTGAAATACTCGTTGGAGCTGTTGCTACTAGACACGTTTGTGATGCTTTCAATGTCGTTGTACAAATTACTTGTCACATTACCCAGCTGTAATATGTCATCCTGCGACTGCGAGTTGCCGTGGGAGTGGTATGTGTCAAAGCCTGGCTCCTGAATCAAATCTGTTATGTCATCTAAGTCCTCGCTGGCTTCGCTGCCGCTTTTGCGAGAAAACTTTCTTAAAAAGGAGGTTTTTCTCCCACTGAGAATGCTTCTGATTTTGGCCTTTGGGCTTGGTACAGTCTGCGATTGGGTGTTTCTCACTTTTTGTGTTTGAGGCTGTTGTTGCGGCTGTGTGGTGTGTTTAATGTCGAGCTCCAAGTTGTTTGGCGTAGTATTAGTAGAGCTTATGGGGGTATCATTCTGGTGTAACAGTGACGAGAAGGAGCTCGAAGAAACGTCGTCGCTCAAGTCACTGATATCACTCAAATCGTCGTCATCGTCTTCTTCGTCATCTTCCTCCTCCTTGTCATCGTCGTAGGCCTCGTCTTGTACAAATACTTCAAAGTCTTTGTTGTGCAGGTTTTTGTGATCAAAAGTTATGGCATTATTCAAGTAGTTGTTGAACTGGTCGAAATCATAGTCATCCAACTCAAAATCGTTGTTCAAATCTTGCAAGTTATCGATAATCTGAGACTGGGGTCTGTTAAAATCCACCAAGTTGCTTGAAGATGTGCTCGTACTTTCAGTGCTTGTTGCGACTCTCATTATGATACATCAACAAATTGGGATTTATTTGTCTGTGTTGATTTGCGGAAGGTTGGCTTTGAATGGGTTGCGTTGCTCTGAGTAAGACTTCCAAAGCACAATAGACAAACAAAGGCACAAAGTTGATTATTTTGTTGTGAGTTTGAAATAAAAATATAAGGAAGAAAATTATTGAAGTAATAATTTTTATCAATACACTTAGCGCCAAATAGGAAGAGAGAGCAAGAAGAAAGTAAAACACAAAAAAATAAAAGCACAGGAAAAAAACAAAAAGCGCCAAATAAGAAGCACAAAGCTTAGACCTTAGATAGATAGAGTGAAGGCTACATTAATTAGTGTGTTTTGAAGTACATGCTTAAACCGAAAAAATGGGATGGCCGATATTTCTGCAACAATAGTTTAAACCAGAGTTCCCCAATCCAGATTGAACGATTATTAGGGCTACAAATAGCATTTAGATATGGGATCTAAGAAACGCACTTAGTAGTTCTAGCTAACCTCATATGTCCAGATTAAGTAATCATGGTGCAGAAAAATTACGCAACCTCATGCACAATATACTTTTTGTCTCGTTCGTTTTCATTGAGCTAAAACGCACAGTTTAATAAATCAGTATTGGACGGGGATAAATAAAAAAGCGCTAGTCTTAATATGTCAAGGGGGACTGAAATTGTGCTCTTAGGTTCTCAACGTTTAAGTTTAAGTTCACTTCACTGGGCAGTGAAGTAAAAATACAAAGCAAGGCAACGTTCCGTGATTTCTCACATTGCTGTACATGTGCACTTTGCCAGGTGGATACCCTTTGATTTTCAAATTGCATGGATTATCTCAAACGTATACACAATGAGCCAATTTGACCATTTGTTTCTTTTTCGTTTTATGCCTTGATTTGTGTAGTTAGCCTCGCTCTACATTTTTTCAATTGTTTCGGCGTAGTCTTAAGTGGCGTAAAATCCTGGACTAGTTTATACAAAGAGGATAAAGCTGGTTTTTTCCGATTATCAATTAGAAACTAATTCATCTAACACCCAGATCTGGGGCGTATTGCATCATGGTCTTTAACATGAGAAACTTAAATGCCGGTGTCCTGACCTGTTAGAATCCTTCTACATATTTTTTTGATACTCTTTGATCGTGTTGCAACTTGAGTATTGGGGTTGTAATTATTGAAAAATAGGAGAACTTGGCGATTTAAGGTTTTGGGTGTACTAACTTGTTTGGGCCAAGAATTGAAGTTGAGTGCACAATGATATTGCCGGATTCCCACGCTTTGCAACATCATAACACACAGCAAACCGTTCTGTTCTACGCGAACCTATTCATAAAATGTATTAACACAATCAAGAAATTCAGAACTCTAAACGCTATTTAAACAACCCATTATTTTGAACCAATTCCATTTTCAAAAAATCAAAAAAGCTGATTCTATTCTCACGATTATCAGCAGGATCCAGTCGCAGCTTTCTCAATAAAATAGCGCGCCACATTATCGCGATAATCATTCAAATAAAAAGAACTCCTCTAACTTAAAAGTGACCGGCGCTGCTGGCCATTGCTAACCGTGGTGATAAAGAAATAAAATAAAGCAAAACAAAAGTAAAGTACACTTAAAATTGATTTTCAGACTTTATTGAGTAAAAATTGTAATTTTCTCTAAAAGTCATAAAAAACCGCTGCTGGGTTATGCAACCTGCCACTTATGGAATGGGCGTCATCGAATGGGTCGTTTAAAAAGCTGTCCACGTTGCTGAGCTGTTGTTCGTTATTCATAAAGAAAAACTCTCCTTTCATCGAAGAGCTTGAATCTAATTCGTTATTTGGTAAGTAAAGTGGATTGTTCAAGTTCGATAAGTACTCGTCAACGCTAGCGTCATTCGAGATACTCACACTTGATGACAGTGAACTAACAGGTGATGATCTGTTTGGCACATCTGTTGAGCTTTCGTCAAAATCTTGTAACGAGTTTGTGGTACTTGTGATGTCCAATGTGTTGCTCAAAAAGCCTGTGCCAATGTTTAAAGACATGTCACTGTTCATCATGTTGTTCTTGAATGGTGAAACAAGCTCTTGCTTGATGAGAGGTGTAGAAAGTGGTGAAATTGGCATTGGTGACTCAATCTCGGTGTCTGCGTTCTTACTGGCCTTTGTGCTCTTGGATTTCTTGTACTTTCTAGTTTCATTTTCAGAAATTGAGCGTTTGTGAGCCGAACCAGACATGACACTATTTGCGAGAACGGTGTTAATAGATATAGCACTGCCCATCACTGTTGTATTGTCTTTTATCATTTCTTCGTTGTTGACAGTATCGTTATTGTTGCTAGCACCGTTAATGGCACTGAGTTTTTTATTTTCGTTCTTTTGGCTGTTGTCGTCCATTGAAACAGCGTTATCGAGCTCAGTTTCGACACCACTCAATGATGTCTTGTGCTCTTCGTTCTCATTCTCGTTGTCATCGGTAGGAGTAGAACCACGCGTGTTTTCGTTGGAAGAGCCAGAGTTGCCGTTACCAACATTGCAATTGTCATAGTTTGGTTGAGTTAATTCCACTTCTGGAATTGGATCCTCGGTTAAAACAGAAACGTCCACATCTGACAAATCGCCACCCAAAGCCTTTATTTTCTCAATCAAGCTTTCGCCCAATTTGATCAATCTCAACTCTTTGTCCTTGTGACACTTGATGTTGTTTTCCAATTTGTCAACCGAGCTTTCCAAAAATTCAACGTGCTTTCTCTTCTTTTCCCTTGAAGCATGAGCAGCTCTTCTGTTTCTAAGAATTCTTTCAATTCTTCTTTGCTCTTTTTCTTCTTGAGTCTTAGCTCTTTTACGTGGTGGTAAAGTTGATGTAATTGGTGGTAAATCACTCATATTGATGGTTGAATTAAAATATAAAATTTAAAATAAGAATACAGTATCTAAAAGAAATAAACAGAGCGATCAAGAAGAAAAGATTTTTGATCTATGTATGCTGCAATCCCGTGATCAATTTGAACTTCTGTTGTGAGTTTGTTTATTGAAATGAATTTGAAAAAGTCGAGAAAAATCTGATTTGTTATTCAACTCTTTCTTTATAAGTTTATATGTTTTTTGAAAGAAATTTTCAAAGAAAAAAAAAGGGGCGTGGAAATTCACAACGTTTATATATAGATCTGATACGTAACGTGGTGATTGGGTGCAAAATTTCAATCAATCAATCAAACAAGCCCTTGGTTCGCAGCCCTGGGTATGTTTAGCTTCATGCGTTGAAAATAATACAAGTAACAAAAAACAAATAAAGGTACATATACATGCATATTTTCTTAATTTTCTGTTTTATTTTTATTTATTCGCTGAGCCTAGTATTTGAAGAATGTGAATATATCAAAGAGGAGAAGGGAGCAAAAGAAACGGGCGTTGAATCTGATTTGAAAATGGTGAGCATTAAACTTAACTACCACGTCTTTGTATGTGCATATCTTCTCGGGTCGCGGTTTATTTGGTCACCATAAACACATGTATGTTGAGTTATAAATAATTTACGGCGCGATGCTGTGAGTCCGGGTTAATCATCTGATAGAGTACTTCTGATCTTGACAAATAGCGTTGCGCTCATTTACTTTTTCGTTTACAGGCCAGTGGCTAACTTGAAGGAATTGTGTAAGGTTATTCACTCATTACGCCACCTTGGGGCAATATATCCAACGATTCAATTGACTGCATGAGCACACGTATCCTGTTACATTAACGTACATGGACGACAATAAAATTAAAATTTCTTATCACTGCACCGCTAATTTTAGATACCTATATTTATAACGTGCAGAGTGTACTTACATCCAGAGAATTGTCGATCAATGCTTCAGTTAAAGAATATCGATTTTCTTTGTTTAAAAGATCCAAATTGATTTGCCACGAGTAAAACGAGGTAAAACGAAGTAAATCTCAGTAAATTGGATTGAAAATGTGGAAAAAAAACAAAGAATAGTGTAAAAGCTATTCGGGTGATAACAAATTTAGCTTATTGAGTACCTCCGTGTCTTTTTAGCATAAGTAGCCTGGCCGCTGTAACAGCAAAAAGAAATGGAAAATGAAGACATAATCCGCCTCCTGTAACCAATCTGAAACAAAAGGTAAATGGCCAATTTTCTTTCTTTTTGTTTTACTTTTACTTTTTGCGCCCATTGCCTCCGACTGACTCGTAATATCGGGTTTAGATTTTGTTTCAAAATGGGCATTTATGAGCCGGGTAATCAAGGCTACGCTAGACAATTGTTTTTAGGAGGCACATAGGACTGCATGGCATGTATACTGCTATATCTGGTAATATTAAGACATGATGATTTAAGTAAAAAAATAAAATAGTCTAGACTAATAACTAGACTCACAATTATACTGGGCTGAAAACTTGGATAACGAGAAACTCAATTGGAGAATGGGATTTTAGCCCGGTATTATTAGTGCTAATACTTGAAGTTCTCGAGACGCCCGAGACAATCATTAGAGACCCAATCCGAACAGGAATAAAATTCATACAGTGAACGACAGAAAAGCAAAGAAATCCAGATCTAGGTCTCGCGTAGCTCATTTAGCCTCTAGAGCAAAAACACATAGCTAAACCACAATCGCTTATGATTTTTTTTTTCAGTTATCTTATACCCGCAAGCTCTGGCAAACTAATTTAAGCAGCCAGACAACCCAAATGTCCCACAGTCGCGCGACCGCGGAACCGCGTAGCCGCCCAGTTCAACCAAACCTTGCCTCGGTAATCAAGGCTAGACACTGTTGCGCAACAAAATGCACACATTGACAATAAAAAAAAAAGCAAAAATTATTTTACTCAATGAATGCCAATAAAGTCTGGCAAGAGCAAATTGTGTCCACAATGAAAAACGTTGAGAGCCCATAACTTTAATATCTGCCCATTTCTTTTTACTGTTATTCGTCCAGCTCCACAACAATACCTGCACGTGCCAATTCGTTTCTGAGCTAATATAGGCAAAAGTTCACTGGCTTCATTAGCTCGGGTCTAAATGAAGAGATTACGGAAGAAAAAAAAATCAAAAAGCTAAAATAAAAGTAAAACGTAGGTTACGTCTTTCGTCTAAACCTTCTCTTTTCGTTCAATCTTTGTTAAATGTGTTTCTCCGAGATTGTGATCTGCTATTTTCATTCTTGAGAATCCCAGATATTTTCAATTTGTTCTGAACTTATTTACGGAACAATGTCTTTTTTGCATGCTTCTTCAACCCTTTTTTCATGAGTAAAAGTGCTCAAACTTTATTTTGAACTCTTGATATTGTAATGTCCTGATAAAGTCATAAGGTTTTGTTAATAATTCCAGGAATACTACCGGGAAGCCAATCAAAGTTAATTTGTTCTGATAAAACTGAGAAATAATTTCCAGTGTATACAGCTGCACGACTCGAAAAAATTAGAAACCGAGCAGACTAATAGGAAAACGCTCGTCTACGGATTGGCTTGAGATGCGATATTTGGAATTTGAGTAAACCCACTATTTTAGTCCCTGGGTCTAAGTTGCAGGCCTATGGCATAAAGGAAAGAAAAACTATGCACGTTCAATGCCGGGGTTTTAACTGTATCCAAGAAATCGACGATCATTGAGGATCGGTATTTGACGATTTTTGAGTAAATTGGTTGTTGATTTTAGTGCAAAATCTTCCTATCGGACCGTCATAAAAGAAAGCCCCAATTAATCAATTCGAAATGAGGACCAACACCAGCAACCAAGTGAGGTTTTGCGAAATTTTGAAAATGACCGGGCTATTTTGTCTCATTTTGTTTCTTTTTTTTTTAAGCAGTACTCATCAAATGTAGAATCATAAGGTTGCAAGATTTATCTTTCTGTTCCCCCACTAATTTAATTTAGGAACAAACTGAGAATCTTTTCTTTCGAACACTCTCAAATACAATAGTTGCCCGAAACCATACAGGATAGTTAACTTTTCGCTGTATCCCGTACAAATTGCTTCAAGAGTGATTACAGTCATTTATTTTTTATTCCTAGCGTCGCAGCAAACTTTTTCAACAGTTGACCCCTCACTCACCTATGGTCCTTCTATAATAGAAGTTGACATTGGCAATAATTCAATAACGCTCTTTTTTGATTGTGATTTGACATCTCAATCAAATTGAGTGTAATTATTGTAAAAAATGTGAATCAATTTGAAAATGATTGAAAGCTAGGAGAAAAAAACTGAAGCCTGATAGTATGTAAAAAAAGTTTTATAGTCACTGATTCCAATCAAGGCTAAAAGCTCAATCACATAAAAGCAGTCAAATTAAAATCATTAAATCACTTTTTGAATCTATCAGAACACTGCCTTTTAGTTCTTCTATGTCTATGATCAATTCAAGTAACTGTGTCCCTTTGTCTACGCACAACTGGGCCTTCGTTGTTATGAAGAATCTCATCAAATTATACTCAATGAGCTGGTGAACAACATTCAAGCACCATAATCATAAAAATGAACTCTATATAAAAATGTATACTACTTTTTGCATTAACCTGGACATCTTATAACAAAATTTACTGGCCACTAGGACAGGGTAAATTTTATAAAAACGAAGCTTTCGTGGCCCAGTTGGCTAGGGCGTCAGTCTCATAATCTGAAGATCGCGAGTTCGAGCCTCGCCGAGAGCATTTTTTTTGTGATTTTTGACACAAATAATACTTTTTTTTTTCTACCTTGGTATTCTTTGATACTAACAGTATGAATCAGTTTGATGTTGACATTCCAGTTACAGATTTAGACGATGAGGAGGATCTTGAGTTATATTCGGAAAATGAAGAACAGGTCTTAGACGACGATTTCCTGAAACTGAAAAAGAAGCTGAGGAACATAGAAATGTTAAAGAATAAAATAAAAAAGCAGGCTAATAGATTGACCAACAACGACAGCTATCAAAGATTAGAAACACAAAATGAAAGCATCGAACTTCAGGATGTGGGAAACGATATAAATACCAACATGTACACTGTTCAGAGTTTGGATACTTCTTCGAAGAAGGGATCAAACTTGAAAACCTTGATCTTCTGCGGAGTGGCCATGTCATTCTTGGGTGTGCTCATAGGAATGTCTGTGCTAGTATCGAACATGAAACAAGATAATGTCAGGCTGCTAACTACATTCAAACCTGTACTTAGCAACGGCACTGAGAATTTTTACCCAACAACGATTTTGATCTCGTTGGATGGATTTCATCCACACTACATTTCTGAAAAGCACACACCATATATGCACAAGTTTTATATGAAATCTGCGGGACCAGCTTACATGATACCTTCGTTCCCTTCATCTACATTTCCTAATCATTGGTCGATGGTCACGGGCCTTTACCCCATATTTCACGGAATAGTAGGAAACACGTTTTTCAGTCCGAAGTTACAAAAACAGTTTGTCAACGTGAAACCAGAGTTTAGCATCAGTGACTCAGCTTGGTGGGGTGGCGAGCCCTTGTGGCAGACTGCTTATAAACATGGTGTTTCAGCATCTGTTCACATGTGGCCTGGAAGCGAAGTTGAGTTTCCCACGGGAAATGCTTTAGAGGTGGATAAGTACAATGGCAGTGAGGTTTTGCTGGCTAAAGCCTCGAGAATAGTTGAATGGATTGATCGTAAATTGGCGGCGAGACCCGAACTTATATTGGGTTACGTGCCCACTATCGACTCCTTAGGCCACAAGTACGGTGTGGAAGGCCCCGAGCTTGAAGAAGGGTTGCTGTATGTTGATAACTTTGTGGAAACAGTACACATGGCTATAGAACAAAGAAATTTGTCGCACATTGTGAACTTAGTGCTTGTTTCGGACCACGGTATGGCACCCACATCCAATGAAAGAGTTATATTTCTTGACGATCTTGTTCCTTTAGAAATGATTGAGCATTTTGATGGTTGGCCATTGTTTGGTCTTCGGCCATTTTCCAAGTACAATATTGAGGAAGTTTATAGTGAGATCGAACAGAAAATCAAACAAAACGGATATAGGGCTAAAGTATATTTGAAAGGTAACATGCCTCGAGAATGGAATTTTGGCAATACAAACTCGCAATACGATGAACGATTGGCACCAATTTGGGTTGTACCAGATGTGGGCTATGCCATAATCACAAAAGAGAAGTTTGAAAAATTGGGCAGAAACTATAGTCCAAAGGGTGTTCACGGATATAATAACACAGAGACTTTAATGCGGGCCTTGTTCATGGCAACGGGGCCTTATTTTTCAGACAAGAAGGCAAAGGTGGAACCCTTCGAAAATGTTAACGTTTACAATATCATTTGTGATTCTTTAAATTTACACAATCCAGCCGCTAATAATGGCACTGAGTTGAGTAATATTTGGTCTAAAACTTTACTCAACTGGACCGATCCAGAAGAGTACCCGGGAGTCGATTTTGAGATGAAGATTGAGGATAACTCCACTTACGATGCGTTGTTCCGCGTTAAAAACACTGAAAAATTGCCGAGCACGTCTCTTACTGTCTCTATTATTCCTACAAGCTCTTCAGTTTCAAGCGAGAAATTGCTTGACATCTCAGTTGAGACCTCACTGCTTTCAGTTACAGTTTCAAGTTCAAGTACAACCAGTGTACCAAGTGAGGCAGCCGGGATTCACAAGGACAAGTCATGGTTTGAAGCTGTAGAAGACGCTGTGGAGGACGCCATAGAAAAAGTTGGTGATGAAGCAAAGCACATAATAGAGGAAATAGGGCATAGGGTGGAAGACTTTGAAAAGGATGAAAAGTGAATTAGTTAGTTTAACTCAGAGCTTTTTGAAATCAATAGATTATTTCTTTAATTGTGTAATATTTTTGTTTTTGATTAAGTTTTGTTTCCAACGTTGATATCGTTGCTTCAAAACCGTCACAAAAAAGTTTCATTTGCTTGAAAATTGTTTTTCAAGCGATGCATCGACCTACATGCGCGCACCTGTACAATAACCTAGTCAATGAGTATATACCTACGAATTGAAACAAAGATTAATAGCAGAATAGTGTGCAAAATTCAGTGGATTTGAAAGCCTTTAAAAGAAGTCTAAAGTTTTTATATACTGTTTCAATATGGAAAAAATTTCCTCAAGCAATTGTGAACCTGCCGTATGAAATTTTTCAAAATCAAAAAAATTGCGATATCGCTGCCCATACTGGATGTTTTTTCGGAAACTATCAGTGACTATGACACTCTGTACCCATCAACATCTAACTCACTTACACGGTCCAACAGTATCAGTTCCGAGGAAGGACTTTTCAAAACTTTGGAAAATTTGGAGGTTCCATTGGAGGATATTTTGGAGCTAATCAACAGATCTAAAGAGACTTTTTACACAAAGTACTATATCTACGACGTGGAAAAGTTCAATAGGAGCTTTGTTAGATGTACAAAATTTGACATACTTGAAAGCCAGTGTTTGCCAATATATTGCAAATACGTGGGAGACTCTTTGATACAACAATTGGAGTTGCGGGCAATTAAAGAAAGTGATTTAGACACATATACCATTTTTACACCAACGATTAATGAAATTGACAGTTCATTCTTTCATCAGACAAACGTAATCATTCAAAAACTATTTCCTCGAGACGGGTGTAGTTTGAGAGGTAAAAAGCTTGACGAATTGATTGGAAACTTACCAACAGATTTGCTAGTAGCGACATTCAGAAGAGTATTTTCTCTTTTGCATGGTGGACTAATATCAATCGAAGAGCACAAAAAACTTTTTGGACCCAATGAAGAGTTTCAATCCATCCATGCTAATGTTGCATTGAGGCATTTGGATTTTTACAAGGACGTACCAAGGGTATTGAACTCTGAAAAAAACCTGTACTTATTGGCAAGGTTTTTGAGATTGGTGCTAGTTTCTTGGTACGCTTGCGGAAAACATGATGAGGAAAGCCTCAGGACGTTCCTTAACATTGCAGCATCAATATGTATTGAAACTAAGTCGGAAGCAACTAAAGGTGACATACACAAGTTAGTTGAGTTTTACAACTTTAGAAATCTGGCGTTCACCAAATTGTTTTGGTTGTTTTTGAAACTGTCTTCCGAGTGCGAATATGAAGAGGCCAAAAGATGCTGTAATACCTCGCTACACAGTATGTACAGCAAAAGTTTTGTAAGCAAAAGACTTGAACAAGCACTAGTAATCACTATTGAACAGAGTGCAACTAGTTTCAGTGACATTTTGAAAAGGATTGGAACTTCAAAAAGCACAAAATACCGCGAGAATGAAGTCTGGTTTTTCGATGAGATTAGATTTGTGGAGAATATTTGCAAAGACCCCCACAAAACTGTGAAATCAAACACAACAAAGTTATCATTGGACTACTTTGACAAATTAGACGCACTTGATTGGGGCCAATGGGAGAACAGCGACCAACACTCGACAAGCCCACAATCGATAGACTGTATCAAGGTCTCTATCCTACAGATCAGCGAGTGGCTATTGCACGTCTGGAAAAAAGAGACGAGCGATGGTGTCATTCGGAATTCGTTCGTTTTTGAGTTGAGCCGCCCAATTGGTAGGTTTGATTGGCTTGTGATAGTCGCGGATGGGACCAAAGATTTGCGCAAAAATTTAGGCTCAGTACTGAGTGCACCGATCTACATAGTTGAAGAAATTGAGGAAGCCTCGTGTACAGATCATGTTCTCGAGACAACACAAAGTCAGAATACCACACTTCAAAGAAAAAGAAAATTCAGCGAGTTGACAATCAACAGCTATAAAGCAATTGTTTGAATCCTTTTCAGAAAATCAAAGCTGAGAGGCTTGTAAGGCATTAGGCATTAAATAAGGAATGTGCCAAAACACTTGTAAGCGGTAATAAAATCAATATACCTCGTTAGATTACATTTTGAATGATTAACTACTCAATTCGCTTCTTAAAATTTAGCGTTAACGATCCATTATCTTTCTACCCAGTTTTTTGTTTTTGTATTGATACAAATTCAAACCCACTGCTTAGGCTACGCCAATGTGTAGTTTTGACCCACTACGTATATTCCGATAAATAATCGTTATCACCCCATAAAAAAAGTAAAAAAAAAAAATAAACATAATTTGAGCCAAACATACCGACGGATCTTCTGGCAAGCCTGGGAGAATTAACTCTTATATCGAAATAAACTCGTTCTTGTGATTGCGTAAACCTCAATATTGTGCACATGACAATTCATGAAGTATGTACCTAAAATGTGTAGCAACACTAGTCACGAAGGCCCACATTTGTGTAATGGCCCCTTTTGACAATCACGGTCCGCTATTCGTTATGAAGTTCCCTGGTTTTTTTTGGCTTTTTTTTTGTTTTATTGTTAAATTTTAGTGCAGTGCAACACACGGTTCAATAAGAAAAAAAGAGAGCTAAACAAATTTTACTTGTTTTACTTTTTCACGTGAAGTAGAGTCGCTGTTTGCTTCCATAGCGAGTACTCATGTGAATTTGGTGTCTCCAAAAAACTGAAGACTCAATTGCAAAAAAAAGGTGAATTGCGGCACTATAATAGATGGTAATGTAGACTCATTGGATTTATAAATGGCAATCAGATCAAATAACATCCCCCGTTGGACTGCATCGCCGCAATTGGCCGAGTGCGACACAGGTGAGATCATTTAGTACGTCTGCAATTTGCTTATTTTCATAGTATTAGGCTCAAATCTATGAATTTTTTCTTACCGTATAAATGGGTACCGGCGATCATACTATGATAAAAAAAAAGTAAAATATAATTCACGGACCAAAAAATTACCGGTCAGAGTAAAAAAAATGTGCATTCTAAGTAATCGAGAAGATAGAATTCGTAATATACATGTACGCATCCCGATCCCGATAAGGCTGGGACGCGATGGTACAATTTCATAACCTTTTAAAAAAGACATTCAGTCGAAATCATAGTTTCTCAATGGTCAATGGCGACTTAATATAGATAAATTAAATCAGTTTAATAAATTAGGTGATGTGTTTTAAATTTTTTAGAGTAAATCAAATTCAAACAGCCGAAGCGGTTAGTTGAGCGAAAGTGCACACGAGAAAAAAACATCAATTTGTTAGTGCATCTAGGCTAAAAACATGAAATTTGTATTGAAAAGATTAGGAGAAAAGAAAAGAAAAGGCACAGCTTGAAGGCTGCAATGAAAACTTTTTTTATCTGGTTCTCTATCTTTACTTTGCTTCAATTGAAAGATCCGAAATCTAAAATAAAACAAATTTTAGAAACAACATATGGGTAAAAGTTCCGTGCATTTCATTCTTACGGGTCAAAAAGGTAAAAAACCTTATATAAATTTATTTCTATTCTGTAATGCACTCGGGGGGTGCGCCGATTTCTTTGAGTGGGCAATGAAGCGCAGAAGAGGATGACGATAAAAGAAGAACATAAAAAGAAACTACCAGATGAATAATGGCCAATAAATTAAATGTGAATTTACCGATCAATGTACTTAGTAAATGTCAACGTTTGTAGTATGAATCAATTTCTTTTCAGTCGCTTCACCAATGTGTTCTCAATTGATCATTTTCATGAATTTTTTGATTCCATAGTATCGATAGAAAATGTAAAATAAAGCACTTTTGTGCTTTTACCCAAAAATTTTCACACAAAATAATGGGGGTATGCCGAAAACGGAAACTACATTTTTTCCTTCATAAAATTTTTTTTCTCTTTTCTTTTTTTCTAGACGGAACAGTGCGCGTGAGAGGTGTCCCACATGAATTGATAAAGTCAAAAAAAAAAAAGAGAAAAAAAAAAGAAATTTTTTTTTGTGATTAGAAAATAAATAACAAAACAAAACAAAACAAAACAAATCAGAGCGAATTGAACCAATAACCTGAAACCTTTGAATAGTGTGGGCTGGTGAATCACTTGGACGATAATTGCAAAAAGATAAACTGTTTATTTGTGATTGATTTAAATAACAGTACATTGACTTGTTTCTTTTATTTTTTTCATGATTTTGTAATGATCAGTAAGATCAATGACTTAGTGAGGCTATTGACTTTGTTTGGTTCCTCACTGCATATGTATGACCTTTACTGCACCCCCATAAAAAACAAGTAACCTACAGCGTCCCAGGACATTGTTTAAGACTCTGATATAGCATTAGAATACGGCAATTAATGAAAGAGACGTCCCAATGCGATGATACACATGCATATGTAATCTAAAAAAAAAAGAAAAAAAAAGTAAAATTAAAAAAAAATAATTTTTTTTTCTGCGATGCGATTATTTATGTGTAATGTCAGAATTTTGTACTGTACCTTCATATAAATGACATAAAAAAAAGTTTTTTGTTTTATTTTTTTTCTTTTTTCTGCAGAAGAATATAAAAGTGATTATTTTTCTCTTAATCTTCCTTTCTTTTTTTTTTTTTATTTTATTTCTGTATATTATAGTCATTTATCTTTTATATTTATATTATACTTTATCTTTTTAAAATACTGTTACTTTTGCTGTCTACAAATCAATTACAAGCACAATCAGCTATTTATCCAAAAAAAAATGTCAGTTGTTTATAACTCAATCAATATGAACATACCATCGCCTCCATTGTCGCCTAACAATGACAAAACAGACAAAACCTCAGTTGTTGGCGAAGACGTCGTTAAAAGCATATCAATCAACACTAGCTTCCCATTACCAAGTTTGAAAGACTACAATTTGAAAGTTAACGCGTGGGAGAAAGTCAGCAAAAAGAAGACCTTGTTTTTTTTGAACCAGTACTACACGATCAACAAGAACAAGAGTGCAAGCACCAGCACATATAGTGTCAAAAAGGAAAACAAGAGAAGCTCTTATGGTAGAAGAAGCACAAGACCTACCTCATATATCAGTGAATCCTCGGATTCGGGATCAACTTTTGAGAAGATCAGAACAAGAAGAATCACTAAGGAAAGAAGCAGAAATAGCTCTTCTGACAACGATGGATCTTCCAGCACAAACGATCATACTTTCGCTACACCAATTGCACATTCACCAAAAAAAGTGAAACAATCTCACGGTTCCCCAGCATCCTCAAGCAGTACGAGTAGCAGTCTTTCTTCAAGAGGCTTTGCTGACTTGAAAGTCGACTACTCTCCACCATTGTCGACATTGCCAAACAACCCAAAGTGTTTGTCCACCGAGTGGAAAGGTCAACCAATGAATTTGAGAGATGATCCATTGGTCAGTAAATTGCATCCAGCCGAGGTCTATTTGGCTTCTATTTTAAGATTGCCTTGCGAGGTGTACTTGGACTCAAAGAAGAGATTGTTTGCTGAAAAAGTGGCTAGAATGAGAAAAAACTTGCCATTCAGAAGAACTGATGCTCAAAAAGCTTGCAGAATCGATGTCAACAAGGCAAGCAGACTTTTTGCGTCTTTTGAGAAAATCGGGTGGTTGAAAGATGAGCATTTTGTAAAGTTCATGTGATTTCATTAAGCCCTTTTGTTTATTATAGTATATTATCTCATATCCTACGGGTTTTTGGTCTGGTTTGTTTGGGAACTGTTTTTAATTTTTATTTTCTTTGACATTTTTTTAATACTTTTATATCATATCTACTTTTTGATTTTTTTTTACGGATTTTTTGGGCTTGGGGTTCATTGTCATTTGCATTGGTTTATTTAGAGTGTATTTTTAGAAACATCTTTGGAACAAGGAAAGGTCTGTTACACCCAAAAAATGTATTTTATCCAACATATATTTTGTAGAGATCATTATCAGCATTTTCTTTGAGCCTCGTTCCGACACTTGAATTTGATACCTCTTGAATCAAATCACTTTATTTTTTTTTTCTACGATTACGTAAGATCAATTTTTTTTTGATCCTCATCAATGATTACTGTGGAACCAGGCTTTGGGCAAAAACTCAGTGAAATAAGAGCAAAGAGCTCGTCTGTGCGCACAATCAGTGAATTGTTTTATGCTACGTTCTTTGTGATACTGCCTAGTCCATGGTCGAGTCCAGAATTGAACAGAATAGCATTAGAAATTTTGTCAGAGTACTCCAAGACAGTGACGCCCCAAGAGTTTGAAACTTTTGTCATCGATAGAATAAGAGAATCGTTCCAGGATTTGAAAACAAACAAAACGACTTTTGGAGGTGTGAGGCCACAGTTGGGCTACACAGTCAGCTCCTATGAGACCCGAATGCAGTGGTCTGACCAAGTTTCCAAAATTGGATGTATCTCGAGTCTATACTTTTTCATCAAATCGTTTGCCCCAAACGAAAAGGCTCTCAGAGTTTACTGGGACTTTTTGGTGCCGTCGATATTCAAAATATTGGACGACTCAGATGCCCTTGTCAAACTGATGGGGTGCAAAAACTTGGTTCTAGTGCTCGAACGCTTGGATTCTGCTACAAAGCCAGACAATTACTTGACAAAGTCCAATTTGAACACAATGCTTTTTGAGTCTTTGGTCACTTGCTTTGCATACATCCCGAAAATGACCACGACCGAAAACAGCGTGATTCTTATAAAGGAAGCCTTCAAATGCTGCGATTTGTTGATAGAAAAGTGCACTTCGGATACTGAGAGAGACATTAAGCTTGCCACAGTCATCAAAGAGCATTTGCTTACAAAGACAGCTACAGTCTTGCAATTGGACAGCCTGCAGGCTGTTCCGATTCTACTGCTATTTTTCGATCTAATCACTCAGTCTGAAAAGTGCTTTAGATACGTTTTTGTGCCCATCTTGGATCATTTGGTATTTCCGGTCCTACAAGACGAGTTTTTGTACTTGAATAACAGTAATCTGGACATGATTCTCAAGTGCGTACTGTGCTCGAGTCTTGTCTTGGATTGCCGCAATGTGGATGTTTACAGGTATGACATTTTGGCGGTTTTGCTCGAGTTTCTCCAAAAATACAAAATCGAATGCGAGATTTTAAAGTTCGAAGACTCACATTTTGACAACAAAGTCTTAGTCACCGTGCGCGAGGTAGTGTCAAAGCTACATTTAGACGAGAATGAGACTTCAGCAACGGTGGCTAAGTTCCCAGACTTTGAAACTTTTTTCAAAAACTAGATCAAATGGCAGATTGCATTATTTAAAAAACACTCACTGGTGGTCATGGACTATTGTAAGTCAATTTAGCATCAAATCTACAAAGCTTGACAATATGCAATCAATTATTAATGGTTAATATTTACTATACTTATACATGTCACTTTCCGAATATTCTGTTGATTTGGTGTACGAGTTTTGTAACGCCAAAGAAAAAGCTGACAAATATGATCATCACGTTGACTACTATAAGTATCAACGAATTGAACAAAAAGCATGGAACAAAGATTTTCCAAACCATCAAGTGTCTTTTGAAAAAATTTGTGAAAATCAAGCTGCTCAAAGTTACCAATGTTTGTGACATCAAAAGCGTCAAGCTGTTCACAACAATATTTGAGATCAACAGAATTGGCTTCAAGTTTGGTGGAATATTCCACAATACAATCAAAGTCACGGCCAAGGACACCAATATGAATGGGCCAAAAGAGTTCAATACCACAGGCAAGTGCGTGAATGGGAAAATGATAGAGTCTGTTAATTGGAAAGCCAATTCCCATTTGATTGAGCTTATCGTGATCTGATGGTCTGTTGAATAGAAAAAGGAGTATCCCAAAAGGTTGAAAAGAATTGGCCCCAACATATTGTTCCGAATATTCAAGATTTTGATTATCTCGAGCAAATTCAAGATCTGATACACCAAAACCATTGTTGAAATAGACGAATAAGGCTTATTTGTGATCAAAATGGCCGCAAAGAAGTTCAATAACAAAAGTAAGTAAGAGCTTCCGTAAATGTTGGAATATCCCACAATCTGAGTGTTACCAGTGTGCTCCGCAACTTCTTCTGGGCTCATATTTTGCATCTCTTCCTCTGTCAACTGTGCATTGTCGTAAACATTATCTTTGTTTTTCTTTGGAAATACCAACCGGATGCAAAGTGGTCCCTTTGACCAAGCAAAGTTTCCACCAACGAGACATACGCCGATAACGACTCTTGCGATTGTGAGTTTTGCGTTCTTCAAAAATGAAAACGAAAAGTTGAAAAAGTTTTTGTTGAAATCCTTGTTGAACTCAATGTAGTCCAAGCACCAGTAGATCCAGTTGGCCACAAGAATGACTTTCAAAAACGAGCCAATCCACAATCGGGCAATGTTCTGGTACGAGTTTGAGGCCAAAGTTAAGAACTTGGACAACACTATCGGGAAAACTAAACTGCAAAGAAGCAAAGCAGCAAGCGATATGAGGGTAAAATTGTTTGTGGTTTCGCAGCCAGACATGCCATGTGTGTTTGTGAGCATTTTTGGACAGTGGTTAGACTGCTCTTCGCGGCACGTTCTGATCATTGAGTTCACTTTTTGTAACAATATAAAACTGACGGTGTGCACCAACCCGTATGCCATGTTTGTATCCGCGGAGACTAAGTATTGCCTAGCAAAAATCACTGAAACGTACAATCCAAAGTTGATGAGAAGGAAATTTATGATTGAGTCTTGGAAAATGATGAAACTGTTGCTGCTGTAACTCAAGAACATAACAGCAAGAAAAATCAATGATATGAATGACCACTGAGAGTCTTTGTCACTAACGAAGAACTTGAACTGTTTCCAAAACCATGCAAAATTGTACCGATCGAAGATTATGATCAAAAATCCAAAAACAATGCCAACTGCAATTCCCAACAAGTTGATCGTTGCAAAACTGAACATCACAGGTTTCAAAACAATGTAAATAGCGCTTATAATTATCAGACTGAAAATGGTCATCAACACTATGATTGTCAAAAACTCAGTGATCAACTGGTTGAAAACCACTGAAGGAATGATTTTTGCAAGCAACACGATGATGACAAATGATAACGACATGAGAGCAATACCCAAGTAAATAAAAAAATTGTTGAATTTTGCCCAGATATCTCTGAAGTTTGCCAAAGAGTCGTCTTGGAAGCCCATAATGTCATCAAGCAACTCTTTCAATTGTGTATCCGTCGTGTCAGGATGTGAAATGCTTTGGAATTTGTTGACAATGTCAAAAAACCTTTCAAACATCTTTTGGTCCTTAAGCGAGTGCTCGTTCGCCTTTTCAATCAACGTCAACTTGTACCTCTGTAGATTCAAGCAGTTCACGTAGTTTACCTTGACCAAATCCACCAAATTCTCTGTATCGCTTTTGGTTTGGTCAACAAACACCTTGTTGATTGGTTTTCCCAAGTTGTTGAATGGTACAGGTAACCCAGTTAAGAGTGAAATCGTGGGCGTAAAGTCAATCTGAGTGACCTGCTGGAACTTATTGTCAATATCCGATAACATGTACTTCTGATCTGGCTTCAAATCCTCTTTTTCAAAAAAGTTGAAATTGCTACTGAATTTAGGCAGCTTCAGATACATGAAAAGCGTACTGTCAAGCTCAAGTTTGCTGTCACCACCGTGGTTGCCCGTTTCATCCATTCCATGGTCTCCCATTATCACCAAAAGTGTGTCGTCATCAATGCTGGAGATAATTTTCTCCATTTCGTCATTCATTTGCTTTTGTTTCGTGATCATTTCAGCGTTGGATGGTCCATAACGGTGGCCTACATGGTCCATACCCAAAAAGTGTCCCACAATCAATTGCCACTGCTTCAGTTTCACCGGGTCTTCCAATAAAGGATAAATATGTTTCAAAACGCCATTGTCAACAGTGTGGACGTCCCATACGTTCAAACTCTCGTATGGCCACAGCAAGTTGTTATTCAAAAACGGATGGAATAAGTTGTCCCACGTATCGTCGCCAATCAACAGGACGTTTCTTAAATTTCGGAAGTTTTGGATGATGACGTTGTCTTCGTACAACTCATCGCCATCAAAGTTGCTGCCAGCATCAATGAACGTCGGCAAAGAGCCCGTTGTCAACCCTTTGAGCCGCTGTAACGTCGTTGTAGGTGGATCTGCAACAAACTTGAGTAAAACCGAGTTCTCCCGATGTTCCGTGTACATTTGGTACAACGCTGGGAAATTATTGTGGTAGTTGGGGTTGTAGCCAGGGTCAGACTCATTGATAGGCACCACAAAGTCAAAACGGAGTGCATCGATCACTATCCACACACATTTGCTGAATCGTGGTTGGGACCAAACGTTCTGTTGCAATTCACTTGCAAAGATGTCAATGTTTATATCGTTTAAGCTGACTGCCTCATTGAACTCCTTTTCCATGAACGCCACAGACTTCTGCGGTACCTGCAGCAACAACAGCAGCAAGTCTGAGTGCTCGGATACGTTCGGCAACACCAGCCTCAGTAGCAAGAACCCAGATTTGAAAAAGTAGATTGCAATACACTGCAACACAAAGATTGCAATCAAGTTGAAAAAGTACAAAAAACTCAGCCGCTTCAACTTCACCGTGCGAGAGTAGTGCCGCAATGTCTGCTGCTTCAACATCATGAGCCGCTTTTCGTGTATTTCCGACATTCGCGTGTCGTTATCTGGGCCGGTAGTGCTGTCCATGGTTGCAAAGTGGTGAACAGAGAGAGAAAAACGAGGCGATATACACCCGTGCACCATATTGGGCCCCGATAAAGTCGAATCGCAGTATTTGGTGTACGGGTGTACTTAGAGTGCGCGCGCGCACCTCAAGTAAATAATAATTGAGAATCGGTTGTGGGACGGGTGTTACCCGCCTGTATTTCTGAAACTTGTTCGAAATCTGAAAATTTCCAACGTAGCTTTACAACAAACAGTTGAAAACAGTTAAGCAAAGAGATGAGTTTTAGAGTTTTAGATTTAGTTAAACCTTTCACACCGTACGTTCCTGAGGTGTACGCACCAGTTCGTAAAGTGCCTTTCAAGCAAAGGGTGATGTGGACTGGTGTCACATTGATGATCTTTTTGGTGATGAGCGAGATCCCATTATATGGAATTGTGTCATCAGACTCTTCTGATCCACTTTTTTGGCTTCGTATGATGTTGGCCAGTAACAGAGGTACTTTGATGGAGTTGGGTATCTCGCCAATTGTGTCATCGAGTATGGTTTTCCAGTTGTTGCAGGGCATGCAATTGATTTCTATCAACACCGATGATAAAAGGGAGAGAGAAGATTTACAAACTGCACAAAAATTGTTTGCATTGATGCTTTCTGTTGGTCAGGCTACTGTCTACGTTTTGACAGGTATGTATGGTGTTCCTCTGGAACTCGGATGGGGTGTTGGAATTTTGTTGGTTTTACAGTTGGTTTTTGCCGCCTTCCTTGTTATCTTGTTGGACGAATTGTTACAAAAAGGGTACGGTTTGGGGTCTGGAATCTCATTGTTCACAGCAACCAACGTTTGTGAGCAAATTTTCTGGAAGGCATTTGCTCCTACAACTTTGAACAGCGGACGTGGTGATGAGTTTGAAGGTGCCTTAGTGCTGACTTTCCACCTTTTCTTTACCAAAAGAGACAAAAAGAGAGCTTTGATTCACGCATTTTACCGTGAAGAATTGCCAAACTTGTTCCAATTATGTTCCACTTTGTTGGTCTTTTTTGCCGTTGTTTACTTGCAAGGATTCCGTTTGGAGATCCCTATCAAGTCTACTCGTACAAGAGGTCCATACCAATCTTACCCAATCAAGTTGTTTTACACTTCCAACACACCAATTATGTTACAAAGTGCATTGACCTCCAACATTTTCATAATATCTCAAATGCTTTACAACAAATTCCCAAACAACATTGCTGTGAAATTGTTGGGCACTTGGGAGGCTCGTCAAGGATCTGCTCAATTGTACGCAGCAAGTGGGTTGTCTTACTATATTCAACCACCTTTCAATTTGGCTGACGCATTGATAGACCCTATCAGAACAGTCATTTACGTGTCTTTTGTCTTGACTTCGTGTGCCGTTTTCTCCAAGACCTGGATCGAGATCTCTGGTACTTCTCCAAAAGACATTGCCAAGCAGTTCAAAGAACAAGGTTTGGTTATTGCTGGTAAGAGAGAGACTTCCGTTTACAAGGAGTTGAAAAAAATCATTCCAACTGCTGCTGCTTTTGGCGGTGCCACCATTGGTGCCTTATCTGTTGCCAGTGACTTGTTGGGAACTTTGGGTTCTGGTACCTCGATTTTGTTGGCCGTTACCACCATCTACGGCTACTATGAACTTGCTGCTAAGGAAGGTGGATTTGTCTCAAATTTGCCAACCGGGTTGGGTGAGATTTGAACAATGAACGACTCTAATTGATGCGAAAAAAAAAATAACCAAAAAGAAAAAAAAGAATAAACATCTGGAGGAACGATGAGTTGCGGATGATATGAATGGAAGTGATGTGAACTAAACATAGAACGTGACAACTTACTAGTTTATTGTACTGTAAAATAAACATGAAATCTTGACTATGTATTCTGCTATGTACATGCAGTTCAACTCAGTGTATCTGCTTCACGGCGTCTTGGATCTTCACCAATGCACCTTTTGGACCACTTACTGGACCTTTAATCAATATATACCCTTTCTCAGCGTTTACTTCAACGATTTTTGAGTTTTGGATGGTTGCGTTTCTGGCACCCATGTGACCCGGCATCTTTTTGCCCGGCAAAACTCTACCAGGTGTTTGGTTAGCACCGTAAGAACCACCAGTTCTGTGTGCCAAAGAGGTACCGTGGGTAGCTCTTAAACCTTTGAAACCGTATCTCTTCATCACACCAGCAAAACCTTTACCTTTGGAGACTGACTTTACGTCAACCAATTGGCCAGGCTGAAAATGGTCAGCCTTGAGTTCTGTTCCCGGTTTGATCAATCCAGACTCATCTTTGACTCTGAACTCCATGATGTGCTGCTTTGGCGACACAACGGCTTTCTCGAAGTGCCCCAATAACTGTCTCGTAGTCTTTTCTGGTCTGACATTGCCGTATCCCAACTGAACTGCGTAGTATCCTTCTTTTTCAAAAGTCTTGTTATAAATCACCTCAACCGAGTCAATCTCAACAACGGTGCACGCGAATCTCTCGCCAGTTTCCAGGTAGTATCCGATCATGCCTCTTTTGATACCTATTAACCCCGTTCTCAATGGCAATCTCTTTCTCGAGTTAGCCACCTCTGGCGAGTGGTTGACAACATTTGCCTTTGCAGTTTGGACAGTCGAGGCGACGTCAAGGGACACCAACGACGCGCCGGTTCTCACAAACTTTGGAAACCGCACAAGCGTTTGCAAGTTACGCAGAAAGCTGTTTAGTAAGCTCATATTCAGTGTATCCGGTCTGGTCTATGCAGCTCTGCTGGGTTTTGTCTTTCCGACATTTTGATCAAAATTTTTTCACCCAAGAAAGGCCACGGGGCTCAAAACCCGTTTTTACGCCTAGCTGTACTAGTTGTACTACTAGTGGTACGAGAATACAGAATTATCCCAGAAATAACAAACGAGTGTGGCACTAGTAGCTCAGCACCAGCACAGCACCAGCACAGTACACACAAATGAGCATTCTGGATCTGCTGCCGTTGTGCCGCCGTTATATTCGCCCTCTGGCTCTGCTTTTCCCAGCTCTGCTTGGCTTTGCTCCGTTCTGCCTCTAATTAATTACCTGGGCGCATCTCACATATCGGATATCCGTGTCCGTGGTGTATGTAGGTTTTTGATTGTCCCAGGTTCCAGGTTCTGGCTCGTACCTAGGTCCAGCTCAGCACCCGATCCTTCGGCTGCTATGATCACTATTGTTTGCCATTTTTGAAACAGCAGAGAAATGCGTTTCTGGTTTGAATGCCGCTGCGCCAATCTTCGAGAGGCCTACAACGCTTACGTAAGTTCGACGATTGATCGGATGAGTTGCTACTGAATAAGGCTTGGCTGGACTGGTCGCCATAGGCGCAACGAACGCAGTGAAAATCATGTCTCATCAGTGCAAAAGTACACATATTACACATTGGGCAAAATTTTGGGAAACACGTAGGAAATTGCTTTTTTTTTTCTGTTGTTTTACTTTTTTTTTCGCATTTTTTTGTTTTACTTTTTCTCTCTTTGAGCTCTTTTGAGCTGCCCAAAGTTTGCGAAACCATTTACAAGGTAAGTCTGAGATCACTAAGGCAGACGGGTGCGCTAGGCTCAAATGGTGATTAAGTTTTAAGCTTTTGATGGAAATTTCAATTGAGGATCGCAAACTGTGCGGAACTTGTAAGAATGGTAACGGCAAAGGAAAATGCTTGTACACAAAATCGCAAGACTGTGGAGCTTTGAGGGATGGGTCTGCTGCTTGTGTTGCTCAAAGGTGCTCACAATAAAGGAATAGGAATTTCAGTAATGTGCACCGGGGTTTTTCTCCAGCTCCCAAAACTGTTGGCTTACGCAAACGTATTCCATACCTCAAATTAAAAGTAAAACACTGTCCGTGACAAATACAAAACATATCAAGCAGGATGCAAAACATGGAGGGACCCAAGACTCAGATTCCAATCTCCAATAATTCAAAAACCCGGCCCATCATCGAGCCTAAGTACCAAAAACAAAAAAAAATCAGTTTCACTTCCAGACCTCGCTATCCTGGCGTATCCTGGCCATACATACTCTTGAATGGCCAGCATTCTTTGTACAAACGCTAACAGCTTTTTGTAATTTGCTAAAGGGCTAGTGCTCCTGCGGTATCAAAGAAACCCCTTGGATTTACATTAGTCCTCTAAGTTAGCAGCCACAGTCCCCGGTATTTACCAGCCTAACTCCATGGCCCAACGAGCGCACCTTGCCCTTTTTCACACATTACTGCTTTTATTTTTTATTTTTACTTTTTCGCACATTTCTGTTTCGATTTTTTACTTTTTTCCAACCTTTTTTCCCTCTTTTGACTTCACATTGATCCACACACGTGATTCAAACGTGATTAGAGAACGACCTAAAATTTTTTTTCTTTTGGCCACCATTGCAAAGATAATAAAATAAGATTGCAGCACTTTAGTAATACTCAAGTTGAATTTTTTAAGAGAAAAAAAAAATTTGTTTTTTAATATATTTTTTCTCTAAACCAAGGATAAAAAACTTATCATAAACACAAGATAACAAGTTTTGAGTCAGATATCCCTTAGTAATACAAAGAGCAGTTATCGAAAAGCAACCAATATTACAAGCAACAAAACAAACAAAGAAACAAACAAAGGGAAAAAACAAACAAAAACCGAGATACCTAGAAATCAAATGAGCGAAGTGCAATACGCCGAGGCCATCAAAGAGTTTGAGGCTCGTATGGACGACGAGCTCAGCATCAAACCGGGCCACAAGATTCAGGTGATTTCTGACGACCGTGAGTTCAACGACGGCTGGTATATGGGCAAGAACCTAACCACAAATATGGTAGGTTTGTACCCGAATCTGTTCACCAAAGTCGTGCCTAATTTGAACAACAAACAATCCAACGATTCGTTGCTTAGATCGAGGCTGCGTACAAGATCCACAGCCTCTCCTTTAGGCTCTCCAACAAATCAGTATAGTACAAGGAGCAGTGTGAATAGTAGCAGATTGGCGTCACCTAAGCCTAATAAGTACAACTCAATAGGCTCGATAGCGAATGCGATGAACAACGGCAGCAGCACGGTTGGAACAGGAATTCTGAACAACCGCGCCAGTCACAGCAGTGTCATCAAGACGATGTCAGAGATTGATCAGGCGTTGGAAGACTTTAGAATCGAAGATTTTGCCAACAAACGTATTATGGACTGGAACCCAAAGGACGTGAGCGATTATTTCAACTCTTTGAATTATCGTCAAGAAGCTGCGCAATTTTTTAAACACAAAATCACAGGTTCCATTTTGGTGGAGTTAGAGTTGGCCTACTTGAAGGAGTTGGAAATTGGACCTTTTGGAACGAGGTATGAGATATTCAAGGTGATCTCGAACTTGCAGCACAGAATCAGTAGCGGCGAAGAGTACTTGGAGCCTCGCAAGTTTGAAGGATACGTCATGGATAATCCTTACTTGGCAAGCAGTGAAAATTTGCCAGAGGTGTCCCAACAGTTGACAGAAGACTATCACGCTCCAAAAAGTTCAGAAAACGAACTGGAGAAGTACGATCAATTTCAGCAATACGATTCGTCTGAGCAATACACTCAAAAGCGCTTGAGCCAGATACAGCCACAAAAAGGCCCAATTCATACACAACAGCAACAGCAACAGCAACAGCAGCTCCAACAGCCGTTTTCACAAAATTCAGCACCAGCAGCCGTGAGCAAAAGCAACACGGCGCCAAGTTCAAGCAGCAGTGGCAGTAGTGGCAGTAATGGAATCACCAATGGGCAAAATGTACCGAAAACTCCTGGAACACCACAGTTTTCTCCTACACCAGGTCTGGAAAGACAATTTTCACCAATTAGAAAAGCACCATTACCTCCTGGAAGTGGAAGCAACCATGCCCCTGCGCCTGCTGTTACTCCTGCGCCTGCATCGAATGCCATGTCCACACCACATAAAGTTAGCTCACCTAAACAGTATATCATGGATGATGCAAGTTCTAGCAGTTCAAATGAGGCTCCACAAGTCAGCTCACCTACAAAATACAGATCTGCTAGTGCAAATGAGGCTAAGTCGCCAAGTTCAGCAAATTTCAACGTGCAGCCGTCTAAAAGAGCTGTGCTGAGTACTGAGCAGTTCAAGGAAAATGTGGCCACCAGTGAGTCGCTGTTCAAAGTGACACAAGTCAGAAACGCACAAACAACGAAAACTATGAAAAAGACAAAGAAGCAGACGTCTGCTTTTCAAGAGGGAATCAATCAGGTCACACCCGAACAGTCATCAAAGACTGCTGACTATTTTGGATGGATGTCCAAAAAGTCTTCTCTGGCAGTGGGGCCTTGGAAGCATCGTTTCTTCACTCTTCATGGTACAAGATTGTCATATTTTGGCAGCATGAAGGATGTCAAGGAAAAGGGTTTGATAGATATCACTGCACACAGAGTTTTGGCAGCCAAGGACGACGACAAATTAGTGCTGTTGTACGCTGCCACTACTGGACAGGGAAGATACTGTTTCAAGTTGGTCCCACCAGCGCCTGGGTCGAAAAAAGGGTTGACGTTCACACAACCTAAGGTTCATTATTTTGCCGTTGAGACACGGGAAGAAATGAGAAACTGGATGGTGGCTTTGATGAAGGCTACTATCGATTTGGATGATACAATTCCAACGGTCAGTACATGCCTGACTCCTACTGTGTCGTTGCAAAAAGCACAGGAGCTTTTGCTCAAGGCACGTGAGAATGCCAAACTTCGTGAAGAGCAGTTGAAAGCCAAAGGATTTTTGCAGCCAGGCGCTAATAATGAGATTCCAAACAACAGCAGCAATAGCAGCAACGCGAGCAACAACAGCAACGGGGTAAATCACATGATTAGCAGCCCAATGCAGCTGCCAAACGTGGACAGCACTCTTTCGGACGTCCCAGTCAACAGCTACGGAAACGTTTTTGGCGTGGAGAACAATTCGTTATCACCAGAAGAGTCAAGTAGTTTGAATTCTGGAAACTCAATGCCACAGCAAGCCACAAACTCCACCGCAAACACTAGCGGTAGCCATTCTGGTACACCAAAATTGTCCTCGTTGAGTGAAATCCAAGCCGCGGCCATGAACTTGATTTCTCCTAAGAGTCCTAAACTGAGTTCGGAGGGGGGTGAGAGCTTTCGCAATAAGGCAATGAACAGATTTAAGAACAAGTCTTGATGATTTTTTTGTGATACACTAGAGTTAGTAGTAGGGCGTTCGCCAGTTATTATTGAATATTGGCACAATAGAAAGATAACGCGAAAACAAGAGGTTAGAAAAAAAAAGTGAGGTTTGTGTAATTTATTTTCTATTTGATTTAATAATTAATTATTTTTTTATATTTGTTGGTTGGTGTTATTTTTTGTAATATAATTATAATTATAATTTGTGAGCTGTAAAATGCCTTATTTTGCTTTTACCCAAGGGTACAACAACGGTCTCATTTTCAGGTATTGGCAACAGTAAAGCTGCATATGTCAAAATTGAAGAAGGCCATTTCTGGATGCTACTGGAAGTAGTAAATGCACTGACTCTTATAGCCCAGCTCCATCTGGGCTAGTGCATTTTGATATTCAGACCAGAAAATGGGGCCACGTACATCCGGACACCATATATCACGTGCCCATGGCGGGTAACAGAAAAATAGTGGTCAGTTGCTTTGTTATTTTTTTTGTTTTCAAAAAATGTTTTGATTAATCTTTCCACCAACTTGCTTCCC
Organism: Saccharomycopsis lassenensis; assembly: GCA_031125475.1. Lineage (NCBI taxonomy): Eukaryota > Fungi > Ascomycota > Saccharomycetes > Ascoideales > Saccharomycopsidaceae > Saccharomycopsis > Saccharomycopsis lassenensis. Next base: position 35,244 of record JASTUK010000001.1, read on the forward strand.
ATTTCCAACAACTGAACACCAGGCCAGACTGATAATAACGCCAAAAGTAGAGTATGTCAACAGACAGTAAAATTCCAGTGAACGATGTTTTGGACCCAGAGCTTAACAAAGCCGGAACGGGCAAAGACATTACTGAAACAGAAACAGAAGACGACTTTCGTTCTGCTCCTGGAACACCACCAAAATTTGCCTTAAAGATATTTTTCAATTCCTCAACAGGCGCGTCTATTGATTTCATGGTAGATCTTAGTGAACCGGAGAAGGAACAAATTAAGAAGATCATTGAGAAAAATGGAGGCAAAGTCGTGGACACCGCTGCAAGTGCAATTTTGATTTCCAGAGCTTATTACCCCGATAGAACGAGTGTTAAACCAGAATTTATTTACGACAGTGTGAAACAACAAAGCTTTTTGGCGATTGAGCCATACAAAAACATCAACGAGACCGTGGATGAGACAAATGCCACAGCCACAGCGATTGCTGCTGTGAACAGTAGTGCAAATCAACAAGGAGATGCAGTGTTGTACAAGACATTCAACAAAAACGGATTTACCGCGGATGAAGACGCGTTTATCCTTGAAGAAGTGCGTAAAAACCCAAAAAGACGCGCTACCCACAGATTGTTCCACCAGATTTCTGAGAAATTGCACCGTCATACGGGAAACTCGGTGCGTTACAGATTCCGTAACCACTTGCAAAAGAAGCTCGACTACGTGTACAAAACAGATGAGGAAGGTAGATTGATCACTGATGAACAAGGAAGATACATTGCTACAGCTATTATGCCCGGGACTGTGAAAAACAAATTCTCTGCTGAGGACGACTATGTGTTGTGCAAAACCATCAGAGACAAGTCTACGGTAAATTACAGTGACGACAACGACAAAAGAGTTATTTTGCCTAATAAGTTTTTCGAATCCTTGGAGAAAGAACAACCTCATCACTCTAGGGCTGCTTGGAGAGATCGGTTCAGAAAGTTCGCTAAGCACTACGGTGTATTGAACTACATCCAGTACTACGAGAATTGTATCACGATTGGAAAAACGCCCGAGCCAATGAAAAATTACACAGCTAGATCCAGAACTGGCGATAAAAAGGTAAAGAGAACGTTGAGAGATGCAGTAAATGGTGCTACAGGCCCAGTTGCTCCTGGTCTCGAAAATGAGCTTACGTTTGGTGAGTTTAACACTGCCGTGAACATCATCAATAGTCTCCAAAACGACAAGAAAGTTGCTACTTCTGGTAAAAAGGAATTGGATACCGATAATTTGTTCTTGTCAGACGAGGTTGCAGTTGACAGCTCGTCCATGCTCAACACAAACTTGTCTCAAATACCACTTATCAATAAGTCATCTTCGCTGGCAATAGTTGAGATTTTGGATCCTGATACGTTGTCCAAGCTTTTCACAAAAGAGTTTTACTCGTACTCGCTGTCCAAGATTTTGAACAAGATCAACGAAATAGTGACAAGAGATTACTCGACAAGTGGTGCTGATTTGTTATTGGAGTCTCTCAGTAAAGAAGCTGGTATTAACAAGTCTTTTGGTACTGAGATTTTGACCAACTGCTGTGGTGACCTTTCGCTAGTCTGGGAATACGTGAATTTAGTGTTGAATACCGGAAAAAACCCACCGGAACATGTTCCAGGTATCTGGACCAGAGAAGACGACGCAAGATTGGAGCGTATGGATATAAGCAAAGAGGACAAAAACTATCTTTTGACAAAGCATGGTGAAGAGCGGATCGAGTTGAGAAGACAGTTCATCAGCAGTATTTGAGCTGGAGTGTTATATAGGGAAATTACTAATTGAACATGGGGGTGTAAGCCCGTAAGAAATTCAAAGAATTGAATACAATTGAAATTCATGAAGGTGTTTATTTACATCTATGTTACATCGTCGACCAGCTGAACGCTTCCTCTGCTCAATAATATTTACTCACATCCCTTTCTTGGCCCTGTACTCTGTATACTCTTGCGAATCAATAGGCTTGTACTTTCTTGCAACTTTCAACACAGCCTCTTTCGAGCTCTCGTCTCCAATCTTCTCAGCCGCAACAAGAATGCGTCTTAAGTAGTACATCTTCCACTCAAACTGGTTTTGGGTGGACAAAACAATGCCAACGGCGTCTTTTATGAGTCCAAGCTCCAACAAGCTATGCACCATTTCGCGAGCAAAGTCGAAGTCTAATTTCTTTTTGAATTCAGGTGGCAAGTTGTGGTATGTTGGACATTTTCTGTATCTGCCTCTTTCTTGCCAAGTTTTCTGCAAGAACTCAAAGTTTTGAAACTTTCTGCTGGCTATGGCACTAAGCTTATAGATGGAGCTTGATCTGGGGAATTTCAAGGTTGGAACGTAATCAGCAGCAGAACTGTCAGAAGCACTTTCGGTATCATTATTTTCGTCAATCTCAGCGTCTTCAACCTCCACAGTTCCAGCTTCTCTAACGTTTGTACCCACAAAATATGTGTACAATTCGTACAAGTCGTGATAATCCTCAAAAGACCCACGCACAATCGCCACGTTCAAAAAAGAGTCCAAACTGCGGTGGTTCAAAACGTATGGAAACTCAGTTTCGAAGTATCTCCACAAGGCCCGTGATTCTTGAAGAACCAATTTCTCCTCCAAAAACTCCACTGGAAGTAATGGAGGCAAAGGGCCAGACTTTTGATACAACTCCTTGATACCTGCAGCTTGCACAATGTTGTTACGGAGGTTAAGCATAGGCTTGTTCATAGTAGCCAAAAAGCTTTGTTGGAAATCGACTTTCCGGTATGCTTCAAGCAAGTTGTGGAAAATGCGAGGATCCACGGCATTCTGTTCCAACAAGCTGGTTCTATAGGCCAACAAGAATAGAGCTCTGCAGAACGTAAGGTCGTTGTTTGCTGTTGCCATTGCAGACAAAACGTCTAACAAAGAGCTGGTGATAAGCTGTGATTTGTTACTCTCCACATACTGCTGCAAAAATGCCCATCCTTGAGCCAAAAACTTGGGTCTTTTGCTGCAAGCTTTCGCCAACGCCAAGTACGTAACGGCGTTAGGCTCTATCTTATCTTGCAGCATTTCGTGGTATAGATCAAGTGCTGCCTCGAGCTCGTCGTTTGTGGAGTGGAAAATCAACATCGAGTTGTATATTTTGCTGTCCAACTTGAAGTTCAAGAATTTGCAAGCGTCAAACACTCTTTTCACCTGCGTTGCTTCTTTCAAATTCAAACACAGCTGCAAAATGTTGGTGTAAACCACCAAGTTTGGCTTGACACCAAACTCCTTTTCCATTCTTCCCAAATACGAGTTGGTTTTCTCAATGTAAGCTTTTTTCACTTCCAGTTCGTCGTTGAAATTAAAGTCCTCACTCTGGATCGACTCTTGCTTAGTCACACAGCTTATAGCTCTAAATATACTGGCAAAAGTATGGACAGTGGGTTTCATGCCTTTGGAAACCATTTCGTTGAACATAGACTCCACAGATTGCAAGTCCATAGCGTTGTTGGCGTTATGAGCAAGCCCTTGGAGAAATATATCGTACATGAACTTTGTCTTCTCTATGCCCGAACTGTTCAAAATCGCATCTAGGTCATTAAGGCACTGTTTTCTCTGAGCAATGGGGATACTTGCCATGAAATTTTCTATATGTTCAGTTTTGACTCCTTTGAAAGCTGCTGAATCGTTCTTTCGTAACTGCGCAACGTGCTGATGCCAGTCTTTCGCATCTTTTGGCTTGAATTGAAGCCTGTTCTTGTTGTTATATCTGGGCACACTGTGTGCATCACTCAATTTCTCACCTTTTGTCCTCGTGAATTGCACGCTTTGCAGCAAAAACCTCAGCAGCAAAAGTTGCCTAGCTGCTGGGCAACAGGATCTCAAGCCACCAACAGATGTTCTGAGTATCGTGAACATGTAACTCTGGGACTGATCAAAATTGTTGTGGAGATGAGCTGAAAAATTTTATTTTTATTTTTCCGCGCATGAAAAATTAAAAATAAAAAACAATGATAAAATAAAGATGGAATAAACATCAAATACACATCAAATATAAGAGCTGGAAAATAAATTAAAAAAAATCAGAATCTCATCAATTACTATGAAGCTTGTGATAGACAATGGCTCTTATAGTATCAAAATTGGCACAGAGGACGATGAAGAACCACAAATAGTGTCGAATGCTGTGGTGCGAACAAAAGATAAGAGAGTGCTTATTGGTAAATTAATAGACCAGAACCAGAACATAAGTGGGTGCTACTTCAAAAGACCGTTCGAGAGAAACCAGCTATGCTCCTGGGAGTATGAGAAGTTGATATGGGATTACTGCTTGAACTCTAACGACTTGGATATTCGGCTCAGTGACCCACTGGACACGGATTTGGTGGTCACCGAACCATTTTTTACTCTTCCCAAGGTCAGCAAAAACATGGACCAGATACTTTTTGAAGAGTATGGATTTAACAGTTTCTACAAGGCACCTGCAGCCTCATTTGTGCCGTTGAATTGGACGGATAATGAGGCTTTATACGCGTTACAGCAGAGCTCACAGCCGTCGGAAACGTATCAAGATTTTCAACTTGTGATTGATTCTGGCTTTGACTCCACGTACGTTGTGCCTATGATTTATGGTGTGGTGTACTGGGACGGTATAAGACGGCTCGACATTGGTGGCCGGTTCCTTACGGGCTTTTTGAGAGAGTTGATATCATTCAGACACTATGACGTTACAGATGAGACAATTCTAGTGAATAACATTAAGGAGTCCACGTGCTTTGTGCCCTACAACTACAGTGAGCTGTTGGAGAAATTGAAGAAGGAACGCGGCTATTCTAAAAACGTTGTCAACGACGACAGCATGACTGTGGAGTACGTTTTGCCTGATTTCAAGCACAGTGCCAAGGGGTTTTTACTAACAGATAAGTTGAGGCGCGAAAACGGCGAGACTTTGCAAGAATTGCAGACCATGAAGCTTTATGACGAGCGGTTCCTGGTCCCCGAAACGTTATTTGACCCGGAGATTGCAAACATCAAACACAGAAATGGACTCATAGCGTGCATTTCGGATGCCGTGTACGCGTGCCCTGAGCTTGTGCGGCCGTTGCTCGTGAGTAATATTACGTGTGTTGGTGGCAACTTCAACATTCCCGGGTTCCAGAAACGGTTGGAGCTGGAATTGGAAAGGGTATTACCCGTGGAATGGGATATAAGAGTGGGTGTTGCTGCTGATCCATCAACTTATGCGTGGAAGTGTGCGCGGAAGCTAGCTTTGAACGAGGACTTGTACCAGAAGCTATGTGTTACGCGGGAAGAGTACATGGAGAAAGGATGGGGATATTTGAGAGAGAAGTTCGAGTGCAAGTTGACCGGGTGGAACAAGTAGTTCGACGGGGTGTGATGGGATGGGAGAAAAACAAAAAGTGACGATCAAAACGCAGCAGATAGAAATATTAGAAACTTTTTGCATAAAATGTTCAATAATGTATTTATGTAGAAACGCGCGCGTTTGCAATTTGAAAAACCAATAAAAAAAAACGATCAGGAACGGAGATCATGTTAGAATTAAAAAGCGAAAAAATGAAGTTGTCGGGGATTCAAACTATTTCTACTACTGGAACCAAAAACTGACTACTCTGTCCAGCGCACACATGTTCAGGGCGATTCACAGAATTCTGAGACGGCAGCTCCACAACTTGCACGTGTCCGAAGAGGTGCGAGCTGCAATTTCGCTGAAAAAGCCAGTGGTGGCCTTGGAGTCGACCATCATCACTCACGGGCTCCCATATCCCCAGAATGTGGAAATGGCACTTCATGTCGAATCTTTGATACGTGACAAGGGGGCAACCCCAGCGAGCATTGCATTTTTGCAGGGCCGGCCGCACGTTGGGTTGGTTGCCAAAGACATTGAGTTTTTGGCAGAAAACAGTAAAGACGCAGTCAAAGTCTCGAGACGAGACATTGCACACATCATGAGCCACAAACTCAATGGTGGAACGACAATTGCGGGAACGATGATTTTGGCGCAGAAAGCCGGAATCAAAGTCTTTGGCACTGGTGGGCTAGGAGGTGTGCACAAGGGCGCAGAACTGACATTTGACGTTAGTGCAGATTTGACCGAATTGGGCAGAACCAACGTTGCCGTTGTGTGTGCCGGACCAAAATCCATTTTGGACGTGGCAAAAACCGTCGAGTACTTGGAGACCCAGGGCTGCTTTGTGGCGACGAAAGGAAGCAAAGGAACGAACATTCCTGGATTTTTCACTCCAGACTCGGGTGTCAAGTCTCCCTACAATTTTAACACGTTTCGTGAAGCTGCGCAGATTGTGCACGCCGGCAATGAGTTTGGCATAGATTCTGGCTACTTGTTCTGCATCCCTCCGCCAGAGTCCGTGTCCTTGGATAGCAGCTATATTGCCCAGATAATCAAAGAAGCAGAACTCGAGGCACACCACTTGGGCATTTTTGGCAAAGAACTCACGCCGTTTTTGTTGGGCAAAATTGCAGAGTTGACGGGGGGCAACAGTGTGAAGACAAACTTGCAGGTGGTCTACAACAACGTTGCTGCGGCAACGGAGATTGCCATTGAGCTCGCGAAGATTGAAAATGGTGAGATAGCGCCAGAGCAGGAGTCTCATTTTGAGCCCGAAATTTCGCCAGTCATACCAAAACCGTCTGATCATAGTGCAACAGTGTCGACACCCTCAAAAGCTTCCAGCGATGCGCAGAAAACTGCTCTTGTGGTTGGCCTGGTGGCCATGGATGTTGCCTGCAAGTTTCACAACGCCTACCATTCTGGCGACTCGAACCCGGGTACAAGCAGCACATCTCTTGGAGGCGTGGGACTCAATGTTGCGCTCGCGGCAAAGCTTGCGTCCAAAGACAGACACAAAACCACATTTTTCACAGCTGTTGGGAAAGATGCTACGGGCAAGCTTGTGGCCGATGAGCTCAGTTCAAAAGGCTTGGCTTGCGAGATCACCGAAAACTCACAGTTCCCCACGGCAAAGTACGTTTCAGTACACGACATGAACGGAAACTTGCTTATAGCCTGTGCGGACATGGACATTGCAGAGAATTTTGATAGCAAGTTGTTGTCCCGCACTCTTGCGGAGTCACAGCCGGATATTGTGTTAGCAGACGGCAACTTGGGCGTTGAAACGTACGAGGCAATAGTGAAATCGGGTGTGCAGACAGTTTTTGAGCCGACACTGGCACCAAAAGCAGCCAAACTTGCCCATGTTATTGCTGAAGATCCGGAAAAGCACGCCTTGGTGGCCAGCGGCAAGTTTGCAAAGTTGCTAACCAAAGACTACACCAATTTGCGTGGGTTTGTGTTGGCGACTCCTACAGTTGCAGAGTTGCGAACCATACACGACGAAATGGAGAAATTGGAGCTTTTTGATGTTGATTATTGGTTCCCAGTGATGGACAAGTTTGGTATCAATGCAAACTTCCGTGATCTCATTCAGGAAGTGAGCCAGAAGTTTTCGTTTGCACACCAGTTAGTGAGAACTGGCGTTTTCCAGCAGGCGTTCAAATTGCTAGCATTTGTTCCTGCAGTTGCCGTGAAGTTGGGCAAGGAGGGAGTGTTGCTCTTCACGGTGGGGAGTACGCGAGCTGCACAGAAAAAAATCACCAAAAACTCTTTCACGTTGCTGAGTGACGGCGAGGGATGCAGTGTTACTGTGCAGATGTTCCCAGGAAAAGAGGTAAACGTGAACAACGTGACCGGCGCCGGCGACTCGTTTGTGGGCTGTTTGTTGCTGGAAATCTGCCTTCGTGGCACCTCAGTGTTGTTTAAGGCCGGTGATGCTCGCGACGCAGTAATCGAGAGAGCCCAGGCAGCAGCACGGTTGAGTTTGGCCAGCCACAGTGCGATCAGCGACAAAATTGCTGATTTGTGATAGACCCTCAGGAGGTGCCGCGCAGGCTTTACAACTTTACAGCTTTACAACTTTACAGCTTTACAGCTTTACAGCTTTACAGCTTTACAGCTTTACAGCTTTACAGCTTTACAGCTTTACAGCTTTACATAAACAGCATTTATTTACAAGTAGCAGCACGACCCCAGGGACAACTAGTTGAGCAAACTAGCAAACTCCTTGACAGTCATGTCCCGAGCTTCGCTGCTGATAGGATTTGTTTTTGTGAAGTAGTTGCTCAAGATGGCGTGTGTGACAACGGGCTCTTTCACGGTTCCAAACACGATTTTCTCCTCAACCTCGCCCAACTCCGGTTTCTTGCCCAAGTTCTCGTACACAAACGTAGTACCACCATTCTCATCGGTTTCAACGTTCAACACATGGTTTTTAGGGCATTTCAGCTTGTACTTCACGAAAACCAGCCGGAGCTCGTTCACGCCCTCGGTCAACTCGTCTGGGTGCTCCAGTTTGGCCTTCTTGTTTCTCACAGACAGTCTGATGAATCCGTCTCTCAAATGGTTGAAGTCAGTGTCACGCAACGGCACGATTCTGAACAAAAACTTCACGTTTTGCTGCACAACGCTCTCGATCAAGCTGTCGGCCACTTCCTTGTCTTGCAAGTTGTTGGCCACGTTCTCTGCAAGTGTGAACTTGTTGTCGTACTTCAACATATCCTTGGCACCGTCCAAAGCGTGAGCAATCTTGCCGCAGTCCTCGTTGGCAACATAAACACCCAACGCGTAGACTCTGAATTTGAGAAACGTGACTTTACGCACGCCGTGGCCCACAAGAGTGTATTCTGTCTTGCCATTTGTTGGTGACCGCAAGTGTGCTGGAAACGGATTCACCGACGAGTCCACTTGCACACTGTCCGTGAAACCGACGAGTTTCTGGGTGTCACACAAAATGGAATTGTGCCATTGGTATCCGTACGACGTTACGGCCGCAGTCGTTGTTGCCGCTGCTAAAGCGGCTGCAGCTCCGTGTACCCAGGCCCGGGAAATTCGGAAATATTTTGCACTGTTCATTGCTTTTGGAACTAATTTTGAAAAAGATTTTCTGCCCGCTTTAATGCCGACAAAAAATCGCGATAGTGGAGTAGCGAATTTAGAAACCTTTTTGTTAGTACTGTTTTCACGCAAATTTCCTCATGTTCATGTTGCTTTTTGAGTAAGTACTAATTTTAACAAGCACAAACGCGTTTTAACTCTGTTTTAATCGTATTGGCATAACTAACTTCAGTGTCGTGGTAACATTGTTGCTTCCGTGCGTCACAACTGTGAAGGTGCTATCAAAAAATGACAGACTTCTACTTAGGTCGTGGGTCAAGTTTCTTTTGATATACCAAATGCTTTTGAACATTGAGACGTACTTCGTCCCCAAACGAAGTTTGAGAACAATTTTGTTCAATTTATGGGTCATAAGCCCATACACCCAGGGCTATGTGCTCATTTACAACCAGATTATAGAGCCATTGTCCAAAAGTGGGACTCTTTTGGGACCCAAATTTGACAAGGTGTTGAAAATTTACTACAACTGCCAAAAGCAAGTGATAGCGTTTTTATTTGGTTTTAACGACAACCCGCACTGGTTCCAGAAAGTGCTTAAAAGCTTGGCTTCTGTGCTAGGAGTCAAAGATACCATTGAGGACCACTACAGACTGTTGGAAAAAGTAGACAAGGACTTGCGCCATTTGCAGAAAAAGTTCCTCAAGAAACTGCTTACTCGTTCGCAGCCCAAGAGAGACTCTGTGGGTTCTAGGAGCTCAATCCTGCTGGGCAGGTCTGCGGCTCCAGTAAGCGCAGTTTCGGAGGTACCGGAAAGTCCTAATTTGTACGTGGAGTACTTCGTGATACAATACAGAGAGAAGGCAAACGTGGCACTGGTTTTGAAGAAGCTCATTCTATTGACGACGTACGTTGTGGGGTTGATTTTCAATGTCGCAAAGATTTTATTCTACACGATTCGCAGAAAGAGTATATCTGAAGTCATAGAACCAACAAGCGAAAAAAACCCAGTCAAATTCAATATCGCAGACTTGCCTTTACACCCGCTGATTGAAAACAAAGAGCCCTCACAGGTACAAAGAAAATCGCTCCCTGTGCCCGTAATTGAGCTTACACCTGCATCGCCAAAGACCAACCTGGTAGCTACAATGCCTCAAAAGTCACTGAGCTCAGAGAATATGACGGACAAAAAGAGGCGCAACTCATTCAAGGACCTTCTCAAGTTGTTGAACACAAAAAACGATACGTCCATATCTACAGTCGTGGGTCCTTTACCAACTAGCAGCTTTACGGATTTAAGCACGCTTGGGAAAAGCTCAAGTCTTGATCTGACAGCCTCGCTTACACTGACTTCTCTTGGAAGAAAACGGTCCAAAAGTTTCAATGATGTCACAAAGAAACTCTTGGGCAAGTCAAGTAAGATCAGTGTTATTGAAGAGAGCCCATTATTGAACAAAGACACTTTTGGAAACAGCACTATGCCCCAGATTAATATGGAGCCGGAAAGACCTAAAATTATTGTATCAGAAATTGATACGACAAATGTGCAGAGTATGGACCACAACACCTCGGATATAGGCTCTCCAACGACTTTAGACGAAAAGACACATACCTTCAGTGGTCCGGTTCAAGAAGATCCTTTTGCCGCTATTTTGACTGACGTGAATTACGGCAGCAAGCAATCGAAGTCAGTTTCACCAGTTAGAGACCGCAGAATGAGCTTTATTCCCAGAAAGTCTGGAGAACAAGATTCCGCACTTGCTGGGATTATCTCGGCTGTAACACGTACCACAGCGGACAAAGCAGACAAAGGCATGAATCAGGAGGCATACAACATACTAGTGGGGATTGATAAAAACACAGACACAGACACAGAAGACCTTAAGGTAAACCCATTTGTGTCGAGCACACCAATAAAGGCAAAGAGCTCAAAAAATTCGAGCCAGAACTTTTCCACTGCCTCAGATTCAAATCTGGTTTCTGATCTGCAAGCTCTGGTACAGGAGCTTGGAGCGGCAGCAGAGATTACAAAGGGCAAAACCTATACACACCAATCACAAAAATCCACTAGTTCTGTTGGCGTGAAGTTTATACACTCATATACACCAAATCTCCGCAAGGCAAACTTCACTTCAAATAGATTGGAGGCCGATAAGTCGGATAAAATGGACGCAGAGTCCATTGATTACCTAACGTACCAGCACGCAATGCAAATAGACCGGATAGCACAGATTCAGCCAGGATTGTATGAGAATGAGCAATCTGTGGAGCCAGAACCCAAGAAAAAGAGGCTGCTGATTATCAGAAAAGCCTCGTTGAAGCAAACGTTTAAGCGGATGTCTGGAGGAAACGTGAAGCGAAAGAGTAAAGAGCTCAGACCTGACGACATGCACAAATTATTCAAGCACAGACACCACTCGGTGACGAGTTTTGCTGATGGTCCATGTACATATTAGAAAGAAGTTATTTAGTTTGTTGAGTCCAACGTAAGTTGGTGCAATTCGGTAAACCGAGTGGGTCAACTATAGTAGCAGACCCAATGTATGCACTCCAAGAGTAGACCAAGTTTCAGGTACTATAGAGAGGCCAAGAAGAAAGGCCAGAAAAAGAGCCAGAAGAAAGGCCAGAAAAAGAGTTTTTGAGTGTCTTTTCTAATTAGCCATTATAATAATCCTGACGCCGCCTCACTTACCTCTACAAAGAAAAAACTAAATCCAAAGACATTCACAAAAAGGCCAGTGTTTGGACCAGTGTTTGGACCAGTGTTTGAAGCAGTGTTTCGAGAGGCTTACTTTCATTCAAGACTATCAATGTAATGTACTTAACTACTAGATATTCGTACGATTATGCATGCCACCAGTGGGCCAATTTTACCCTGAATTTTTGAGTTTCCCTTCATAATCAATTGGGCTTTTTTTTTCTACTTTTTACTTTTTTGCAGTACTTTGAAACGCTAGTTGCGCAGTTTAATTTCTGTTTATTTTTTGAAGTGAAATTCCGAGATCATAAATTGAAAAAAAAAAATCCCACGCCACTAAACATTTAATCAGAGAATCACAATGGACAAGTTAAAGGAAAAAATTCAGGCATTGAAGGTCGCCAGCGAGGAATGGCAAGAGAAACACGAGGACTTGAAGGAAAAGAACAAGGAATTGGAGCAAGAATTGTTGGAAAAGGAGCATTTGGTCAAACTGTTAACTACCAAAAACGAGACCTTGGAGGCCGAATTGGAGAAACTCGAGGAGGAACACGGTGGAAAAACCTCTAAATTGAGTGACCTCGACGTCAAGGCTGAAACCTTGGAGAAGAAGGTGATCAGTTTGGAGCAAGAGAAGCAAGAATTGGAGACCAAGTACGAGGAATTGAATGCCAAGTACACAAAGGCCAAGGAGGAATTGGAGGAGATTACCGACCAATTGAATGCTTTGTGAGCACAAGCTTTCTCGGCAGAATAACATTGATTTCATAGCAACAGCTGTAGTCCATAACTCACATACATACCCCCTCCCTACACATAACGAAGCTAACTCAAAACTCTACAAAGTCAAAACTGTTTATTCAGTCACTATCTTCACTTTCCTCGCTCGAATCTGCCTCTGGCACCACTTCACCGTCGCTGTCACTCTTTTCGTACATTGGCACGTCCTCTTTCACCGAGTCTGGGATCTCGGTTGTTGATGTATTGTGGTAGATCTCGTCGTCATCGAATTTCTTGTGTGAGCCAATCGTGCCCCCAGAAACTGGCACCACAGTGTCAGTTTTGAATCCCAGTGAAATTGCTAAGCTAGGAGCCAGACCTTGGCCCTGTTCATCGCTTCCTAGCAATGATCCTTCTATACTCACCAATTTCTTTGCCTTGTGCACTGCCTTGACTGTAAATTTCAACTCACCATCAACCTTGACACCGTTGCCGTCGACCCAGTAGCCCAAAGACTTGTATTCTCCTTCTCCGGTCTTCTCGTTTTCATCGTCAGCATTTGGCACAAATTCCCAGTCCAGCGGAATGTTGTATTTCTTTATAGTAGCATTGAACGCATCGTGGACTAAAAGTGCAATAAACGATGGTGTTTGCGAGTAGCAGTAGCCACTCATTATGTCCCCAACAGCTGGTCTCCAAACAAGGAATTCCACAGAAACCCACATAAACACAAATGGTGTGTCGTACTTCACTTTCCCTACAAGCACCGGCTCCCCAGTCTCGTCGTTCTTCGCATAGTTCTCTTTCAAGAACTTGATCTTGTTGTACAGCAACACAACGCCCTTCACCTGAGCAAAATATGTCATTAACAACGGCTCCAAATGCTGCTGCTTGACCCCGTTTATTGGGTCCAGAAAATATTGTGGCGCGAGAGAGACATAAAGCTGCGTGGTGACGCTGTAGAAACACTTAGAGAGCCCCGTAGATGGGTCTATCTCGTTTTTGGGTACCGCGGTCATCGTATCTGTGGAAGTTGTGCCCTATGCTCTATGTTCAGCTGAAACTTTTCAACTTTTTTTTTTTTTTTTTTTTTTTTTTCAAAGGCATCGGGTCACGTGGGATTCATTTTTCCGCGAGCCAATCTATTCATACTCATCGTACTCATCTTCTATACCTCGTAACACTGTGACATCTACAGCTCAGCAATGCACTCACACCACAGCCATTCGGGAGACTATGTGTCGCATGCGTCAGATACGCTAGAGACGATTGCACAAGAGGCAATCAAACAGGGTTTTGAGACGTTTTGTTTAACGGAGCACCAGCCACGGCTACACAGTGAGTATCTCTACCCCGAAGAGGTGGACAAGAGCTACACGCCAAGCAATTTGGAGGAGAACTACGAGAGCTTCTACAAGCACGCGGTACAGCTTCAGCAGAGATACGCACAAGACAGCAGCGTGCGTACAAAGTTCCTTGTGGGTATTGAAGTTGAAGGCTTGGACGAAGAGCATCTTGACGAGTGTGTGCGAATCTTCAATGACAAGCAGTTGGACTTATGTGTCGGATCTGTGCATTACGTCAAAGGCGTCCCAATTGATTTTGATGTGGCCTTGTGGAACAAGGCGGTTTCAGCTTGTGGCGGGGTTCGTGAACTTTTTGGCGAGTACTTTGATCTACAGTATTTGATGCTCACCAAGGTGAAACCCAGCGTTGTGGGGCATTTTGATTTGATTCTTCTCATGTGTGAGGACACTGTGGTTGACCCCGAGTCTGGTGTTTCTGTGAAAACTGCTCTCAATTTTAGAGACTGGCCCGAAGTATGGGCAAAAGCACTCAGAAATATCGAATTTGCTGTGTCGTGCGGCGCATTGTTTGAATTGAACAGTGCAGCCATTCGCAAGGGCTGGAAAAGCCCATACCCACGTGAGGATTTTGCCACAGCCATCAGAGACTGCGGCGGCAAGTTTTGCTTGAGTGACGATAGCCACTCTATTAAGCAGGTGGGTTTAAACTATGGCAAAGTATTGCTGTACGTGAAAAACGTGTTGCAATTGCAGGATTTGTACTACCTCGACAAGGACAACGGAGCTGTAGTTGTTAAACTGGTATCTGTGCAGAGCTTAGCTCAATCAGAGTTTTTTGCCAAGTTTTCTGACTAACTTTGTGCTGCTCTGCTGAACCTGTTCTTTGGTGGAACCTTGATCTGATTCATTTTGTGCCCAATTTTCAACAAATCTGTCTCGTCGTTCACCAAGGTTATAGAGTCAGTGTTTCCATACACACAGTGCACCAACTGCTTGATGAAAATCTCATCTTTGAACACTTTTGTCAGGTAGTTCAGCAGCTGTAACTGTGAAAAAATTTCATCATAAAATATAGAGAGCTCGCTTCTATCGACGTTCAGAAAATCAAAAATAAAAAACGTTGAGTCAATTCGCTTGTCCAAATCTGTGTTAAAACCCTGTAGATGCAAAAGCACAAAAGGTACGTAGCCAGGCAATACTTGGCTATTCAACACTTCAAAAGTCTCGTTTTTAATTTCAGAAAAGCTGATTGTCCTACTCTCTGCTTTAATGTCTCTTCTGCCGATGACCAACGTCGGACTTTCGCTTTCAAGAATGTCCTTGTATTTGTTTTGTGTCCAGCTGACCTGCAAACACTGTAGTTTGAATTCCAAGTTCCAGCCTCTATCCACAAGTTCCTCTCTGTAGTAAGAGTCCACAGAGCCAGCTACCTCCTTGACAAAAGCACCCAATGGTTTGCTTCTGCTCAATAAAGTAATCGAACTATTGATGTTCTTAAACAAACCATCTAAAAGGCCAACAAAAAATTTATCATCATTTTGGATCACTTTACTGATTCTGAATGATTCATTCGCTACTGCGATTTTGTCGAACCCGTTGCCATTGGTTACCGGCACATCATGAGATGCCTCAGCATACACTTTGTACTTGCCTATTAGACTCTGGACGTTGAACTCCGTTTTGGTTTGTAAAAACTTCTCCTTCACTAACTTTTGCTCTAATGTTTGTGTGACTGCCTGCAGTTGAGCAAATTTGGCCTCCCATGTATCCAATTCTCGTTGTAAATCAAGGTTTTTCTCAATCCAACTCGACCTCTCGCTTTTGTACTGCTCCACGGTGCTCGAAGTCAACTCTTTGCTTTCCTGTAAACTCTCTAGCTGCTGTTGCATAACCTCGAGTTTCTGCTTTCTTGTGTGTGATTTTTTCTTGATATCTGCCAACATGTTTCTCTGTTGTTCCAACTGCAACTGCGCATTCGTGGTCTTGTCTTTCAAAGCATCCAAATTTTCTTGTAAACGTTGGTGCTCCATCTGAAATGCTTCCTGCAACTTTGCCAGTTTTTCTGTCAAAACTGTCTCACATACACGCTCTTCTTGCTGCAACTGTTCTTTAAGCTGTGAGCGTATTTTCTTCAATTCCTCTATCTCATTCGTTATGTCTTTGGTATCGAACTCCTGTAGTTCACTGATTTCTCTCTGGAAATGTAACTTGACCTCGTCCAACTCTCTAGCAAACTCCAATTCTTTCTTTCTCACTTGCAACACTAGCTGGTCGTACTCTGTCTTCAAACTATCACTCAAAGCACTCTCCTTGTATTCTAGCTCCATCTGTAAACTCTTCCATCTACGTTCCAATTTGTCATTCTCTTCACTGAGAGCAGCATTTTCGTTGTTGATCTGCAATTTGCTCGTGTAGAGATGCTCCAACTTATGAGTATACTCGTTGATCTGCTTAATGCTGTTGAGTAACTCACGTTCCTTTTTCTCTATAAGCTCTTCGTAGTGTTCCACCAATTTGTTGTTTTCGCCTTTCGTAACTGGTTTTTTGTGTTTTT
Source organism: Saccharomycopsis lassenensis (assembly GCA_031125475.1). Lineage (NCBI taxonomy): Eukaryota > Fungi > Ascomycota > Saccharomycetes > Ascoideales > Saccharomycopsidaceae > Saccharomycopsis > Saccharomycopsis lassenensis. Next base: position 51,430 of record JASTUK010000001.1, read on the forward strand.
GCAACCTCACGGGCGAGCCCAAATTGCCCAGAAAACCACGAACGCTATGGTAACTGGGGTTGTTTTTGTTGAGTTGGATCTGGGGTTTTCGTAGTTCTGGTTTTGCCATGTGGACAGAATGGTGTGAATGTATTTTCAGTGGTGAGTTCACTTTTCAGATCTAAACGAAAAACAACGCGAAAAAGAAGAAAAAAAAAAGGACAGAAGTTGTGAAAACTGAGTCAAACGAAAGACACAAACTTGTGGATAAAAACTACTTCTATTACACTATATGGATAATATAAATACTATTCTAAGCTAATTATTAGTGCAAACATAAGCTAAAGTGGTCCACTCATGGGGTACATCTGCCGGTGTATCTTGGGTACAATGAGCAGTCTCTGACTGTAAATCTCTTGCACAACCAAGCCAAGATTCTCTCAGTACCCAAACCGTAACCACCGTGTGGTGCGGTACCATACTTTCTTTGGTCAATGAACCAGTAGTATGCCTTAGGATCGATTTTCTCTCTCTTGAATGCTTGAAGCAACTCATCATAGTCGCTAATTCTCATAGACCCACCAGTGATCTCACCCACAGTAGGCATCAACACATCAACAGACTCCGTGACTCTTGGATCGTCAGCACACTTTTGCATGTAAAAGGATTTGATTTCAACCGGGAATCTGGTTAAAAGAATTGGTACACCGATGGTGTCAACCATCTTTCTTTCCTGGGCTTCAGCAATGTCGTCACCAAACTTGAAGTCCTCGCCTTCGTCGTTTTTCACACCATGCTCGGTCAACCAGTCCAAAGCTTCAACGTAAGTCATTCTCTTAAATGGCAGCTTAGGAGGAACAAACTCTGGATGCAACTCTTTAATTAAAGGTCCAGCAACAGGATCTTCCAACGTGTATTGCACAGACTTTGTCAAAACTGTCTCAATGTTTTGCAACAAGTCCTCAAATGTCAAAAATGACAATTCAGCCTCTATGTGAGTGTACTCACTCAAATGTCTTCTTGTGTGCGATTTTTCAGCACGGAACGACTCTTGGATACAGTAAACATCACCCAATGATGGCAAACATGTTTCCAAGTACAACTGGGACGATTGAGTCAAGTATGCATCCTCGTCGTAGTACTTGAGGTGGAACAATGTAGAGCCACCTTCAACTTGTGTCTGCACCATACATGGTGGTGTCACCTCGGTGATGGAAAGTTCGTGGTACACTCTTCTCACTGCATGTAAATAGGCGGCTCTGACCTTCATAACGGCAGAAAGAGTTTCACCACGAAGTGCCAAGTGTCTTTGGTCCATCAACAACGATGGGTCGGCACCTTCTTGAATTTTGTTGGAAAAGGCTTCTTCTCCCGATGGTGCCAAACCGATGATTTCGTAGTAATCTGCAACCAATTCCACACCTTGAGGAGCTGTCTTTCCCTCTGGCAATTTTGACACAGATCCGTAAACGCTGATGGTTGACTCCAATGTCAACGTCAGGGTTTGATAAGCGTCGGCCAAGTCGCCAGACAAAATGACTTGTACGTATTGGGTACCATCTCTGAGAACAATGAATGCCTTGCTTTTTTGCAAACGAATACGGTGGATCCATCCTTGAACAAAGACACGCTCACCAATGAACTTTGTGATACCAGCAATCTTAGTTTTTGTCGCTTTTGGCAACAGATCGTCTTTCACGATCTTGATACTCAAAGCAGCAGTTTTCTTAGCCAATTCTTCTTGTTGTTTCTGCAATTTTTGTTCCTCCAAAACCTTTTGCTTTTCGGCCTTCTTCTTCAACCCAGCAGCACCTTTTTTGGCTTTCTTCAACCCTGAAGGTGAAATCTCAACAAAGTCTGACGACTCCGCTTGGTACACAAACACTTTAGCGCTTTCATCAACAAAAAGGGCATAAGCAGCTGATTGAAATGGTTTTTCTTTGGTTCCGTGGCCCAATTCGTCCACGCCTTTCTCACTAACGTAGAATGTAGACATTTTCTGCTATTTTATCGATATGAAATTAAACAGGTTCTAACTTCAAATTGTTATCGAAATGACTGACTCTTATATACTTTTTTCAACGATTAAAACGAAGTGGCCGTTGCATGATTACCCGGGTTTCCTGAAAAAAAAAATGCAAAAAAAAAAGGTCCCCAATCCGATATTTTGGGAGTATTTCCAGAGAATAGTAGCGTAATCGACTAACAGAAAGAACTGATTAAGCGAAATATTACAGCAATTGTAACTAATACAATAAACTTTTTTCATCCAAATTGGTCAGTTACACTTGAGGTTTTTTTCACTTTCAACAATAGCTATTACTTATACGAAAACAGAGCCAAACAATGATTGAAGCATTTACTGCACTTACGATTCAGGAAAAGCCAGCAAAATCTGTGCCTGTGAAGACCTTGGTTTTCAAAGAAAAAAAGACTGGCGCCCCAGTCGTTCTTATTGCCTTGTCCAGCACCAAGACCGACTCCAAAGTTGTGGCAAAGTCTGTTGGAGGTAAAGAAGTAAGACTTGCACAGGATGCATTTGTCACTGAGAATTTTGGGGTCAGTGCAAAAGAATTTTCAATTGCCAGCATCAGCGCTGAACAAGCAGGCAAGTACAAAATTGTTTTAGACTCTGAGGTTGCCGCTACTGCAGGCACTGAAGTTTTTGAGTTTACTAGTGGTCAAAAAGAATTTTACCTTGAAGCCGAGAAATTCAACGCATTCATCAAATCCACAGGAATTGAGATTGTGGAGGTTGACTTTGCTGCACCAGCTGCTGCAAGTGAACCAAAGCCAGCAGCCAAATCAGCCAAAAGCAGCGCAAGCGCCAAAAAGGCTTCTTCAGCCGAATTGGATGATGCAAAGTTAATTGGTATCACTGTTGACAAATTCAAGGATTTCCCTAACTGGTACTCACAAATTTTGACAAAAGGTGAAATGTTGGACTACTACGATGTTTCTGGTTGCTACATTTTGAGACCTGGTTCTTACGCTGTGTGGGAAAAAATCCAGCTGTTCTTTGACGGCAAAATCAAATCTCTTGGTGTGCAAAACACATACTTCCCAATGTTTGTGTCAGCTAGAGTTTTGGAAAAAGAAAAAGACCACATTGAAGGTTTTGCACCTGAGGTCGCCTGGGTCACAAGAGCTGGTCAATCTGAATTGGATCAACCAATTGCTATTCGTCCAACTTCTGAAACTGTCATGTACCCATACTACGCCAAATGGATCAGATCTCACAGAGATTTGCCTCTCAAATTGAACCAATGGAACTCTGTGGTCAGATGGGAATTCAAACATCCACAACCATTTTTGAGAACAAGAGAGTTTTTGTGGCAGGAAGGTCACACTGCTCACTTACACAAGAAGGACGCTGAGCAAGAAGTTTTAGATATCTTGAAGTTCTACCAACAAGTCTACGAGGAATTATTGGCAGTTCCAGTGATTCCAGGCCGTAAAACCGAGAAGGAAAAATTTGCTGGTGGTGACTACACCACCACAGTGGAAGGTTACATTCCTGCTACTGGTCGTGGTATCCAAGGTGCCACTTCTCACCACTTGGGCCAAAACTTTTCTAAAATGTTTGGAATCAGTGTTGAGAATCCAGACGGAAAGGACTTGGAGAAAATCAACGTTTGGCAAAACTCCTGGGGTTTGTCCACCAGAGTCATTGGTGTTATGGTGATGGTACACAGTGACAACAAGGGGTTGGTTATTCCTCCAAGAGTTTCCCAATATCAAGCTGTTTGTATTCCGGTTGGTATCACCGCCAAGACGAGTAAGGAAGCAGAGAACGAGATCAATGACGAAGTTGCTGCCGTTGAAAAGAGATTGAAGAATGCTGGTATCAGAGCCATCAGCGATTTCAGAGACAACTACTCACCTGGATGGAAATTCTCAGACTGGGAATTAAAGGGTGTTCCAATCAGAGTTGTTATCGGACCAAAGGACTTGAAAAACAAGTCTGTTACCGTTGTTCGTCGTAACGATAGCAAGAGTTACGCAGTTCCAATGGACAAATTGGAAACCGAGATTCCAAAGATCTTGGACGAATTGCACAACGATTTGTTCCAAGCTGCTAAGGAAAAATTCGACTCCCACCGTGTTATTGTTGAGAAATGGGAAGACTTTGTTCCAGCTTTGAACAACAAAAACATCATTTTGTCGCCATGGTGTGGAGTCCTCGAGTGTGAAGAAGATATCAAGGACAGCAGTGCCCAGAAGGCCGAAGAAGAGAGTGGTGAGGCTGCTGATGAGAAGGCCCCAAGTATGGGTGCTAAGAGTTTGTGTATTCCATTTAACCAACCAGAGTTGAAGGAAGGCACAAAGTGTGTCAAGTGTGGCAAGCCAGCAGTTAACTACACGATGTTCGGTAGAAGTTACTAGTTGCAAGTAGAGTATGACGACAATAAAGAGTTGTGAATACCTAGCGTAGTGTATGGTAAAGTTACATGTGTATTGGTATTGTGTGAGTCTTCTGTTTTCGATTGCAGCTTCAGCTCAAGCTTTGGAGCTATAGCGTGCTTGGAAGAAGTGTTGCCGTTATTCTTGTTTGAGCTGGCGTAGCAGCAGGTGTGGCCTCTGGCGTGTGCAAATTCGCTGGAGTTGGCACAACACTGGGGTTGCCGTCCGGCACCGCAATAGTGCTGAGAAACGAGTAATCTGTTCTCATGGAGGTTGTCACAAAGTTGAGTGTCTGAGTGGTGACCTTATTTTTGCCAAAAATGTTGTGCCTCTCAAGATACACATAACCGGCACCAAAGTACGCACCAATTTTGATGTAGTCGCGAAACACTGGCCCAAACTTTGCGTTCGGTTTCGTCTCTGCCCTCTTCCTTACCTCTGACTCCAGCTCATGATTTTTTGTGTGTTGAGTGTCTTCTCGTATGGTTGCCGCGAGTGCTGTGAGTGCTTCGAGGAGTGTGCAGCAGTATATTGCGTACCTCATGATGTGGTGGACCTAATAGTAAATATCCGATATAGTTTGTGAAGAACTTATGTTGCAGTACGATATCTCGGATACTGCCTAGAGATGTGGACCTTGGCTGGTATATATTGGCACTAAGCTCGGGGTGGAGTTTCGTGTTGTGTTTAACGGAATTCCATGGGGTTTTCCACTAGCACGCATGCTGAAAGAGGGTTTAGAATAGTGCACTTGGCAGCAGCTACGGAATTGTCGTGTGCTCTCCTTCCAAAGTACCCATGCTTTTTGCCAAAAACAGCACTTGTTCACAGGTTCGAACCCGCGTGCTGATTACATTTTCGCTTTACATCCGACCCAAATTCTTGATTTTTCATGCATGTTTGGGGAATGCCGCTGTAACGTCCCCAAATGGCATACACGTTGGAGGCTCGGCTTGGCAGGAGAACGTGAGCATCGCATGGCAGAATACGAGAATTTCACGCCAAGTGGACTCTGGGTTTGCTGATCTGCTGGCTTCAATTCCACTCGATTTCAAACTTATAAAAAGGTTTGGGTTTACTCCAGTTTGGCTGTTGGGTGTTTTTTTTTTTTTTCAAATCCAACGCACATAGATATGCTTTTTCTCGGCTGGATACTTCTTTACGTCTGTGCGGCTGAACTGGCCACCATACTGGATAACGTTGTAAAGAAACAAGTCATAACGGACCCAAATTTTCGCAAAAAGCTTATGGGTGCCGCCGAAGTGGCCAACTACGGTGCAGCTTTGGCCATCATATTGGAGAACCACGAGAACAAAAAGGCTACACAAACTGCGTTTGATGTGAGGACGTCTACTCAAGTCTCTGTAGTAACAGACCCATGCCAGTTACTCACAGTCACCAATCCAGGAATTGCGCTGATGGCTTCCAAAGCGTGTTATGGCAAATTGTCGCCATTGACGACCGGGGTGCCGATTTCTGTCCCAGTTCAGGTGCAAAATTCAAGCCCTACTGTCACTGTAAAGCCAGTGTCCCAAATAGAACAAAGCAACAGCAGTATCGACGTTGAGAGCGACGACAACGAAAGCAATGATGACGACTAGCAAGCACGCAGATCCATAGAAAGAGCAATGTAGTAGTATTAGTAGTAGTTTTAATATAATGAAGAGAATCTTTAATAGAGTACGCGTAATGTGCGTGAAACTGGCTAAAATCTTAGTTGAGCTTGATATTCAAGTTTACGAATCACGATATCTAATTGCCGCAGTCTAACGTAGCAAGTACCAAGACTTGTTTGTGGAATTCTACACAGTGTTGAAAACCACAAATTTAAGAAGTATTCAGATCATATGTCAAAATTCCACCACAGTTCCTATGCAGGCTTCTAGTGCTTGTAAATTAACTGAATCCCGCTCACCTCATTTACAAAAACAGAGCTGGAAAGCAGGTCTGTATTCCAAACACAAGTCACTACATTTTTTGAGGTTATAATATATTTATAATTTAGTAATCTGGCTTGACAAAATTTGGTCAAAGTGCATTCATACATCTTTTGGGTACCTTTTAGTACAATCCCCACCTTCTACTTTTCTTATTCACACCCCGATCAACGAATACTAGGGGTTCAAAACACTGGTCTGGGCAACCCTGCTAAATTCCGCCGTAGCGTCGCAACGTCTATCACGATAGAAACCAATACAGTCACACTCTCAACGTGAGCTGGTTTTCCTTCACAATCATTAGCTCCTCCAACTTTGTCTTCAATGTTGGAAGACTCATCAAGCTTTTCTCTATTTCCAACTTCTCCTCCGTTAACTTTAACCTTTTCATGTGGTCAAACTTTTTGAACAAGTACTTGCCCTTGCCGTCAAACTGGAGCAAGTATTCATGGAACTTCCACAAAGATGTTCTGTGCGCAACTGACAACACAGAAATGTTGAGAGTTTTTGTTGCGTAAGTGTACATTTTGTCCTCCATTTCAGGTGTGACCTGCGAAGTGCACTCATCTAAAACCGCAAATTTGGGTTTGTGGTAATATAATCTGGCCATTGCAAGTTTTTGCTGCGACCCCAACGAAAGCTCCTGGGACCAGTCCTTATTCAAGTATAGAATTGACACCATAGAATCAAACGAATTACCTTCGTCATCGCTGCTGTCATCACTGTCGTAAATATATGTGTTGCGCAATCTCTCGTGCTTATTTCCTGACCCAAACTCTAAAACACCTTCATTTCTCTCATCATAGTTTTCTTTCAACAAGTAGTCCAACTCCAACACTTTCAAAACGGTTATCAAATCTCTGTGCACTTGTTTGAAATTCGTCTTAGTAAGCTCTTTTTCAAATACTTCAAAAGGTTTTGGGTAGATGATTTGTTCAATAAGATTTGTTCTGCCGTTCATCAAATATGGTCTCTGTGGCAAGTAGAATATCGAATTATACTCTGGAATGATTAGTTCTCCTTGTGTTGTTGGCCATAGTCCCGAAAGAACTCTGAAAAGTGACGACTTTCCAGACCCATTAGGCCCCAAGATAAGCAAGTTTTGGCCATGCTTTATTTCGAAATTGAGCGGCTCGCATAAGAGTGAACCATTTGGCGCGACTAATGGCACATCGACAAATTTAATCAAGTCGTTGTTATGACTAATCACCGCCTCAGACTTCTCCAGATAAAGACTCAGGTCGTCAACTTCTCGTAAGGATCTCTCAAACTCAATGACTCTGCGTGATGTACCAATGATCTGATCAATGTTCTTTTTCGATGAAAGTAAGTCTCCCAACGAGTTTGATGCATTCATCAATAAACTACGGTTTTGAGTAAAGTTCTGAGTCACAACACTCTTGGCATCCTCAATATTGTGAAAATGATTTTTAAAGATTGGGAATGCACACAAACCGAGACCAAAGGCACCCCACGTATACTTGATCAAAAATGTTTTCACAAAGTTGTAGAGAGCCATTTTTCTATAGCTACGTCTCATAAAACGCTCCAATATAAAATAGTAGCAGTCTGCGTCATATAGTTCACGGTCCCAGCTTCGCCAAAGTGCTATCTGCTCATAATGATTGATAACATTTGAATGTACTTGGCGGAAGTTGGACTCATGTTGCGAGTAGCTATTGCTTATACGCAGAAAGTTTGGTGAAAATACCTTGAGACCCATTGTTGAAAGATTGATCAAAAGTCCAAAAAGTAAGACGACTTCGGTCATGGAGCCATTGTCATAGCTGAATATTTTATGACTAGAAATCGCAAGGCTGATTGCCGGATTCAACACCAAAACTGGAACTGACGACAAGTTGTTGCACAACTCAAACACGTCAATAGAGATACGCTGGTGTGCGTCTTTGAACTTTCTTGTCAAATTGTTAACCTTGTAAAATGTGTTCAAGTTGGTTTTCTCGCTCAGACGCTTCGTCGACAAGTAGCTGTCCATGAGCTTGTTGGATACATTAGTAATAAGCCTTTTTGATAGCGTGTTTGTCAAGTACTGAGACAAAGATGAGAGGTAGCTCATTGGGAGCCCAATGGCAAGCCATCTTATGGACAATTTTGTGAACTGATTGATCTTCTTCGAAAACAAACTAGAAACCAATTGCGAGTCAATACTGATCAACGACATACTGAGCCATATCTTTACAAAGATGATGCCCACTTGCAACACTAGTATTCTCAAAATGCCGTAGTCCCCTACGCTGTACAAGAGTTGTGCCAATTGCTTGAACTGGGAATCTCCTTTTTTCTGCTTTTCTATATTTTTGACATCGGTGGCTTCCTTGCGTTTTGCAAATAACTTCCGGAGCTTTTTTTTGAAGTTGAAATTCACTGACGATCCGACAAGTGACATGAACAAGTAAACATACACAAGCTTCAAAATGACATTTCTGTTGCGCAAGTACACTGTCGACACAGTGTGAAATAGCTGTTTTGGAAATGCCTTGTTAAGGCTGACTTTCGCGGTTCCCATGGTTGTAATTGAAAATGTATTAAAAAAAATCACTACTTTCCACCCAAAATCAAAAATTGCAGGATGTGAAAAGTATTAAATAAAGCAACCCATCATTCACATGTCACCGGGATCACTGTGCAGATTGCGGAGTAGTTGTGTCAGAAATAGGCAGCTTCAGACGAAAAAAAAAAAAATAAAACGAAATTAACAGCTTAAAAAAACAAAGCCAAAAACAAACCGACAAACAATTCGATATTCCCTGAAAACATCAAAATCCGGTACGGGTATTATTTTTTGGAGTGCCCTTAGCAAGTTTTTGACCCAGTTTCTCATCAAATCCCAATCTGCTTGACGATTCTGACGACAATGACCCAGTTCCAATCGTTGTTATTCGCGCAGGGCCCAAGGGACACAAAGACTGCCCCGGACAACAGCACCTACAGAAGTGGCAGCCTTGAAACCCTGGACTTGTTGGATGACGCGTCTAACCAGAAAGTCAAACTGGCCACTAAGTTCAAGCTTAATGTGACATTTCACGATGCAAAAGTCTCTGAAGTGCCGGTGCTCGTGGACAAAACGGCAGTAGCTGGTACAAAAGAAGGAGACTTCTACATGTTGTACAAGACAGACGACCGCAACAAGAAAAAGAAAAGGGTGATTTTTCAGTTAAAAAGTATGGACCAGCAGTACATGAAGCGGTTGAACAACAAGTTTCTGATAAGTGTGCTAAACACCGCAATCCCATACTATTTGGGTGTTCAAAAGTCGAATGTCACGACGATCAAGCGGGTGGCCAACCCACTGAGCTACCACACTCAGTTAATTGAGATATACGTGAAAGATATTTATTTGCTGAGAGGTGACATGTGGGTATTGTCGAACCATATCATAAACAACTTTCAGTACTGCCACGTGAACCAGGCAATAACAATTTTCAACTCAATTGCGTTGGTTGTGCTGAAGATATACATTGGAAGCAACAGTGTGTTCCTGGGCATCATTACGAAGAAGACAAAGATAGTTTTCCGCTCAAAATCGTCCAAACTCACTTTCTTAATCCAGCTCTCAAGCGACATGTTTCACTTTGACGACAATGGTGAAATAATGTACAACAAAATCATAAACTCGTTGTTTCCTACGATTTTCCAACATTGGCTCGACATGGGCACCAACCACTTGATAACGGTGATTTTATTCACGCTGATTTTGAAAAACGATGACGAACAGCTCAGGACTTGCCGAGTTGGAGAGGCTTACACAAACGCCAAGGACTACTACCGTATAGTCGTGGACCAGATCAATATCAACCACTGGGCCAAAATTATGATTAATCTTCGGTACGAGATTTTGCGTTTTAAAGAAGATATTGGACTTATAGACTCGCAGCTACTTCCCTCCACTAAGGGCAATTTACTACAAGCGCTCAACTTCTCAACGATCTTGATGTTGAACAACGTGAACAACTTGACCTCTTTGAGGCACACTCAGAACCATTTTATTATGGTTTCTCCGGGGTCTGGTATAAATGACATTGAATTCAATGTTTTCAACAAAATTGTGCGAAAGATCCTCAAATTGGACGTATCTGTGGACCTTGTATGTCTAGGCACAATCCCATATCATTACACTCCCATGTTTCGGTACAGGGACCCAATGAATACCGACAATGTTGTTTATAGGTTCCCAACGTGGTTTAACTGCTACTTCTGGTTCAACAACAAGTTTTATAACACATTCAACTCTCCAGATAGCATTGTTGGGATGGTCAATGAAAGTGTCGGTACTTACAACAAACTTAGATGCAAGATCTACCAGTTGCAGATGATGGGGATCATGGAATACTTGCTGAGTGGGTTGACAATACCTTGCTTGGGCAGTACCATTGAGAATGAGTTGGGACAATCGATAAAGACAGTTCGCGAGTACATGGAAGAGTATGACAAGCAGCGATTTAAAATTGAGATGAACACTGCACAAAAGTCAAAACTGCTAGATGACTGGTTTTTGAGTCGTGTTGGCAGATTACCGGGTGCTGTGATGAGTCAGAGATTGTCAGACTTGAAACCAAAGACCAAAGATAGCTTAAAGACGTTATCTAATAAGCACAAGGCCAAAGCTAAATTGAGTGTCAGGGAGGAGCTCGATCTTCTTTTGAAACAGGAGAAATTGCACAAAATACAAGAAAAACCGGCTCCATCGAGCACTCAGAAAAGCTTGTTTATTAAGCCGGACGACTCGGGGGACCATGATAGCTCGCAGGCTCGCAGATTCAAAATAGCGTCTACTAGTGATAATTCTGAGTTCAAAACAACCCCGCTGGCAGGACTTTTACCCAGTGTCATTGAAGGCATACATGAGAAGAGCAGAGAAAGCGCATACACCAACTTAAAAGAAACGCAGAAAGGATTGACACCCGAGTTCAAAGCACGTGGTGACGACTCTGCGCTGTTACGGTCGCTAAATTCCGATATTTTGTCAAGATCACATCTTTACCTGAGTGATGACTTGCTGCTCACGAGAAGGGCCACAAATACCTCAGCGGTGACGGCAACTGCGTCATTGTTATCGCCTGGTACGCTAAAGCACACAAGTTCAACTTCACGACTCTCAAGTAAGGGGAACTCTGGTGTGTCTAGTGCTGGCAAAGGCACTGGAACTGTTAGTGGGACTTTGAACACGACTGCTGGAACCGGAATAATCGTGGGCAACAAAAATGACTCTCAAAACATCAGAAATTTCTCGTTGCTGTCTATCACTGGCAGCACGTCGTCGCAACCATTTGCACTCAAAAAACTCTTTGACATCTTTGGCTCGTTTACAAAGCAGCCGGAGCTGTTGCCCTCAGTTGACAGCAGCGAACGAAAATTGCGCGACGTGCAGAAAAGCAAATCACGCCACTACCGAAGCACGGCGTCGTTTATGTTGGATGCGGCAAGTCCAGCAGATACGGCAGCACGGCTTCATAGGCACATGTCACTGGCTACGAGTTCCAGCGCCTCGACTAGAAATAGCGCAAAAAGGTTCCCAGAAAACAGCGCCAAATCATTACGGTACAATAAGAAGCTCAGCAAACGTTTTGGAGGCAGTGGAAGGTCTTTGGACGACGATAGCGTTCAGAAACTAGACTCCAAACTCCGCGGAAAAGACAGGTTGGAGCATCTTGGGATTTTGTTTGAACACCCGTTTGTTTTCGAGCTGAACTTGGATTTCAGCAAGATCAACTTTGGTAAATGGAAGAATGTGTACCCAGATGCTTCCACAATCCGCGATAATGCCACCAAGTCTGGCAACGACACAAGTGTTGCTAACACCCCTAGCACAGGTACTACTGGAGAAACTGATAAGCTGCGCAACATGATTAGTTGGAAGTCTTTGATCTGTCCTGCGTCATTGCCCAGTATCACTGAGGAGTTCCCACACGCAGTTGACTCGACCGTGAACTACCAAACAACGATATACGAGATTTACCCAAACCAGCACTTCAGCGGGATTGTAGATGTGCGCGACTTGTTAAAAGAAATGGTTTACGTGCGTTTGATGATGGGATTCCAGATTTGCAATGACGGAAATAAGGACGCTGTGTCAAAGTTTGAGTTGAAAGAGTCTGGAAAAGTCCAAAATGGGTTTGAGTTGGTGCAAGACTACTTCCCCAAAGGCTTTGAGAAAAACAAGATTGGCACTTTCCAGCCAATCATCTATATGACCATATTGGACGAGCTTCATCGGATATTGTTGGACTCGGAAAGAATTGTGGTACGTATTTTCAAGAAAAGCAAGAACTTGGAAGAGTCTGAGACCTTAGATGGATACAAATTGTACATTAGAACTCGGTACGATACGCTTTACAAAGAAATTGAGCTTGACGATAGTATATATTCCGCCGGAGAGCACAATTGGAACAAAATCGATTACTATTTGGCTGGGAACTTTGACGAAAAACACTCTGAGTTCCTGTACGACGCGCACGATGCCGTCAGTGTATACCAAATTCGGCTTGTTGTTTTCAAAAACCAGGAGCTGAAGGCAAGTGAGTTTGAGGAAGAAAGCCGGTGCAGTCATTTGGAGAACTTGAAAAATCTCATAAAAGCCATCCAAAGAGACGAATTCAAGGAAATCCATGACATGAATGTGTTTGGCGACAATGAGTCTTTGCTTAATGAAAATGATGGCATGACAAGTATATTGCTAGACATTGATCAAGCGAAAATCTCACACAAGGCAGAAATTATCAAAATCTACTATGACAACATTGACTCTGGACGCCACATGAACACGAAATACTCGTTTGATGACAATTGTTTCCACATCAAACTACAGTGGCTCACAACAACGCCAAAACTTATTGACGACTTGATCACAAAGTGGTCCCACGCGTGCGAGAGATACAACTTGAATTTGGTGGAAGTCCCGGCTAATGAGGTCTACAAGACACCAAAGCTCAACCCATTCCACTCGTACATTGACATCAAGCTTGTTTACGACCCATGGCAGTTCCAAGAAGAGTATTTTGAGCCTTTTAAAGGTTTGAACAAGTACTACTACCACAATTACTTGCTCAAGAAGTGCAACTACGTGTTGGACGATGGAAACGAAGTATTCTTGCATAATGATTCAGATTTGAGTGACAGCACAACTCTGAAAAACTCGGGACAGAAATTCCTGTACGTGCAATATGTCCACGAGACTGGTGTCTATTTGGCCCAGGTTTTGCCCTCAGGCGACTTTTTTCTCGTTCCAAACAATATCTATATTGCCAAAATCAACCTCCGCAAACAGGTGGGTTTTAACCTGAGCAAGTACTTGAAAAGAAAGTACTTGGGGTTCTACAAAAACGAGAAAGAGTACATGAGTGACTACGTGAACCGCATGGGACGTGGCAACAACGACGACGACAGCGATTACTTCTTTGACTCGCAATCAATCATGATTCTGTTTTTGGAAAAGTGCAAGAACGCCGAGTTTTTGCAGAAAGTGTTCCAGGAAGCCAAAGACGAATTGGCAAAGAACTACAGGGGCTCCAAGACACCGGTAGAGTACTCGTATCCTGCAGAAGAGAGTGGTTCGATCTTGAGTGGACAAAGTCTGACTCAAAATGTGAATTGATAGCTCGATCAAGAAATGACTGGCGCTGTGCACTGCAATCCCCAGTCGTGTTGCAAATACAATAAGAACGCGATTTCACTTCTGTAGCGCTACACACCTGGTTGTAAATAAGCCCACTTGTAGCTACGCTTTACAGCGAATACTTGCTATCGTACCCGATATTTTGTCATTTACGAGACATTGACAGCACAAGCTTATCTTCTCATGACTTTCTCCAGGTTATACTACGGCGGCACGTTAAAAGTGCAGAAAAAAGTAAAGTCAGAAAACTGAAATCAGAAGAAAAAAATAAAAAAAAAGTAAATAAAAAACATAACGGTTCCTTTTGCTTGTCTCGATAAACAATGGAGTTGATAAATTACATAAGTTTCAACCAGAACGCCAGCTGCGTGTCTGTGGGCACGTCTTTGGGGTACAAGCTTTTTGCCACTAATCCCTTTGTGAAGGCCTACACTCGCAGTTTCAGGTCCATAGCCATTGTGGAGATGCTTCACGTTACGTCGTTACTAGTGATAGTGGCGGCAGAGTCCAATGGAGACAGCTCAGCCAGACGGCTCAAAGTAGTGAACACCAAGCGCCAGACGGTTATCTGCGAGCTAGTTTTCCCTTCTGAGGTCAAAAAAGTCAAGTTGAACAGCGAAAGAATGGTTGTGTTGTTGGAGCTGCAGATATACATATACGAGGTCGCAACGATGAGATTGTTGCACACTATGGACACTTGCGCAAACCCTCAGAAGCTTTTGGTGTTGTCGTCGGTGGTGGAAAACAACTTCTTGGCGTACCCATCGACCTCTTTAAAGAACGACTATTTCTTTGTCATGGACAGAGACTATAGCGTTCTCAGCAACGATGACTCGGGTCTTGGTAGCGATTCTGAGACAAGCACGGGCACTGGCGACAAATCGGATTACTATGATAAAAACGATAGCACTGGAAGTGCAGATAGCAGTGGTCAGAGTCTTGATCAGTCTCACAATTCCAATAAGCAGGCAAATGACGATGTGCCACGATCAAGGGATGGTGATGTTATTATTTTCAATGCGCAAACTTTGGAACGGTACAGGGTAATACTGGCCCACAAGGCGGCATTGGCAGCGATTGCGATAAGTTTTGACGGCTTGTTGTTGGCCACTGCGAGCTCAAAAGGTACAATCATCCGGGTTTTCAGTGTACGTACGGGTGAGAAGCTATATCAATTTCGCAGAGGCACGTACGGTGCAAAAATTATCAACCTTTGTTTCAGCAATGACAACAAGTTTGTGACGGCAAGCTCAGCAACTGGCACGGTGCACATTTTTAAGCTCAGCGATGAGTTCCAAATAAAGCCCGAGGCAAAAGTGCACGTGGCGAAGAAAACAAGGAAACGGAAGCAAAAACCAAAACCCACTGAGGCGAAGGCAAAGGACGCTGAATCCGAAGCTGAAGCAGACTCCACGGAGCCCGTGGATGCTGATGCAGATGCCAACTCTGCTGTCGTTGTTGATACCGCCAAAGATCTATTCGAGGGTGACAACAAAGTAGATGGTAGCACGTCAGAGAGCGGTAGCACAAACGACGAGTCTGGAGATTCTGTGCCGCCGTTAGCTTCAGAGATTTCAGAGGAAACCAAAGCTGAGCCCATAATCGATCAGACTCGGAGTTCTGTGGGACGACTCATTAGAAAATCGTCGCAGTCTTTAGGAAGACGTGCCGCAGAAACTATGGGAATATACTTACCCCGCAGAGTGACGTCAGTTTTAAAGCCGATTAGACACTTTGCGTCGTTGAAGATCCCGGTACCCAACGGTACATTCTCGATAGTTGCAATCAAAAAGTTGACGAGTGAGATTCCCGAGGACATTTTGAGCAAGCTAAACATCGAACCAGAACCCGCAGAGGACACATCGGACATTTCTATTAGAGAGAAGAACATGTTAGAGGTGATGATTGTTACAAAAACGGGTTTGTTTTTGAGCTACGCGTTGGATGGGGAGCGTGGTGGTGACTGTATCTTGCTCCATCAGCACCTTCTTACGGCATAGTAATGACAATTCTAATTTTATAACTTTTTTTTCTTTTTTAAAGCAACGGTTCGGTTTCAATGGTGTTTTCGGCTTCCACTTCGTGCTCAATGGTCTTGATTATGTTGGAACGCTCGTAATAGACACACATGCACAATAACACTGCTTGCAACATGGCGCTGGTCAAGTATGGCAACCAGGAACTCCATATGGACCCGGGGCTCAAAATCAAGCTGAGACTCCACACAAAACCACCAGGAGTTTGCATGCACATCATTGCGATAGAGAGCGAGCCTGGGTGTTTCAACTTGTAAATTTCATAAATTTGAGGAAAATACTGGAATGAAGCAAAACCTGTAGACAAAAGCCCCAACACGTTGGCCACACCAATCAACTGACTGTCACTAGCGCATTTGTGGCAGTACAAAATTAAAACCACAAGCGCGCCCAGGTAAAGTAACACAAAGTTGTACACTTTCTTGATCTTGGCGTACTCGGCCTTGTCCTGGTACGGCGAGCCTTTGGTGAAATAGACACACACCCACAAGATCCCAGCAGCGAAAAGCGCCTGCACACCAACTTGTATCAAACTCAATTGGCCGCTGTAGCACTCAAAACCGCTGATACCGCCGTATTTGCAGCATCTGGCCGAGAATCGCGTTATTAGAAGGAGGTTAGCAAATGCTGACATCCCAGATAACGTGCCCAAGAGTATAAATAGTGGCGCAATGCCTTCACTCGTTCTTCTCTGTATAATTTTGACATGCTGCGGGGCATACGACAACCCAATGAGCACGGCAAGTGCCGTGGCAAAAGTCACGTTGAGCACCGAGGGGTTTCTGTAGCTGTCGCACTGTGAGTCCATGTTCTGTAGTGGTGTTATCAGCCAGCACTTTGAGGGAAACAGATATCAGTGCATGGGGGGCATCGCCCCGGGCACATAACCGGCAGACGGCGGGTGATAAAATGATTGTATATTGTATATCGGATAATATATTAGGTAAACAGTCTCCAATTGTCAGTGGTTTCGGGTTTTCCACAGCCCATTTGCAGTGTTGAGGAGCAGCTGGTGTCCGGGATTGGGTCCGTGTGTGCGCTGCAGCGTGCTTTGAGTTTCTGCTGTTGCACGATATCGGACAATTTTGAAAAGTGTCGCAGATGCCACAGAACCCGAGCCAGAATCAGAAAACAGGGCGTGGGCCAGCTGAGCGTGGCCCTAGAACCACACAAGTCCAAGCCGTGACACTGTGGCTTCGGAATTGTCTAGTGTAAGCTCGCAGAAGCGAGAAGCGTACTACAGCTGAGCAAAGTTACGTATTTAGATCATTAAACCAATAAAAAAATAACAAGCCCTTGCCCGTTACTATGTACAGCGTTTATCGTTATTGTAGTTGCCCAGCGGGACGTTGAGCTCTCCTCTCTCTTTTTGTTCAGTCCATTCCAATCAGTTTCTAATCAAGCTATATCAGCTTCGTGTTTATGCTTTCAATGGCTCCTCCATTGGTGGCTGCATGAAACTGGACTGGTACTTCATCATCACAGCTCCCACACTCTCAAAGACACCAATAATAGCGGCACAGGTGATGGCAGATCTTCTGCACTGTTTCCAGCCACCTCTGATGGCCAAAGAAGCACCAACAAAGAAACCAGCGGCTATACCGTTCCAGATGTCTTCCTTCTTTCTAACAGCTCTGATTGCACAGTCGTATGTCGAAAACAAACCACCCCAGGCGGCAAAGTTACCACCAGAAGCTGGTGCTCTTGTCTTCAACACTGAAAGTGCGCCTCTGCCTCTTTCGCCTCTTGGAGAGTTACGGAATCCCTGGATCCCGTGCCACACTGTACCACCAATGGCACCCATGGCGAATGCACCACCAAAATCACTAATGATAACCAATGGACATGGGTCTCTGGTATGATCGGCCTCAACGTATGACATTTTGTGTTTTATGTTTCTTTTACCGACGTAAAATTTTTTTGACGAGTGAAGTTTCTGGTGTAATGATGTATTACAGGGGAATTGCAGAAAAAAAAAGTAAAACGGAGAAAAAGAAGGAATCCGATAATCAAGGTTGGCACCAAAAAAAAATGAATGCAGTGCAATTTTGAGCTGCGGGTTGATACTTTAAATTCTACACTAAGCAGTATTTACATACGATTTACACTATATATAGCTTTGTTCAAGAACTGGTTGCACCAAGTCAAATGTGCAACTCTTTGGAAACGGTCTCGGAGAGCGCAATCAACTTCTCTATCGACGCCAAATGTTTCCCGTAGTTGTTTGAGTTCAGAATCTGATCCAAATACGTTTTAATCTTTTTTATCAACACCTTTTTCTCATGGCCATTCGTCACCTCGACTAATTTTTGCACAACATAGTTAGCAAACTGGTCTCTCATCATCAATGCCAACGGAGATTCGTCGTCTACTGGCGAGTTGTCGAGATTGTTGTTGTCCTTCAAAACGGCCATCAAAACGGCTTCTCTTTCCTTTGCATCGCCAAAAATGACAGTTTTCTCAACAACATTGGAAGCAAATTTGTGTTTGGAGAACTGCACAACATTGGCCTGTACGACATCAGATACCTTTTTACGGTCTGCTGCTTCGCCATTCTCAATTATGTGCTGGATAACGTAGTTACCATACTGGTCCTGGATCAAGAAATAGATGTAGTTTGATAACTCACCCAAAATCATCTGCTGATGTTGCACGTCGCCAAACTCCAAAAGTCTTTGAATAACCCTGCATCCATACGGGTTTGTCGACAAGTGGTAAATGTGGTCCTTCAACTTCTCCAACAAAAACGAGATCTTAGTAAACGGAATGTTTTCAATCGACTTTTGCACCACGTGGTTGGCATTTTGGTCTTTGACACAAATCAAAATGTGATCTTTGATTTCATCCACAATGCGCAACTTTTGCTCCAACTTGATTTTCTCAATGGCTCTTTGCACGACTCTGCAGCCGTACATTTGTAACGACAAATCATAAAAGTGACCTTTCATTGCCTCAAACAAAACGCTTCTTTGCACATCGGAACCAAACTCAAAATACTTTTGGATGACGTAGTTTCCAAAGACGTCCGTCATTAACTCAAATGACACATCTCTGATTTGATTGAAAAACACTTCTTTCTCTTCCTTTGATGCACTCTCAATCTCTTGTTGAATGAAACGGGACCCATACTGATCTTTCGAAAACTCAACAGCATTCTCGAAAATATCAGTCAAAGTGTACTTTTTGTTGTTCTTGTTACTGCGGAACTGTTCCAACGCGACACTTCTGTAAATGTGTGGCTTACGACGGTGCGACCCATGTGGGGAAACTGTGCTTTTTTGTTTTCTGCCTGGTGATGCCTTGTTCCCAGTGGAGTTGCCGTTAGTGGTTCCCGCAGCCGGCAAATCTGCCTTTGCATCCTTTGCCACTCCCGAAGATGGTGATTTACTTTGTTCTGGCTCTTGTGGAGCAACAGCAGCAGCAGCAGCAGCAGGTGTGGCAGCAGGTACTGGGGCAGTTGCTGGTGCCTCAAATCCATTTTGTGGTGGGAACATCGGGAACGGCGGAGCAAAGCCTGGAAAACCCATAGGTATTTGATTGGCCACTTGAGCAGACAGAGAAGGTACGCCGTACAATCTAGTGCTTGGGCCAGCACTTGGGCTTGAAGCAGCATCCTTTTCTGCATCTTTTTGAGTTGAATCCAGTGTTTGTTGAGATTGCTGTGGTTGCTGTTGCATAGGGACAGGGTATACACCGTAGCCAAATGGAAACATTTGTGGCATCATTGGCTGCACCACTGGATTGTACAACGGGGTGAATGGAGCAGAAGACGGATTCCAGATGTTGTGTCCCAGTTTTTGTGACGCATTTTGAGCTTGTGGTACGCTTTGAGGCACCATGATCGGAGAATTAGGTCCAGTGGCCGTTTTGGTAGACATCAAGTTCACGGACACATTTGAGGTATCAGATGTACTCTCTTTTGAGCTTGGACTCTTGTACATGTTATCAATTCTCTCAGTCAACGTTGGGCGGTACGAAGTTCCATGAAGACTTTCGTGGAGCGAGTTTGGGGAGCTTGTCTTGTCCAACAACGGTGACAGCAATGAGATGCCGTCGTCGACCAACAAACTTTTCTTCGTGCTATTGCCCACGCTGCCACTGAGAGACAACTTGCCAAAAGACGTAGTTTCCACTTCTTTTGTGGCCTCAGCAACCGAGGAGAACTTTTCCATAAAATTCACTGTTCCGGAAGTTCCTATAGTTGTGGCCAAACCACCACTGATGGAGGCAGCTCCAAACATTGTTGATTTTAACATTTTCCCATTCTTTTGTGTAAGGTTCAATGGCTGGGACAAAACGCTATACGTGCTCTTTTTGTAACTCTGGAAAATGTCACTTTCCTCGTTCAAGCTTGAATGGATCACGCTGTTGTTGTTGCTGTTGTTGTTTGAACCAGTTGTTGCAAAAAAATTATTAGATGTCCCCAAGTTATTGTGGTTACTAAGATTACTTAAACTCGATGTGATACTAATAACATCACTATCGAGCTTGTCAAAACTTGGTCTAAACAGGTTGAACGATCCTCTCGTTTTCCTGTTATCCCAGGGAGAAAACGGCGTATCAACAGGCGATTTATCTTCTATAGACATGTTGGTAAAAATCGCTTCACAATAATGCTCTGTTTTCTGGTTTTGCCTTTTCTTTTTTTTTTAAAGAGAAAAAATTGATTTTTTCCTCTAAGTTTTTGTCTACCCGAAGGTCACAACAGACGGAAGGAACAAATTCTAGTGCCAAAAAATATCCAGCAGAAATTAACGAGTAAATGCAAAAAAAACTTTATACGGACAACGGCCAAAAAACAAAAAAAAACTGCAACTCTACATCGGATCGGGTAAAGACCCATTTTGTGCAAGTAACTCAGTTGGGGCCCTGTGTTTTGTTTTGTGTCCCGGCTACGAGCAACGCAGCTTACGAGGAAACATGAAATAAGAATGTGCCATTGTGCTTTGCTGGATAATAAATACAAAAATGAATCTCAAGGTTTCCAGCAGCCGTGCATTTCCGGTACTCGCTAGTAGTGACTGGGACGCGAACAACGGAACGAGCAGAACTACCAGCCCATGTATCACGTGACACAATCTTAGTCAATATTGACTAAGACGGGGACTTGGGTGGGACTGAGAGAGAGATAGGATGCCAGTGGCATCTATTGAAGACGTGGGACCCTATGTATGACACACACGAACAGTTTTGATGCTTCTGGCGTTTCTGGGTGTCTGGGTCTTGTGATTTGGTTGTCTGGTTTGCGTGCTAAAATACATTATGCTAAACATTTCAGGCAGTGTGGTAGAATAGAAGATTATACCAAGTCGCCATATGAGTCCAAACTCAGGGCCACTCTAGCATCGAGATCACAGATCTTCTTGAAGTCCTCAACGTCTAGTACGTCGTCTTTGCCCTTGTTCACGTAACCAAAAATCTTTTGTACTCTCAACTCAGGTGTGGCCTCATCACTCTCCAAGTTCACCATCGGGCCAATCATCTTGTACATTGAGCTCACAACTACAAGCATCTCATCATAATCAATCTTGTCGTCTCTATTCTGGTCGTACAATTTGAATGCCCACTCCAATTTCTCGCTTTTTGTGCCTCTTGCCGTCACTGACAAAACTGCTATGAACTCTTTGAAATCAATTTCTCCAGACTTGTCGTTGTCAAAACAGCTGAATATACAGCTTGCAAAGTCTTCTGCATCTCCAAATGGGAAGAATTGTTTGAATATTTTGGCAAACTCTGAGCTTGTTAAGTGCCCACTTGGGCAGTTTCTCAAAAATCCTTTGTGCCACTGCTGGAGCTCTCTCTTGTCAAAGTAAGTAGACTGTTTGAGCGAAGATATCTCGTCTTTCGACAATTTTGACGCCGTTTTCCCCATCTCTTGTTTCTATGCTTGTTCTGTGGCTGTTCTGTGCTTGTTCTGTGCTCTGTTGTTTATTAACACGAACACTGATACTTTTTCCAGATTTGTTGATGATGTCCCGTTACCCTCTGGAACGCACGATACCAGGTCTTGCTAAGGATCTGATGCAAAGTTGCAAAACGCTGTGGAGGTGCCAGGTTTTCCCAAAACCTGCAGAGACTGGTATTGCGAGTTTGAGCCGCAGAATTGAATGTAGTGCTCAAATCAAGACTTCTGGGCTTTGCACAGTCCCAGGGTATCACACGCCGCTCAAACCGCTCACATTTCTAGGGCCCGCCAATTCCACTACAAATCGACTGTTTCTTTCAGATGAAATCAACTGACAAAACCAATGAGCGCGTCTTTACTGGCAGATGTCTGGCCACGGCTTGCACTGCTGGCACTGCTGGCATTTGACTTGCACAATGTGGCTGCTGGGTTGCTTACAATTCTACTGATCTGATAGGGCGGGATACATCAGATACATCAAATCATCGCAAGAAAATTTGAAAAAAAAAAAAAAAAAAAAAAAGTAATAAAGAAAAAAAACTTGGAACTGAGGAAACAGCAATGTCAGTCGTAGCCAAGCAGAAGCCAAAGCAGAATCTTCCACCAGAAAAAGAAAGATTTATCCAGACATGCGCCGAGATCTCTTTGGAGTTGGTGAAGTCGCTTCAGTCGTCTAAGGACATCAACTTGAACGGGCTCATCATGAGATACTCCAAGAAGTACAAGCTCAGACAGCAGCCTAGACTCACAGACATCATTTCGTCGATTCCAGACCAGTACAAAAAGTACTTGATTCCCAAATTGAAAGCCAAGCCCGTGAGAACCGCCTCAGGGATTGCAGTGGTGGCTGTGATGTGCAAACCACACAGATGTCCGCACATTGCTTACACTGGTAATATCTGTGTCTACTGCCCTGGAGGTCCAGACTCTGATTTTGAATACTCGACACAGTCGTACACGGGGTACGAGCCCACTTCCATGAGAGCCATTCGGGCCCGTTACGACCCTTACGAGCAGGCCAGAGGCAGAATTGAGCAATTGAGACAATTGGGACACACAATAGACAAGGTCGAGTACATCATTATGGGAGGAACGTTTATGTCTTTGCCAAAGGAGTACAGAGAGGACTTCATAGCCAACTTACACAACGCTTTGACCGGGTACAACGGGCTCGATTTGGACGAAGCCATCAAATACAGTCAGGAATCGTTGACAAAGTGTGTTGGTATCACAATAGAAACGAGACCTGACTACTGTACAGAGACTCATTTATCCGATATGTTGAGATACGGTTGCACGCGGTTGGAGATTGGCGTGCAGCTGTTGTACGAGGACGTGGCCCGTGACACCAATCGTGGACACACTGTCAAGGCTGTGTGCCACACGTTTGCGGTTTCGAAAGATGCCGGTTACAAGATTGTGAGTCACATGATGCCTGACTTGCCAAACGTGGGCATGGAAAGAGACTTGGAGCAGTTCAAGGAGTACTTTGAGAACCCGGATTTCCGCACAGACGGGTTAAAGATCTACCCAACGTTGGTTATTCGTGGTACAGGTCTCTATGAGCTTTGGAAGTGTGGAAAATACAAGTCGTACAACGCAAACGCACTCATTGACTTGGTGGCCAGAATTTTGGCCTTGGTCCCACCATGGACACGTATCTACAGAGTGCAAAGAGATATTCCAATGCCCTTGGTGAGTTCTGGTGTTGATAACGGTAATTTGCGTGAATTGGCACTCACGAGAATGAAGGATTTTGGTGTCACATGCAGAGATGTGAGAACGCGGGAAGTGGGTATCCAGGAAGTGCATCACAAGGTCCAACCAGACCAGGTGGAACTCATTCGTCGTGACTACTACGCAAATGGCGGTTGGGAAACGTTTTTGCTGTATGAGGATCCAAAGCAGGACATTTTGATCGGTTTGTTACGTTTGAGAAAGGCTTCAAAGAAATACACGTTCCGCAAGGAGTTCACTTCGCAGCCTACGTCGATTGTTAGAGAGCTTCACGTTTATGGGTCTGTGGTGCCTGTGCATTCGCGAGACCCAAAGAAGTTCCAGCATCAAGGTTTTGGTACCCTTTTGATGGAGGAAGCCGAAAGAATCGCTAGAGAAGAGCACGGTTCTGAGAAAATAAGTGTGATATCCGGTGTGGGCGTGAGAAACTACTATGCAAAATTGGGCTATGAGGTGGATGGGCCATACATGTCGAAGAAGATCGAGCAGTGAAACGGTACTCTCAACAGTTGCATCTATAGTCGCTTGTGCAAGAGCACATTTCAATGCATCAGTCTTCACTTATCATTGTCGTAGAGTGGTTCACAAAGAAAAAGTTTTTTTGGGCAACGTCTTGAATACACTTCAGAAAAAATGCTATTTTTTATTTAAAGAATTCAAACTAACGAAAACACTGCACACTATACCTCCTCCATGTGCTCCCCCCTAACATCGACTAATCATTACAAAGAGCCTTCCTTGATCTCTATTTAATACTCCCATCATGGAAAATGCACAAATTTGTTGTTCACTAGAATACACGCCGTAGATACTAATATAACTGAACCACTTTTTTCATCAAAAACCTTTGCAGTTATGATCTTGTTCATTCAAAATCGTCTTCATCTTCAAGCGGTTCCATCATGTCTCTATGGGTCATCACAAAATTTCTGCACCACTGTCTTGCGAGAATCGAAACTCTCAAAAACCTTCTAGAGGCATATTTTTTGAAAAAATCCTCATGCACAATTGGTCCTACCAAATACTTTAACATCAAGTTACAAGTTTCAGCCATATCTTCTTCCGTGTATCCACCGGAATAGTGAATCAAATTGTTGTTCCATGGACCTCTTCTCAAGATTTTTCTTGCAATATACATGGCAGCAGCTGCTGCTAATGAGGGCGTAATACCAACAAAGTGATAATCAACAACAGTGATTTCCAATAAATATTTTCCCAAAGTTCTCGTTCTTTGGTCGTATTCATCAGCTTTTGAAATTCTTCTTAAAAAGTTCATTGGGTTTGGGTATGATAAATCGAAATTTAATACTTCCAAAACTGCCTTTTCAGCTTCCAAAATTTCCTGTTCTGTGTAACCATTGTCGGTGACTATTGAGTAGTTTCTCAATGATGGAGAATAAACCTCTTCATACTTAGCAGCAGTAAATAAACAACTGGTGGCTAATAATTGAAACTTTTCGATCTTCACCGTTTCCAACGAGAAGAATCTATCCATTAAGTTAATGGCTAAGTACAAAGTCTCTGGTATTAACTTGAATCGTAGATGTGTTTGTACCAACCAGTTTACCAAAATGGATCTCATTTTGGGTAAGTTTGTTTGCCAAGTCAAATATTCAGGGTTTGGTAATGTTCGTAATTCTAATCTATGTAAATACTGAAAGATCTCAACAACATATTCACTGACCATGGATGGGTCATCTATATCATCTTCGTCCAAATCATCCCACGCGTAATCGATTTTGATTTTTTTGTCTGCTTGAAGTGAGTTATTGTCAGGCGCAGATCTCTTCAAAGAAGTTGGTTGTTCAACATTTCTCATAACGACCGTAGAATCTGTTGTTTCTTCAACTGGCTCTACCGAGTCTTCTTGTTCGTGACGTTCCTCGTCACTTCCATCTCTTTCGCGTCCGTCGCCAATACAATTTTCATCTTGCTCTTCTATTCTATGAACATTATCGTAATCTTTTTTAATTTGTAACTGGCGTTTCGAACTGGACATGGATGATTGAATTGTTTTGGAGACGCGTAAATCTTTGCCGTTACTGGTAGTTTTCAGCATTCTCAGACTACTATAATGAGCAACTGCGTTGTTGCTGTTGTAGCTGGTATTACTATTAGCAATCTGTTTTTGCTTGGACGTGTTATTATTTAAATCTGTTAACGCGCTTCTTCTTCTGCGTCTGCTGAATATGTTATTAGAGTCAGTCGTATTGGCAGGTACTTCGCTTGTCTTTGTATTAGGTACAACGCTACTGGCCATTACAGCGTTCTCGTCTAAATGTGTTTTTGGATTTGGCTGTATTGTTAATATTGAATACCTTTTTGACTTCTATAAATTAATTTCGTGTTTTTTTTTTCTTTAAGAAAAATGTGTAAAATGAAACTAGAAAATTAAAAGACGACCGTTCCAAGTCTTAGAAAAAAAAAACACTATTAAAATTATAGTGTAGAAATACACAAGAACAAATTTTGTGAGTGATAGTCAACTTACCATTACTATTGCTTTTGTATCAGTATCTCCAAGTATCTAAGCTCTGAAGCGGTCTTCTATAAATTGTGAATAGCACAAAGTCAATCAAATAAAACAATTTGATTTATTGTGTTTGTAGTTTTGCTCTTTTGCTGGTGTGATTTTGGTCACAATATTAATCAAAGGATAGAACGCGTTCTCAAATAATTGACAATTTCTAGTAAGTTCAATCGGCCACTTATATTCAAAACCCAGTAGGACTATTCAACTTATAGAACTGTTTTCTTCTTTTGTTTTGTTGTGTGATGTTTGCAAATGAAGTAGCAAAACTTTTGATCAATCAGAATTTTCGTTCTTTTTGAATCTTGAAATAAGAAAGTGTATGGGAAGAGACAAAAGAAAAACAAAATTGTATAAAAGATACGCCATTCACCTACTATAAAAGAGTAGGAGAAACAAAAAAAACAAACAAACTTAATCGGTGCTGCTAGGCTTATTGTACAGTGAAAAAATTCTCTTTTGTGCGCACTTTGCTTTTAGGGACTGCCGTATTGGGCTAAACGGGTCACGTGGTCTAGTTAGTAAGTTGTTGTTTTTGCTTGTTTTCACAGAGGTCTAGAGTAAGCGAAGGCAGAAACGGGAAACTGAATGAATGGAAAAGGAAAATCAAAAAGGTGTGCTCGGGTATGGACTGGTCCATAATATGGTATAAAAAGGTGGACTTGAAGTTAGTGTGCGAAGAGGTGTAAACTGGTCTTATTCTGTTAGCTACTCATGGCACCGGTAGCAAGTAATTGGTGTTGACACTGACACTATTTTCAGCATTTTTGTTTGTTTACCAATTCAGTGTTTATATTTACATTTGCTCAGTCTCTTTGTTTACGTTCAAAAAGAGATAAAAAAAAATTAGGCTTCTTTTTTTGCCATGATTTGATTTGGTGCCAAACAACAAAGTTGGTTGGTGACCGCGAGATTCAATCCAATTATCAAGGCTATGTGTGTATTCAGTTTAGAGTTGGGATTTTAGGTATTGTGATGCAATTATCTGAGTTAAAAAAGTCCTTTGGTGTATAATCAAGGCAATTGGTACACTTCGTTGGGCATACCTTTGTCTTGATTTGTTTTTTTGAGTGCTTCTCGGCAATTCTACCGTACGGTCGTTCAAATTTAAATTGTCATGTCATTAGTCCTACTTGTGGGTGGGGTGTCCAGCCACATCTGAGCGACAAGGCGAAATATGGCCAAGAGCGCGATCCCAGCGAGGACGTGCTCTATTTTGCAGCTTTCCTAGTCTGGTGATGTGCTCACCCCTGTAAAAGATGAGATCATGCAAACCCGAAGCTTTGGCAGATATCAGCCTCACCTTCAACTTCGATCTCAACCTCAATCTCAATCTCTATCTCAATCTCAAACCCGACATCTACTCAATTGCGCAGGCTGGTTAGGTATCTATGAGTAATATGCCCGTGCCAGGCTTGATATTTCTCATAAATCACACTACTCAATCTCGTTGTAGATCAAAATAGGCTCTCCCATGTTCTTCATCTCCGCCAAAGTCAACTTCAAATCAAAAGCCTTGGACAAAATAATCTTGAAAATCTTCTGAACATTCACACTGTGACTCGTGGAACAGAAAATCAAGCTCGCCTTCATCGCCTTTGCAAACTTCATGGCCTGCGTTGTTATCTCTTTCTGATCCTTTGCCGGCATCTCCACAAACAAGTCGTATTTTGTTCCAATCAAAAATGGAATTGCTGTCTTATTGAAACCTCTTGCCTGTCTGTACCACTCCTTTATCGAGTTTAACGTCGATTTCCTTGTTAAGTCGAACATGAAGAGTATTGCAACTGAGTCCTTGGATACCAAAGGCAACATGTGAATAAACTCTTTTTGACCACCCAAATCCCACACTGAGAACGTTATTTCGTTGTTTTTGATATTCAATGCTTTTTCCATGAAATTGACACCCAAAGTCTGCGTGTAGTCTTCGTCAAAAAGTCCTTCTACGTATTTAACCATCAATGAAGTTTTGCCAATCTGAGCGTCTCCTATTAGCCCAACTTTGAGCGATATTGAGTTTTTCACGTTTTTTTCCTGTGCCATTCTTTACTGTGTGCCTTCTGTGTTCTGTTCGTCCCAGCTTACTCCAATTTGGCGCGGTTTCGTGTTCTTTCTTGGGGTTGTCTAATGTCCTTTGTTTTTGTTTACTATTTTTTTAGACTTCTCAAAGAAAAAAAAATCGTACAAATCTAACTTTTTTTACTCGTGTGTCGGATCTTTCTTAGTAATTTCAAAATTCGATGCAATTTCTTTTATGTAGTAATTTTATTTTCGGCTCACTAAATTTTTTCGGCTTAGTCGCAACACTATTTGAAGCAAAGAAACTCAGAATTTGGGCTACAGGGAACCAAGATTTTGAGCAGAAACCGTGCTGGTGTCGTAAGAAGGTAATTTACTAATTATGGTTTGGAAGTCATTAGTCAACTCTGGCGCTACAGAACCAAAAGGATCACCAAAATCCAATGCAACCACGCAAGATCAAGCAGAGTCTAATTCAGGATCAAAATCACAGGCAAAGCTAAATGCAAACTCAATCAGAGCTGATGCCAGAAACCCGGCAGCTCAGTCTTCGAGCTTTTTAACGCCGTATGGAAGTTCGAGGTCAACCTTGTCTGTGCCAGAAGGCACTCCAAGAAATACAAGAAACCCATTGAGAGTGCCCAACTCGGGTAGCTCTGGTGGTTCTAGCATGTCATTTCCTGCGCCA
The DNA here is from genome assembly GCA_031125475.1 of Saccharomycopsis lassenensis. Lineage (NCBI taxonomy): Eukaryota > Fungi > Ascomycota > Saccharomycetes > Ascoideales > Saccharomycopsidaceae > Saccharomycopsis > Saccharomycopsis lassenensis. Next base: position 80,298 of record JASTUK010000001.1, read on the forward strand.
AATTCTATACAGAGATCGGGAAACTCGAGGCACAAGGTGCGATTGGAACCAGGGCACTCGCCTTTGGACTGGGCTCAGTTGAAAAGTTCGGGAAAGAATTTACGAGACATTCCACCACAGGATTTCCCAATGAAAGTCACGAAAGAAGAATTGTCGAAGCACAAGTCGAAGGAGGACTGCTGGACTTCTATCAACGGAAAAGTGTACAATATCACGCCATATCTCAAGTTCCACCCTGGTGGTGTCCCACAATTGATGAGATGTGCTGGTATTGATGGAACACAATTGTTCAACAAGTACCACGCATGGGTGAACGCTGAGCGAATGTTAGACGGATGCTTGGTTGGGTTTTACGTGAGATGAACACTTTTCTGTATTTTATCTAGTTTTTCTGTTACCAGATTCCCCCCTAGAGTTTTGAACTTTTGACGCTTTTGTTCCTTTGATGGTGTTTTTGTTATTTGTTGTTGGTCCAAACTTGCCTGTTAAGCTTTGTAAGCTGCCTGTTAAGCTTTGTAAGCTGCCTTTTCAGCTTCAGAGAGCTGCTTCCACTGCAAAGATACTTGGCCCATAATTTCTGTGATTTTTGCGCCAGGGGTCTCGTTCAACAATTGTGGTACATTCTCTTTGACGTATTTGGCAAAGGAGCTCAACTTTCTTGGTTTCTTAGCCTTGTCCTTTGCAGCTTGGAGCTGTTCAGAATACTCGGCATTTACCATGGAAGCCTCCTCGATGAGCGACTGCTTTTCAGATTCTGGGGTTACCTTCCACTCCGCAGCAATCAACTTCATGATTTCTGGTGAGGTAGAGCCTGGATTTGCAGCTTTGACTTCTTGGAACTTAGCCTTCACAAAGAGACAGAAGGCAGATGTTCTTTTTGGTAATCCAGCTTGCATTTGCTTCTTTTTGGCCTTCTTAACTTTGTCTCTAATGGTCTTCACATCAGCCTCACTTAATTCACTGACAGCCTTGGAGACGTAAGCAGTGAAATCTTTGACTGTCGTAAACTTTTGCAGTTTCAACAATTTGATATTCTCTTTAATAAACATCTCTCTCACAGTCAAAGCTGGGTCTGGCTTCTTGATAGTAATTGGTTTTTTGGCCTTTGGTTTTGGTTTTGGTTTTGTTTTAGCCACTTTCTTGGTCTTCTTGGCCTTCTTGGAAGCAGCTGTTTTCGCAGTCTTTTGCGATGGTTTTTTTGTGGCCTTCTTGGTCTTTGTTGCACTTGCCTTCTTTGGTGCAGCTGCGGTTTTCGCGTAAAGACTAGCAGAACTTGTAGAAATGGCTCTAACACTCAAACTACTCACAGCTGGCTTGAATGCAACGGCTCTTCTAACAATTGCACCCGCGAAAGGACTTCTGATCGCCCCAAAAACTCTAATTGCCCTGAACATTTCTCAAATATTGTGACCAAATTGTCTTCTAATCCGTAGTCTCTTCAACTAGTTGTAATAAATCTCTAGCGGTTGGTGTTTGTTTATTCCTTGTAATTTGACTTCGCGGCTGGCTCGAAATATTCCAGCCTTTAGTTACCCTACTGTTGCATCTCGGGTTATAAAATGTAGCGCGACTTTACGAGGGCTGGGTAGCACGCAGATTTCAGATTTCAGAAATCAGGTTGCTGGAATAGTATGGGACACTTGAGTGTCTTACTGTATAGTGGGATAGCAAAAATAGCACGCATTCCCTGTTGCGCGCCAATCTGTATAATAAATTGTCTATATACAATATCTTACAGCACACCATAGCTGTTGTTGCTCTAACTCGCTATGGTTTGAAAACGTCGATCAAGTCTACGTTTTGGCGTTTCTTCAAGCACACAAAGTAGCACTCCTTGCTCTCATCCCGCGAGGCCTTGGGCTTGTACTTTGTGACTTTTTCAAACACTTTGCGGAGCCTGTACTCCAAGAGATAATCCTCTTTACCAGTGTAAAACTTGCACACAAAAGTGCCATTGGGTTTAAGGTGATTCACGCAGAGGATCAAACCGGCATCGCACAAGTCTATACTTTGTATATGGTCTTTAATTTTGATCCCAGAAGTATTTGCTAACCTAGAGTACGCGTTAGTAATTGTGTTGTTCCAGAAACTATTAAGTTGTGGGAAGGGTTCATACATATCGCTGAGAATTGTGTTGATGATGAATGGCGACTGGTCAGGCCTAGAATCGGGACTCGATTCGTTGGACGTCTTTGACTGGCTGACTTCCAGTTCAGACTCGCCGCTTTTGGCTTCAATAGACTCTTGAGGCTCATTCGGCTCGTTCGGCTCAATTTTATCATCGCCTTTGCCCTCTATTGTGACCTCTTTCTTCACACGCTCACTCAATTCCTTTATGATCTCGTCGCCTTTGGCAAAGAAGTCGTAGATCAACTTGTGTGTCAGCTTTGAGAAAATGTTCGCTTGCATAGAGTTTGCACCTTTTGGGGGCTTACACGGTAGTATGTCAACACCCAAAATCTTTGATTTCGCGTTACTGTGTCGCAAGGCCACCTGTGTCCATGCCCCGGGGGCAAACCCCAAGTCCACAATGTTCTGTACCTGGTTCTTCTTGAAAATCGAGAACTTCTTGTGGATCTCATCAAGCTTGAACCCAGCACGTGATTTCATCTGCTCGTGCTTCGACTGCCGCGTGTAAAAGTCATTTTTCTGTCTATTTAGCCATCTATTCGATGACGACGACGCAAACCTTTTGAAAGTCAAACTGCCATTCATAAATCACTCGTTTCAATGGTCCTGCAAACTTGCTGGTAGACATCTTTTTTTCCCCCATTGAATGCGCAGACATTTTAGGTAGGGTACTGGCTGGCCAGTATTGTGCCCGCGCGGTTGTGTGCGCTGGCCCTGGAATTTCGTCCAGTTTTCGGTTCCCATTATCGAGAACACACTAAACAACTTGGACAACTTAAACAATTGAAGAATTGGAGAAGTGCAAAGCAAAAAAGGCAAAGAAGAAGTTAAAGCAAAGACAAGAAAAGGATATTGACGCGCAACCATGGGTGTTCCAAAACTTTTCAAATTTATATCTGAGAGATGGCCGTTGATTTCGAAACTTATAGACGAGGACCAAATCCCAGAATTCGACAATTTGTATCTCGACATGAACTCAATTTTGCACAATTGTACACATGCAGAGGGCAAGAATTATGATGACTTAACCGAAGGGATCAGTGACGACGAGATGTACACTTCGATATTTGCTTACATAGATCATTTGTTTAACATTATAAAGCCAAAAAAAGTATTTTATATGGCGATCGACGGTGTGGCTCCGAGAGCCAAGATGAACCAGCAGCGGTCACGGAGATTTCGTACTGCCTTAGAAGCTGAAAAAGCTCGTAAACAACAGGAAGAAATTGATGCTTTAGAAGGTAGGGACAGTGGAGCTTCTGCTCGTGACACTTCTAAAATGTTTGATAGTAATGCCATTACTCCTGGTACCGAGTTCATGGCCAAAGTATCAGAACACATCAAATTCTTTGTGCATCAGAAGGTGTCTACAGATTCCAATTGGCAAAATGTTGACGTTATTTTCAGTGGCCACGAAGTGCCAGGTGAAGGTGAGCACAAAATTATGCAATACATCAGAACGATGAAGTCCCAGCCAGATTACTCACCAAACGTTCGTCACTGTGTTTACGGTTTAGATGCCGATTTGATTATGTTGGGTTTGGTGACGCACGAGGCACATTTCAGTTTATTGCGTGAGGAAGTGACGTTTGGAGGTCCTAGAAAAGACCAAAAGGGCGGTTCAACGATCAAAAATCTTGAGCAAGACCACTTCTACTTGTTGCATTTGTCGTTGGTGAGAGAATACTTGGAAATGGAGGTCGCTGACCTTAGAAACTTTTTGAAATTCAACTACAGTTTTGAAAGAATATTGGATGATTTTATTTTAATCTTATACGTGATTGGTAATGATTTTTTGCCAAACTTGCCAGATTTGCACTTGAATAAAGGTGCGTTCCCATTGTTGTTGAAAACTTTTAAAAAGTTTTTGGTCAATAGTGACGGATACTTGAACGACGATGGTAAAATAAATTTCAATCGCTTGAAGCTTTGGTTAGATTACTTGTCTTTATTCGAGTATGAAGTTTATGAGAACAATCACGTGGACATCGACTGGTTCAATCAAAAATTGGATGAAGTCAGTTTGACAAACGAAAGCAAAAGAAGATTGTTGTTGTTAAAGAAACGTCGTTTAGCCAAAAAGTCTAAAATCTCCTCTGCCGGCGAAATACCTAAAAAATTGTTTCAAAAGAAGGCCAATATGGGATCTCAGGCTGGAAAAGCCGCGGACAACGCATTTGGATTGCTTGCTGATGATGTTGAAGACTCTCTTGATGGTGTGGATCCCGAGTCCACTGTTCATGAAGCTAAATTGAACCAGTTTGTCGAATTGAACGAGTCCAAAATTTTTACCAAGATTTTCTCCTACCTTGAGCCTTGGATTTTGCACACTCACTCGCAGAGAGAATATGACTCAGAAGATGTCCCAACTTTGGATATTCCACTCAGGTTAATTTCGCACCGCGACACGCCTGAATTTGTGTTTCTCCAACAAATTGCTCATGATTTCAATCTCTTGGCGTTTCAAGATGTTACTGACACGTTTGCGGTCAAATTAGACATTGACGGATTAAACCCAAACGAAACTGACGAAGAATTTGAAAAGAGAGTTGATCAATATCATCAACTCATTGAGCAGTATGCCGGAAAGTTTGGACAAGTCACTGAAGAAGAATTCAAGGCATTCAATGAGGAGCTTGAGGAGAATGAAGACGAGCAGCAGTTGACGAACTACTTACAAGACGAAGAGTTTGTTAAATGGAAAAATGCTTATTATGATTCCAAATTTGGTTTCACTATTGAGAATAAAGAGCCATTCTCTGATTTGATTCTAAACTATCTTCACGGTTTGCAATGGGTTTTGTATTATTACTACAAAGGTTGTCCAGCTTGGTCTTGGTTTTACCATTACCATTTTGCTCCAAGAATATCGGATATTTCTAGTGAGATCAGTGAGAATTTTGAAGTGACTTTTCCAAAAGATAAACCATTTTTGCCATTTCAACAGTTGATGGGTGTTTTACCAGCAAGATCTAATCGTCTTTTGCCAAAGCCATTAAGAACATTGATGCTTGACTCGAATTCGCCAATTATTGATTTTTACCCAAGTGATGCTGAAATTGACAAAAACGGTAAAACCGCTGAGTGGGAATATGTTTTGAAGTTGTCATTTGTCGATGAAAAAAGATTGTTGGAAGCCATGGAGCCATTTGACAAATTGTTGAGCAGTGAAGAAAAGAAAAGAAACTCTTTTGGACCTGAGTTGATTTTCAAGTTCAACGGACAGCAAGACCACTTTTACAAGTCAACTTTGCCTTCCAGTTTCCATGATCTTGAACATGACCATTGCGTCGAGTTAGTTTTCAAATTGCCTGAAGTTGGTAACGGAATCTTGAACCATATGAATCCAAATTCCAAGAGTGGTATTGAGTTGTTGGCAGGATTTCCTACATTGAAAACGATTGAATTGACATACAAGCTTGCTATTGACTACTTGGTGATTTTCAACTTCCCAACAAGATCCGAATCAATGATATTGACCATAGATCAAAAGACTTACCATGATAAATATGCTGGTAAATCAGCTGAAGCAATTGCTAAACAGTACTTGGGCAAAATCGCTTATGCCTCTTGGCCATACTTGAAAGAAACGAAGGTTGTCAAGGTTACGGATGGAATATTCGAATACACGCTTGACGCTCAGAAAAAGTTTATCAAAAAGACGTTGGATGAAAAGTCTGGTTCTGCTTTCAGGTCAACTTGCAACAAGATGGTTGAGCATCATCATATCAATAAAGGTATTAAACTTGGTAAAGTTGACATCATTTTCACTACAGTTTCTGTCAATGGGTTGATTCGTAACGCAAAAGGTGCTTATGTGAAGACATTCAGCAAAGTTCAAGAAGAATACCCATTACAATTGATTGTCGATGATGTTGTTAATAAGGATGAGAGATTTAAAGAAAGACCACCACTTCCACTTGATAAAGAGTTCCCACTTAATAGCAAAGTTACCTTTTTAGGTGCAATCGCATACGGTAACGAAGGAACGGTTGTTGGGTATAACAATGACAAATTGGATCTCCAAGTCGATAAAATCGTGAAAACACAAGAGCCAAATATCGGGTTGTTAAAAGCACGGGACGAAAGGCAATACTTGAGATTTTATAATGCCGGTGAAGCTTCAAGACTTTTGAAGGTTCATCCATTTTTCCTTTCGAGATTGACCTCAAGTTTTATGATTGAAAATCTCAGAAACGGCAAAGTCAACGTCGGTTTAGATTTAAAATTTGAAGGAAAGAAGTTGAAAGTTTTGGGCTACACTAAAAGGGTAGATGGAAAGTGGTATTATAGTACGTTTGCCATAAGATTAATTGGTGAATATAGAACACTTTTCCCAACGTTCTTTGACAATTTGGCTAATGCACCTAGAAAAAATGACTTCAAGTCTTATTTGAACATCAGAGAGTTATTGCCAGGTATCAAGGATCCAAAGGAAATTGAGAAACAATTGAAGGCTATTGTCGAATATTTGAATTCAAAGAAGGCAACTTTCAACACTACCTCTGTTGACTCTGATTCATTAAACCGTCAAAGTATAGCTGAGATTGAGAGTTTCATTATTAACCACCAACAAAGTAAACACAATGAGATCTCAAGAAGAATTCAAGGTGTGCCTGTTAGTGCAATTTTGGACAACGACAATAGTGCATCGCTTTTGCTTAGGCAAAGATTCAATCTCGGTGACAGAATTGTCAATGTTTCTAAGGCCAACAAAATCCCTCTTTACTCCAAGGGTACAGTTATTGGAGTCAACGTTGTAGAGGATAAGGTCACTTTGAACGTTTTGTTTGATACTCCTTTGATTAACGGTAACACTTTTGGTGGCAGATTGAAAACCGCGAGAGGTATGGTTATCGAGTCCAGTCAGGCTTTGAATTTGACCACAAAACAATTTGTGTATCACAGCAAGGCCTCCAAGGAGAAGGAAATCTTAAAGAAGACCAACAAGACAAAGAAGCCTGCAGGACCTGCAGATCCTGCTGCTCCTGCAAAGAAACAGTTGTCGAAAGAGCAATTGGAGAAACTTGAGAAAGAAAAGAAGGAAAAGGAAAAGACTAAGAAAGAGTTGCTCTCTTTGCTTCATAAAAGTGGAGACTCCAAAACTGAATCAAAGCCAGCTGAAAGCGTCAAAACAGAGCTGGAGTCAGAGCCTGTTATCGGGAAAAACATTGAAAAGGACAGAGCTGCCAAAGAAGTTTATGGGGCCATCATGAGTGGAATTTTGGCGCCTGAGCCTATGAATTTACCACCTCCACAATTCCATAATGCTCGTGTACCTGGTGTGCCATTTATGGGTGCTCCTAGGGGAATTCCAGTGCAAGCCCCAATGCCAATTCCAACACCATTGCCACAATCAGCAAGCGCCAATGCAGGTGCCACGCAAGAGTTGAAGAGTTTGTTGCAGGGAGTTGACAACTTGAGTGTGGAGGATAAAGATAGTTTAAGAGGTGGAAAAGGTGGAAGAGGTGGTAGAGGAGGAAGAGGTGGCAGAGGTGGTAGAGGTAATGGAAGGGGCAGAGGAAGTGGCAGAGGCAGAGGCAGAGGCAGAGGCAGAGGAAACAAAGAGTGATTATTTTTTTTTTTTTTTTGGTTGTGTATTAACGTGTTTATGTACAATCGACCTATTTGGCAAAATGTAAGGTGATACTGAACCATTTTCTTTGTAGAACTTCTTCAACACTCAATGAGACATTACCGTAAGTCAACGGAGCAAAGAAAATGAAACACCAGACCACAGCACACGTCAAAGTGACAAACGACATAATGTAAACTGGTTTGTTGATGGTGAGCCAGCCTTTAGATTCCTGAATTTCTAACTCTTTCTTTTCTTCACTTGTTAACAAAGAAGGGCCTCTGTTGTCACTGAAAATAAACTCCAAAGCCGCACCAGAAAACTCGGCGGCTATCAAATGAGCCGGCATATAATGGTGCAAGAACTTTTGTCTGTTCATAAGGAAAAATGGAAGATAGTGCACGCACCAGCCAATAAAAAAGAATCCCATACTGTAGTAGAGTCTATGTCTAGCCAAGTCACTCAAGGTGTAGTATTCTCTTCTTCTAGTCAATTGATCTGCCAATACGAGACCAATATAAACTGCTAAAAAGGAGACCTGTAACCAATATCCGACGATATTTCCAATAAAATAAATTTGCTCTCTGGTAGTGTCTTTGGTCCAGAAAGAAACACCACTGAGTGAGAATGGCCAACTTTCTGGTTGTGACGCAAATGGGTGCTCGGACAGAAGCTTGTTGTTATGGTAAAACATCAATTTTTGAAGCTCAAACCACTTCTTTATGAATGGAATGTGCTTAATCGCTTTAGGTACGTATTGAGATCTTGGGTCTTCAGGTTTCAAATCAACAATTGTGTTAAATGTCCAAAGGTTTTCTTCATCTTGCAATTTTTTATTACCATTCACTTCCATTTGTCCAAAACCCCAGTCTGGTAACAATTTGTCATCATGCGTCCACATTGCAACGACCGTAGGGACGTGCAACACTCTGAAAATCAGACCTTTCGTTTTAACCAAACCTTGCTTTTTATCAAAAGATTCCAATTTGAACAAAGTGAAGTTATACTTGTCTCCAGATGCGTCATCGACCGGAACAGTTGTGAATTCTTCGTTTGTTGGATAGAAAGGTGAAGCCACATCATGTGTCAAGAGGAACGACTTTGTGTTGACATGATATAAACGAATAATGTCACCCATTTTTACAGGGTGACCTTCGGTGACACCAGGTTTGAAATCTCTGGCAGGCAAAATTTGCCAGTAGTTGTTATCGTCAAGCTCTTCACCTTTGAATCCGGTGACTTGTTGTCCTTGGGATGAAATTCTGCCATCTTCATATCTCAATGGATAATTTGCCAAATGAGAATGCAAATATGCCTCCGTACTCTTATGTTTCACCGTCAATGAGTCATAATAATTGATTTGTTTGGCTTCTCTTGCCAATGGTGAGTCTTCTAATGTTTCTTGAAATTCTGGAGACATGAAAGCGTCTCCTGGTCCACTTTTCGTCAAAATTGCAAAGTGAATGTAAAACCAACCCAAATAAAGGATAAAAGGAAAAACGATCAACGAAGCAAAGCGAGCAAAGAAGTGCTTTGCAAAATAAGTCAAGGTGTGACCCTTTTTCACGTCCAAGATGTCCCATAAATCAATCAATACGGCAACTCCAATCATAGCGTATGTAAAAACACCAACATATTTTGTTGAGATCACCAAAGACAATGAAATACCCGTCAATACCAACCATTTCCACCAGTTAAACGAGAATGGTGTCTTGCGTTGTTTTGAGAATTTGACGTAACAATATATTGTCAAGGCCACTGTAAAGTTCAACGTAGCGTCCAACAAAATCAATCTTGTTTCAGCGGTATGAGCGTTGTCAAATAAAACCAACAATGAAGCAAATAAACAGCTCACCACTCTATAATTTGATTCTTTGAGAGTCAAAAAAATCAATGGGACTGTCAATGACCCTTGAATAGCACTCAATGATCTGTATGCAACGTATGGAACGTTGTTCTTAATGTAGCTGTCGCCAATGTTGTCAAACTTGAATTTCCCACTATAGCCACTTAACCATCCTACAAATGCAAACAAGAGTTTGCCAAATGGTGGATGCAAGTCAAAGAAATAAGTTCTTTCCAAATAGTAAGACGCAAATTTACCAAAATGAACTTCATCGAACACAACTTCGTTTGGATAATTTATAGAGTAAAATCTTGTCAACAACGCCAACGCGGTAACCAAATAGAGTGTAACGGTATACTTCCATTCTGATTCTGGCAATTTACTAGATTTACTTTTGTGGCCATGATCTTTGTCTTCAAAATCAATGGTAGCAGCTGGTAAAGCAGTACCAGTAGCACTTTTCTTTGATTCCTTTCCCCTTTTCTTCAAAGTGTTTCCCATGGTGTTTAAATTGACAACAGCTTTGCAAGTTTTAGTAAAGTTCGAGTTGCAAAATAAATGCTCAGTAACCTCAATTTTTCATGTTGATAATTTACACGTCTCAAAACCGTTTGTCACGTGACCGTGTTTCGAGATGAACGTCATTTTGTGGCTTCAGTTGACCACCCCTCTTAAGGCTTGAAAAAATTATTTATTCTATTACTTTCCAAGCCTAGACGCAAGGATCACTTGAATGCAAACCAAAAGCTTTTAATACGCTAGCAAAAACATAATATCTTTGCATCCACTTTTTACGAATTTTTTCTCGGTACATATGATGAACCAAGGTACTCCGCTGGTATTTGCGAAATTACTACGGTAACTATGGAGTTTCGCAGATATGTTGGTAAGCACAAAATCAAACAATGTTCTCCGATGACACCCAAATTGACTCGAATGTCGGGCTGTATCATTCATTGTATTGTTGCCCGAAAGCATATTGTAGGTAATAGTTGACTGAGGTTGAAGATACTGTAGGACGGGTAACCTATTTTGATTTCAACCAGCGGGCAAAAATTCAAAGAATTTCGGGCAAAAAAAGTGATCAACCAACCAAACTAAACAAACTACACACAATGCTACCTTTATACCTTTTAATGTCAGCCAAGAATCAGCCAATCTTGGTGGAGTTGAAAAATGGCGAGACTCTTAATGGAAACTTGGTCATATGTGACTCATGGATGAACTTGACTTTGAGCAATGTAATCCAGTCTTCTGCAAATGGTGACAAATTTTATAAGTTGCCAGAAGTGTACGTTAGAGGCAATCACATCAAATATTTGAGATTACCAAATCAAGTCATGGACCATGTGAAGGCTGTTGAAAGCCAAAAACAGCATAACAATGGTCAAGGTAACAACAGAAGGGACAACAGAAACTATCAAAGAAGAGACAATAGAAATAATAATGGCAATAACGGTAACAACAACAGATACAACAACAATAACCGGAGAAATAATAACCAGGGATACAGAAAGAACAACGCTGGTAATAACAGCAATCAGCATCAGCCGGAACCTCAACAAGCTAACTACTAAATAACGTTGTTTGTCGTGCGATATTGATTTATGTGGACAAAAAAGAAAGAGAGTAACCTCGTGAATTCTTGTGTAATATTATCATTTTAGATTGGTCTGCGGCTTTGAAGTTTTTATTGTCTTTTTTTTTTTTTTTGGTATTTTTGACTTTTTGATATCTCATCTAGTGGGTATCTTATATAAAATCCGAATCATTTTATAGTACTAGACAGGAGCCTGTGCTATACAATCTAATGAAAAGTATGTTTGCTTGCTCGTTTGTACTCAATTCTCGATCACCTGGAATATAATATGAGTTGGAAATTTTTTTTGTAGCATTTTTTCATACACTTACCTCTAGTGGAGCTTGGAGAGTTTCATGTTGTACTATTCTTAAGTCTACTTGATTCTAAGCAAGGACCAAATTTAACAGCAAAACATCATAGAATACATGTCGTTCTCAAAAGTGAAGATTTACAATTAGAGAGTATTTCTCAAACATTTTCAAACACCACTGCGCAATCAGGCTTTTTGTTCTGATACAACATAATGTTCTGCTAAAGAAAAATCTGGCAGTCTTTTGATTTTCATTTGTTAAGTAGCATACCAAAAGTGAATTGACGCTGCGGTCAGACAGATTTTAAAACAGCACTGAAAGTATTTTACCAACAGACTCCACTATGTAGTATACCAACTTTGAAAAAATAAATCAATATTACTCGCAAAAAAAAGATTCCGTTCTCCCCTGGTAGCCAAGTTGGTTTAAGGCGCAAGACTGTAATGTTTCATTAATCTTGAGATCGTGTGTTCGACTCACACCTAGGGGATTTTTTTTTGCGCTCGCAAAAAGTCAATTTTTGGATATGAAAAATTAGCTTTTCAAAGAGTGCACAAATTTTTATGCATTTTGAAGGCCTACCCACTCCTCTTTTAGAGTACTTGATAGATTTTTTGCCTCAAAAATGTACTCTAGCTTTGGGATTGACAAGTAAAACTTTTCAGACTTTGTGCAATGCAAAGTTATACAAGAAGATATATTTGAGTGACTCAATGCCTGTCAATAGTACCGTTTACGAAGTTTCAAGAGCTTGGAGTTGTTTGAAGATAGGTAAAAATGACCAAGTCAAACTCAAAATGTTGACGCTAACGGATAATTATAACAACGACGATGTGGACATGTTTGTGCGTAAGCAAATGGAGCAACAGCTTAGAAATTTGATCAATACTTTAGAAACTAATGCTGAATTAAGTGAGTATGTGGAAGAATTATGGATTGATCAAGATTTGAGTCAAGAGTTGCAAATAAAGTTGGTTTTGATTATTATGAAGCACAGTACGAATCTAAAAGCAATAAATAGTGTTTTGAACTCTGAAATGATGAGAGCCATTGTGTCATGTGCTAATTGGAATCGATTGCAAACATTAGAAATACCACCAGAAAACTCACTTCCCTCTATTGTTTCCGAAAAATATTTACAAGAGGCTGGTGACTTGTTCTATGACGCATTTTCTGAGCAAAAGTTGATGGATTCTTTTGCTGTATTCGCAAATCCAATTGACTTTTGCAATAATATAGAGATCAGCGACCAGGATTTTTTTGAGCAGATACGCTATGCAAAGCTAAGAGTAAAAAAATTGACTTACCACGTCAGAGGTGATATTTTTGGTAATACTAATGGCTCCAAATTCACAACATTGAGTGAAATTTTTGACAAAGACTACTTGGAAAGTTTTCGGCTCATTTGTTGGGTACTCGACGAGCGATACAGTGATGAAGTTTTTAATGAAAATATTTGGAAAGGATTCAACAACATTAAAGATGTGAATTTTGTGTCAATGACGATTGATGAAAGCTCAATGATCAAGTTTTTGAGTAATGAAGCAATGAATCTCAGAAGATTTAGATTCCATTACAAAATTCCAAGACAAAAAATGATTGATAGCTCTTCTGGGTTGGTGCGCTCGCTCATAAAATACCAAAACACGAGTTTAAGATTTATAGACATAAACTTCTACGACGAAGAACACGAATTTTTTTGGTACAATGTTTTTGAGTCAACAGTAGAGTTCAGCCAAAGTCACAAGGATTGCAAAGACTGTCAACATACCAAAAACGTAATTATACAACAAAAAGTTTTCAAGGATAATTTGCAAGTGGCAGATCAAAATGAGTTTGACAATAAAAACTTAGTACATTTGATATTCAGAAAAGGATTGTTGCCTTTTACGTTTTCATTTGACGTGTATCCATGCTTTAGCAATACGTTGAAAATTGTGAACACGTTGAACCTGTTCAATAAACGCAACGCGACTGCTATATCTGTTAACGATTTACTGCTAGTGCACCAGACATTACTTCATCATATGGAGCCGAGTTTGAAATTCTTTATGACAAAATTTCCAAAGCTCCAAAGTTTGGTTTTGAACGACATTCCATTTGTTGTCAAAGACAAAAGAGCATTTTCAGTGTTTGAATTACAAGGACCTTAGGTTTTGTGATTTCCCACATCATTTTCAGTTTTATTTTTATTTTTTATTTTTTGACTTTTTTTTTTTGTTGTATTTGATTTGACTTGCGGTTGCGCTATTACTGAGAATGGAGACAAATGTGCTTAATGCGTAGAAAATCAAATTGATCGAAGAAAGCAGCTGAATCCATTGTTTTTTTTTCTTAACTATATTTTTTTTTTCTAAAAACCAACGATGAGAATACTACAAAACAATCAGCTATGTGGGCTACGACTAAGAAACAAATATACAGAGCCAATAATCGGACATCTTAGTCGAATATTGAGTTACTATTATGTTGTTGTGAAGCGGTTTCGAAAACATGCGCTTTTTGGATTGTTGACAGTAATTTTTTTGATTGAACTCTTTCGCAGAAGTTTATTCAATAATGAGAGCATAAAAGTTGTCGAGGGTGATGCTGCACAAAGTGATTTCAGAAGTTCTAAAGAGTATCAGGAGTTGCAGGAAAAGTTCTTACCAACATTCAACAAGACAGATGTTGATTTCGTTGACGATGAGCACAAAGTTTTTCAAAAGCTAGCTTTCGATACCTTGACGTCTCTGGTTTTTCAGTACGTCTCGAACAACGCTGAATTGTATCAAGATTTTGTTTCCAAGGATAAGCAAGGCAAGTGTGATTTTTACTTTGAAATATTGGACTCTCTAAACCAAGAATGGGAGGTGTTTCCTATTAAGTCTTCCATAGTAAACTACAATAGAGATTTTTTAACAAAAACAGATTTTGTTGACATGAAAGTACAGGAATTTAAGCATAAAGCAATTCACGCCGAAAGAGAGAAAAGACGTAAAAATCGTGGTTTTTTAAAAATCAAAGACGAGCCCAAAGAAGACATTAAACCTATAGTCACCAAGAAACAGATTGATGAGTTCGAAAAGGAATATATTGTCAGTATGGCACACAACAAAGTTATCGAGCAACAGATAATTGATGGGGTGGAGCATTTGAGAATTTATGGGTCTTGTTATTCAAAACTGGAGAAAGAAAGCAGTAGGTTGCAATATTTGGAAAAGAAATTATTTCCATGGCTCAGTGACGTGCTTCCAGAATTTACTAGGTGGGATGGAACGACAATTGACAATCAGTTTCCTACCATAGAGACTAATGCGAATGAAAAAGAAAAAAGTGATGAAGTCAACTCTTTTATCACCAGGAATGAAGTTGGATTCCAGTTTGATGAGAACGAGGTCAATTTACCAACTCAAAACGACAAAGATAAGAAACAGAAACAGAGTGCACAAAGCTCCAAGAAAAAGACGCGAATTGTCAAGAATCCAAAGACTTTTAAAAAGCCTAAAGGAACCTTCATTAAAAATTTGCGCAATAATCTTAAAGGTAGAGGTATTGTTATAACAGCGAGCGATTCACAATTAGATGACGCGAAGAATTTGATAAAGATTTTGAGAGCATGGAATAATGAATTACCCATACAGGTGGTTCACCAAGGCGATTTAAGTTTGAATTCTCAAAAAGAATTAGTTGAAATCGCTAGAGACTCAAAAATTGAATTGCCCATACTGTATTTAAAAGTTGAAAAGACTTTTTCAAATGAGTTTAAAAAGCAGGAAATATGGTTTGTGGACGTGGGGTTGTGTATAAAACCTAAGTATTTGGAGTTTTTTCAGAAGTTTGCCAATAAATTGTTGGCGACATTTTTCAATTCGTTTCAGGAGATGATACTAATGGATTTGGATGTTATACCTTTTATCAAGCCCGAAGATTTTTTTGATTCTCCTGAGTTCAAAAGAAGTGGCACTTTTTTCTTTAAAGATAGAGAGATTTACGAGAAGCAGCGAGAAGGAGACTCAGAGTTTTTTCAACGACTTTTTCCAAATGAGCTTGATAGCAAATTTTTCAACATAAATAAAATGTCAAACAAAACATTGGGCAATAAGTTTATTAAATATCAGTATGTTCATTTTATGGAGGCAGGTGTTGTTGTTTTAAATAAAACGCAACATTTGGCGGGATTATTTGAAACAATGCAATTGCAATTGTACGAACCAAGTTCAGTAAGAGTTTGGGGTGACAAAGAGTTGTTCTGGTTAGGTTTAGCGATAAGTGGCGATGAGAACTACGAATTTAATGAGGATTCCGCCTATGCAATTGGTCAGATGAGTACAAAAGAGCTTAGATTTTCAAAATCTTCAAGGTATACAAACGAAGTGTGCTCATCACATCCGGGACACATAAGCTCCGAAAAGAAGTTGCTTTGGATGAATTCGGGTTTCAAGAATTGCAAGAATTTAGACACCTATGAAATGGACTCAAAATCGTATAAGTATAAGAAGTTTTTCAAGATATTCAATGATGAAATCAAGTTGCAAAAAAAGATCAAGTACTTTTATAATTTACCAACAAGAATAGAGTATGCGATTTTGCCAACGGTCAATGTTAGACTTTTCCGAAAAAGCATAAGATTCAAGTACTCAACTTTGTCTATTGAAAGAACTTGGAGGAAAAGAGCAGAGTGTTTGGGATATTTGTGGTGTGGGTACTTGGCGAGAGATGAAAATTTGATAAATGGCTCAACAAACGATGGTGACGATTTGGAGCCGTTACCTGAATACTTTCATGGAAAGCTTATCGAGTTTGATAACGAGACACGCGCGATGGGCGAGTATTTGGGCGATCTTTGGATCAGTAACTATGTGAAAGGGTACAAGTTGACTGACGACATTGAAATTGAGGCAGATGAGAAAAGTTTACAAAATGCAGTGGCTGATGACTAAAGGTGTATATGAAGTCTATACGTTCAGAATGCCAAATCTGAATCGGTTATATGGGGCAATGGATTTGCAAATGTTGTTATGATAAAGATATGCAAAATGTAAATTTGGTAAACGTTCTAAAACTTCAATGGCCACACAAACGTCTAAATTGTTATTGTTCAAATTCACTTCCACAAGTCGTTTTAAATCATCCAAACTTGATAAGTTTTCAACCAAATTGTTGGATAGATCAAGAACAGCTAAGTTTTTCAAAACTCGAAGAGGTCCTATTTGCAAAATGTGATTGTACTGTAACCAAAGCTTCTCAATTTTTGGTAAAGTTTTCAAATTACTCAAATCTTTTAATTTGTTATGGCTCAAATCTAGTTTTTGCAACTGATTGAAATTATCAAAACGTTTGACTTCACTGATTGAGTTGCTTTTTAAACTCAAACATCTTAACTTATTGTTTCTTTTTAGCTTAACATTCACGCAACAAATGTCGTTGAAGGATAGGTTGAGTGTTTCCAAATTGATCAAATCCTCAATGTTTTCAACCTTGGTTATACAGTTTCCCCTTAAATTTAAATCTTCCAAGTTGACAAAATTCAGCAAATTGTTGATTTTAAACAACTTGCATTCTGAAAGATTGAGTTTTTTTAAGTTAATGCAATCTTGAAATTTATCAATCTTCCCCAAATCGTTGTTCGACAAGTTGAGCTCTTCAAGTGTAGGCAAATTTATTGCTTGAACTGTATCTTTGCTAGAAGTAAAACTTAGGTAATTGGAAGAGACGTCCAACTTTTTTAAAGTTGCAAAAAATGGGCTGTCTAATTTCTGCAACTGTGCAATCTTGTTCAGCTTTAAAGACAAAGTTACCAAGTTTTGACCTAGAGATTTGAATTGCTCGCCATTGAGCTTTGTGATCAAAGAATTGTCAATGGTAAGCGATGATAAATTTGAGTGCTCAAATAAATTGTTCTGGTACTTCAAAACATCCAGGATCTTCGCTCTCAGTGGTTTGTACATGTTTAAGTTTAAGTTTCTGAGTTTTGGGTTGAGCGTCAATATATCTGAATCAAATATTAATATTTTGAGAAAATTGCATTGGATAGAGTCTAATTGCACCTTCAAATAGGGACACACAATCTCTAATGTGTGTAGGTATGGCAAACTTGCAAGGAATTTGTTTAAGATGCTATTAAAGTATCCAAACTTTCTGATAGTAGAGTGATCTCTTTCACAATTTTGATGAGAGTTATTAATCAAATCTTCAGTCAAGTAATCTCTGCACTTTATAGTTACTTTTTTTATAATGTGTACGTCCAGTATGGCTTCATAATAAAAATCAAGAAATTTCGCTAAGTCTTCTTCGAACACAAAACATATGACCCTGTTGGCGCTATAGTCATAACCAAACTTGAAGCCATTGATATCGACCTTATTGTAACAGCTCTTCTCTTGTGAGTCCAATATGATTAAAACATTCTCAAATAGAATCTGCTCGGCCAATTCTCGAAATCCAGGCGTACCTCCGATATAAACCTCTCTCAAAAACTCTATCGAAACAAGTTTCAAGATTTGAACAATGACTTCAGATGGAAGTTGTTGAAACCCTTTCATTCTGATCTTGTGGCCCAGTCATGAAAATTGTAAATGCAGAAACCAAAAAAAATATATCAAAAACAAAAGATTAAAAACTACAAAGATGCAGAAAAAGAAATTATGAAAAAGAAAAAAGTAAAAATGCAAAAAAATTCAGAAGGAAGAACACGAACTAAAGAAAAGATCAATGAGGTTCAACAAGAACAAGAGCCCGTAAAATTTTGCTACACCTTTGTTCTCACTGCGCTGTGCTTCGGTGTAGTAATCAATCATACATTTTCGACCAGTTTAATAATGACGTCATGTGATGAGTAAGGTATAATCTAATCGTCTGTTTCTCAGTTTCGATTTCAATTCAGAAACCAATGCGTTCATGAGTGATGAAAAAAATAAATCTTTGTAAAGCTTGGCTTTGTATACTGTGACCTAATGAGTTTCAAACGTGCCGAGGTTTTCTCGAATAGGCTGTTCTTAGAAAGGTGCTGGATTTTGCAGCTTTTTGTAGTGTCATAGAATCTCGGACTTGATACTTCTGTATCGGAGTTTGCAAAAAATAAAAAACTAAAGAAGCAAGAAAAAAAAATAAAAGAAAACGTCTCGAAGAAAATATGATAGCTCAGTATAGAAGCAATAACTGAGTCGTAGTCATCTATGAGCAACAATTTGAGAGTGCCTTGAGTAAGAGTGATGTCCATTAGAGAGCAGGTTTGGATATTTTCAAATGAACGGTATCCATAGTTTTCCACCGGTGTACTAGCCAAAATCTGTTAAAACAGATCCAAAGGCCTGCGGCAAAGACAGTGTGTGACTTTTGAGAAAAACTAAGTTTGGTACCAATTATGCGCAATCTGTAAACTGAGATAAAACTTACAGTTGACAGTACGATTAATGGTTTTACATTAACATGCTAAAATAGCATGCATTTGAGAATTTGTTACCCCAGAATTATCTGCTACACTTTTTGACATGTCTATGCACAACCCGGGGCTTCATAACCAGAGTTACTCATTTGCCGGGTAAAAGAAGGGATTCTTTCTTTTTCTGAGAACAATTTGAAATAAAATGTTAGAAAAAAAAGTAAAAAGAAAAAAGTGATATACTAAGAAAATTAGTACATTGTAAATCTAAAGCCAACATTACCAACCATCACAGTATACCATAAGATTGTTTGATACAGTTTTACAGTACGTTTTCAAAGCAGAGCTTTACCAAACATCATCTTTTTTTTGACACTTACCGGGGGCTTCTTTTATATTTCATTTTACTTTTTACCACAGAATCTCTTTCGTACTACAGGGTATAAAATCAATGACAGGTTAAAAACTTTCGAGCAGCTAAACAAGAGTTACAAACAGAATATAGTTGAGAAATGTCACGAGTGTTCAAAGGAATACAAGTTGAGAATTTCTTGGATCTGTGTGTGGATTTCAGATCCATGTCATCAATTGAAATTCTAGAAGAGGAAAATAAGCTTTTTCTATATGGTGGGTTTGACGACGAAGACACTTTAGATGGTAACATATACATTTTGGATTTGTTGGAAAATCAATGGCAAATTGTTAACAGTAGGATCATCAGGGAAAGTCACACAACCAATTACATTGGGAACGGTGAGTTCTTCATATTTGGTGGTGTTCCCACTGAGTCAGATTCACTAAATACCCACTTTATAGGCGAAGACGGCGATGAGGAAGAGGACTTGCAAAACAAGAATTTCATAAGCTTCAATATTTACACAAATGAGTGGAAGTTGTTGGATTGGCCTGATTCAAGACTATTTGGGAAACATGCGAGCTGTTTGAACAGTGATAGAAGCAAGCTTTACATATCAGGTGGACTCAATAGAAATATAAATTCTTTTGAGTTGTTTGACGACTTGCTTTGCTACGACATAAAATTACACAAGTGGGAGGAGCCAAGAAAGTTTATTAAGAGATTCAATCACCACATTATCTATCACAATGATAAAATTTGGAGCTTTGGTGGTTTGGATATCAATATGAATTATTTTGACAGCAGTGAAATTCACTACTACGATTTGCGGACCAACACCACAGGTAGAATAGAGATCAATCACAATAGCTCAAAACAAATTGGTGATCACATTTATTTGACCTTGCCGTTCAACTCTTGTTTGAAATCATCTAACAGATTGATTTCCCCCAAATTTTTAGACATAATCTTTCCTTTGTTGAAGAATGACGAATTCAAAACGGAATTTGACCACAAGCAGGCACCCAGTGTGAACTTGATTGATGTGCAAAATTTGAGATTACAAAAGATTAATTATATAAAAGGTCATGAAAGTGTACTCCAGAAGTTCATTATCAGGTACACATTCATTTACAACAATCAGTTGTGTTTATTAGGAAATGACCAAGCTACTAGTTGCAAGTCTCTCAACAAAATGGTCAAAATTGAATTGAGCCAGTTGGGATTTGACAATTTAGTGAACGAACGAAAGTCTAACTTGTGGAAGTTGAACGAGTTGATTGATGAACACGAGATTATTATAGATTCAGAGAATGCTAACCTCTCCAACATGATGTTTGACTTTGCAAGTATATTTCAAAAGCAGGAATTCACTGATTTTGAAGTGTATGCCAATGACAGTAAAGAGCCAATTCGAGTGCATCAAGCTATTTTAATTAGTAGATGGCCTTTTTTCAAGCAAGTGATCAAAACACAAATGAATGAGTACAAGGAGAAGAAAATAATTTTCGATGAAAAGCATTGTTTGCTAAAAATAGTACTCCAGTTCATTTACACTGGATTACTCATTATGCCGAAAGATTACAAGAGAAATACTGAACTTGTGACGGGTATATTGAAATTGAGCCACTATTTTGAATTGAGTGAGTTGTTTAGAAAGGTCTATAACTTGTTCTTACACGATTTTAGCAATTACTCGATAGCGAGTTGTTTATGGATATACAGAGAGTTATATCACATCGACGATTGCTACTTAATTGTGAAGAAGGTTGTCGATTTTTTGTTCAAAAACTGGGGTAGTGTGGTGAGAAGCGACGAGTTTATGCAAATGAAAAAAGTGGATATGTTGAATCTTTTGCAGGAGATTAATGTCAACGGTATTGTTATTAATGATATTGACGATATCAGTGAAAACTATATCAATTTTAACAAGACAAAAGATAGAGTTACCGGGAAGTATTACGGTTCTGAGTATGGGAACAACAATAGTGCATTTAGTGTGAGATATAACGGGAAATTGTTGATAAATGGAAATTATAATGGGATATACAAAAATGGAAAATTTGATATAGATGCTGGCGACAATAGCGATACCCCGATTGAAGAAAGAGAAGGGTCAGATTACTCGTTTTTCGACTCAAGTGTTTCGGAGGACGAGGCTATGAGTGAGTAAACAGATTCTTAATAAAGAGCATTAGAAGTGTAGGGAGCGCCGATAGTGAGTGAGTATACTACAGTGCGGTTAGCAAAAAAAAATGGGTTGTTATGTAGTGGTGCACCGCACGCAGTTACCCGGTGCAAAATTTGGCCAATGGAAAATATCGGAATAACAATTTTTAAGCTGAAAAGTAGTATCACCAAACACTGCACAACTAATAGACATGGTTGTAAGTATTGAACGCACGCGAGACTCGTTTCAATCAAGTAATTTTACTAACAGAAAATGGGAACGAGGGAAACGTTTGAGTTTTCCCCGCGAGGTCCCATAAGTAGCAAGCATCTAGAATCGTATACAAGAGTTCACCACACGCACTTTTTGTGTTGAAGAAATACGCACCAAACTTGGTCTTTTTTGGCGCTGCTGCCGGTGCAGCTGTTGCCACCTTCACCGAGAGAATCCCATTGTTCAGAGAGACTTTCTACGAGAAGATCCCAGTTTTGGGCGAGCACTGGAAATATAACCCAGACCCACAAGATCTCTTTTACTGAGCAAAGAACATGGGAGACGGAGCGCATTGGATTGTATGTAATAAATAAGCAAACTGAGCATTGTAGGCGATCAAACAGCTGTTGCACACAGATTGGGCCGGGGACGTCTGCTGGAGGCCTGGAGTTTGTCCTGGAGTTTGTCCTGGAGTCTGAGTTGGAGTCTGACATGAAAATTAGTCAGGACTTTGGCTATGGGTCTGACATGGAAATTAGTTAAGAGTTTGGCTTTGAGTTTGGCCTAAGCTTGACTCCCAGAGTTGACTCCCAGAGTTGACTCCCTGAGTTGACTCGTGTGGCTGGCAGCCCGTTTGACCACAGAGTGGCCGACGGGGTGGCCCACCCACAAAAGTCACCTTGCGATCTGCCGCGGGATCTGCCACAGACCGCGAAAGGGCCCCAAAAGAGTAAAGACTACGACTTGCAAGTGTTAGGTTCCGGTTCTGGATGTTGGGCAATGGCACTGTGCTCATACCACCAAACGGCTGCAAACTCAGCTACTTTTACCGCCCCGAATCTCACCTGAGCACCGTCTTACCCGCCAACACGCAACACGCGCCCAGCAATGTGTCGCATAATGTGTCGCATAATGTGTCGCACAATGGAAGGCTATGTGCGCGGGTTGCCTAAACAGTGAGTGCCACGGGGCAGCAGACCCAGTTGGGTGTGTCGCGGGAATCCGGTCGTGGGCACGCGCGATGTACGGATACGAGCCGACAGGAAAGTGCGGTACTTGCGGGCAGTGCAGTTGGGAAAAACATTTTCTTTGGTGTTAACAGCGAGCGGCGATCCACACAGTCAGTCCACTTGACTCAATGGCTGATTACCAATTGCCACTTGCCAATTACCGATTGCCAATTGCCACTTGCCACTGATCCCACTGATCCCACTGATCACAGTTCTGGGCTCTTCGGAATGAAACAAAGTTTTAGCCAACCTTGGAACGGCCACAGTGGAAAGGCCGGTCCGTAGGAATTTAGGAATAAAAAAAACAAAAACAACAAAGCCGAATGAGTAATAAAAACTTGCAAAGACGGTGGGTGGAAACGCAAGAAAAAAAAAAAGTAAAAAGTAAAACTGAGAAACTAAGAGAAAAGGATGGGCAATTAAAAAAAACCACGATAATTAACCATTTGCTGCATTGGGCACATTCTTATTTCTTTTTTGAGCCAGAATCAGAACTGGCGCCAAAAAGCTTGAGTGCCTGGTTGCGCGAGTTGCCATAGCATTTCACTTCATTTCACTTCATTTTATCTCATTTCAGTTCGCGCCACGGCTGGTATGGCAATGGCATATCCGATTGATTTTCCTTTGTTTAGTTAGTCAAATTGCGCGCCCGTACAACCCACACAATTCTGCGGTGCTTACGTCAATAACACCCATCCATCCATCCTCCCCACCCTACGTTAACGTTATCCCATGAGCATGAGCGTAGCACCATGTTGCGGTTTGTTTTACAAGCTGCGGTTCATTGGTGCTGTAATAATTTGTCTCAAACGTCATTCCAGGTTTGGTCTTTGGGCCGGGCCCAAGCACGTCAAAGACACCAAGACAAAGCCGAAAAAGTGCAACAAATTTGCACGCGCGCTCCTACCGGGGGTCCTCTAAGGCGGCTCTGGTGCCCAGACTTCCCGCTAGCAGGATTTCTTTTTGCTAAGACTTTGCCATTTTAAGTTTTAGGTTTGTTTGTTTTTCTGCTCTTCTACACTACTTTGTACTGTCGGCGGCGTCGCAAATGATTCGATCATCGTTTTTAATGTCTAAAATACCTTGCCCAGGTTCCTGTGTGTATATTTGGTTCCCTTTGGGCTACCTTGCCCTTGATATTATGCCTGTTTGAATTGTTTGCATTTTACTCAAGTTTGTGCGCTAAATTGAAATAAAAAAGTAATAATCTGTGTTTTGATGTACCAAAAATTTTTCCCGTACCACCCTCTGCCGCGAAACATGTGAGCATTTTTGATTTTTGACTAAGTTTTTTTGTGAGTTTTGCGTTTCCAGTGTTTTATTTTTTTATTTTTTTGTTCCCTTTACTTTTCTTGCCCTTGTTGTAGGTCTCAAGAAAAACTTCCCAAAGGTAGTAAGTACACTGAAAATTTTTATGTTTAGTCTTTTTTTGCTAAGCAATTCTATTTTACTTTGTTCGAAAAAATAAAGAAAAAAAAGTAAAAAAAAAAAAATAAAAGGGAAAAAAGAAATGGAATAGAAAAAAAAAATCACTTGTACATTTTCTCTTGGTTGAATATTTATTTTTAGATAAATATAAGAAGATCTAGTAATCCTCTTGTTTTATTCACTATTCATACAAACACACACAAATCATTTCTTTCAGTTTATTTTTATTGCTTGCTTACATATAAATAGACGCCATCAAGTTCTATTTATTCTACATACTATTTGACATCCATATTTTGCACTTGACACGCTAAGGGCAATTTATTCATAGTTAAGCAAAACTCGAAAGAAAACGCCAAAAAAAAATTTTTTTTTAACAAATTTTTGTTCAAAGGAAATTCAGTTTTCCCTAATACATTTGGCGTCAATCAATCAAACAACCAAACAGAGACGAGCTTTTAGTTAAGTTATCGTTTCACCAAAACAAACAACAAACATCACACAGACCATAACATTCTCTCACGAGATGTACGCACCAACACAAGTTCACGCACAGATTCCATACCACCACCAGCAACAGTACCCGTACTATAATCCTACACAAAACACATTTGAGGATTATACGAGGTACAATAGCTCGTATGGTCAACAGAGGTGCGCTCCTGTGTTTTACAACGAACAGTCAAACGTGCAAAATGGAATACAGAATAACTTGCAGGCAAGCACTGAGTGCTCCAACGACAATCCAATAAGCAAGCATTTGATGTCCGTGACGGCAGACTTCATTGCAGACCTCAGCTGTGAGATACTAAATGCTCCAAAAACTTTGTCGCCAACGTTTACATCAAAGCTTGTGAACGTTTTGAATGCCACTAGATTGCCAACAAGCACAATAATACTAGCACTCACGTACTTGTATCGTCGCAAGCAGATTGCCATTTTGAAAAACTCAAATGACGAGTTACAGTTCAACTTGAACGACGAGCACAAGTTGTATGTGTACGTGATTGTGTCTATGATATTGGCCAACAAGTTTAACGACGACAACACGTTCACAAATAGATCGTGGTCAAACGCCACTGGATTGGATGTAAGCGAGTTGAACTTGTACGAAAGGGACTGGCTTATGAGAAACAATTATGACTTGCATTTTGGACCTGCCAATTCAAATTACACAGACTTCCAGCAGCTAACGGGTAACGAGCCATGGCTTTTGGACTTGGCTCGTTTGAATCCAATGTTTTTCAACCCATTTTTGAATCTACAAACAGATCCAATCTACTCTTCCAAAGATGAGTTCAAAAAGTACCTCAAAAACGGCGAGTTAGATTACATGGCTATCGAATCTGCTTTCAGAACATATCAGATTCATGGGTCATTAGTGCCAAACAGTGTCAATTCTAATTCTACAACGCCGGCTATAAGGAGCCCTCTAATGTTTGATGACCCTAGTTATCAGCCAATATCGGTTCCAGCCAGTACGAGGTATGATCTGGGAATTTTCATGAACAATGTGTCAAACAACTATAGATCTTTCAATACGCCAAACTACACATATCAACCACAACAGAAGTTGTCATATGAGTATCCGATTTTGGAATCTAGAACAAACCCATTTTATTATAGCTACGGCACGAATGGCTATCAAAGCATGAACGACTACAACCAACAGTCTGTGAAATACAATACTAATAATACTTATAACAAGACAAATCACATCAACAGATTTGCACAGAGTTACACAGCTCCGATGGCTTCCACTTTTGACTACTTCAGCAGTGGAGCCACCAACACTCTTGGTACGAAAAACTATCGACCATTTACTTTTTTTGCTTAGAATACAGGATATTTGATGTTTTTTTTTATTTTTGTGGCTTAGGCAAAGACCTAGGCGTTGACATTCACGTTGACACTCTAACTTTACTGAACCAATCCTATTTTTTTTCTTTTTCACTTCTTTTTTTTTTTTTGCTTCTCTTTCTTTTTTTTCCTCATAGTTGTATAATAGAGCTAAATTGTTCACAGAATATATGAAACTGACTAGACTGACTGAATGTAGAAGGAAGCTATGACTGATAACTGGATTAATTTACATGGCAATCTAAAGATACTTGAATTTGCCCATAATTGATTAAACTATTACACAACCTCCTTTCTTCTCTTGAGGATTTTCAATTTCCTCAATGTGAATAAGCAATGACTCGAACACTTTATTAACATTGTCGTTGTTCTTGACACTCACTTCAATAAAGGGACAGCCAAATTTTTTGGCCAACTCTTGGCCCTCTTGGGTGCTGACTTGACGGAGGTCGTTGCCCAAGTCGGTTTTGTTTCCAACTAATATGAATGGGATCTTGTTGGAGTCAGAGTCGTCGTCAGCATCTCCAAAGACCAATATGTTAAGAATTTTCTCTCTTATTGACGACAAAATCTCAAACGATGACCTCGAAGCAATCGAATATACCAAGACAAACCCGTGTATTCCTATTAAAGATCTCTGGCTGATTATTGAGTACTCATCTTGACCAGCGGTATCCGATATATCAACATCGTAAACTTTGCCATTCACTTCAAACTTTCTCATGTACTGGTTCTCAATCGTTGGGTAGTAGCTGTCGTCAAACCGGTTTTCGGTGAATCTCAAGGTCAATGACGACTTCCCCACAGCCCGCGCACCTACCACTGCTAACTTTCTTGATACTGACATTGTGAGCTCGCTGTCGTACTTTTTTATATCAAGGCACAGGTTCTCGGTTCTCTGATAAGGCACTTAATCTGGAGACAAATGCTATCAGGAAAGAAATAAATTAAAAAAAAAAAGATCAATTAAGCGACCCGATGCTCTTACCCTTTTCTGCTCTTGCCTGCCAGTGAAATCCTACTGGTTAGAAGACATCCTTAACGGAAAAAAAGTAGAACAAATAAACGAAAACGTAAAGGGAAAAAGAAACTAAAAAAAAAGCTTAAAATAGGCACACAACACACAACGAGGATCCAAGGGCGATCGAATTGGAGTTTGGAGCACCAAATGACGCAAAAACGAGTGGGTGCGAGTCGACTCGAGTCAGGTTGAGTCAGCGCCACAAAAGGACTGGCCAAAGTCAGGTTCCGGACCTTGTACACATGGATTTATCCCCGGGGGGTTCCAGCTCGGTACGAGTTGACGTTTGCGGTAGAGTGCAAAACGGGTGGGCGAGCGATTTGCGTTGCACGTCTGCAAGTCTTCTGTTTGGCCGCAATAGCCGTGGCCGCTGCTGTCGTTGACGCCACTGCTGCCGCTGCCGCCTCTGCCGCCTCTGCCTCTGCCTCTGCTGTCGCCTCTGATGTCTGGACCTGGTTGCCGGGACCTGGTTGCCGGGTTCCGTTTACGCTGCTGCTGGCAGCCGTGCTTTTGCCTAGCAAACTGGCTGAGCTGAGCAGAGCACGTTTGTCACCCAGCTGGGACCAGAGAAAAAATAAAAAAAAAACGAACTCCGCAAAAAACGCGATTTTCCACAGTGCCAACCAGTGAGTCGCAATACCGTTTCGTTTCAGAGTCAGATGAGCACGTCAGTTGTCCAGAGTTTCCTCAAAAGTGCGCAAAACGTGCTTGTTGTGAAGAGCTTGCCCGGGGCTCTTTTGGACAAGTCGCCGCACAACGTGTTGATTCTCGACTCGTCGTTCAACCCGCCCCACAAAGGCCATTTGTCAATCATTGAGCAAACCATCCGGCACATCACACGCAAGCCACTGCCGCCAAGCCAGACAACCTCTGTTGTGCTCATGTTGGCCGTCAACAACGTCGACAAGGTTGTGCCAAAACCCGAACCGTTCCACGTGAGACTTGGCCTCATAAACGCAATGTCCCAGGAGTTGTACGACACTTACAAAGGTCAGGTCTCTGTGACAGTGTGCTTGACAAAGTTTGCGAAGTTTGCCGATAAGTTGGACGCCTTTGAGCAGCACGTCGCAGAGACTCACGACACTTGCAACTGGCTCGGCTTCCTCAAGCAGAACAAACTGTTTGTGAGGTACTCGTTTTTGGTCGGATTCGACACTATTGTGCGGATTTTCAACCCCAAGTACTACGTGCCGTCCACGATTGAGCAGAGCCTAGCCAAATTCATGGGCCTGTGCGACCTTGTGTGCCTCGCAAGGTACGACAAAGATTCGAGTTTTGTGGACCAGTTGAAGTACCCAGAGAGAATAAAGCTGGGCGAATTGGAGGGCGTACCGCTGCTATGGGCTTCTAAAGTTGTTGTTTTGGACCCTTTGGACGGCCAGGACACCAAAAACCTGTTGTTTTTGAGCAGAATCTCGTCGTCTGAGATCAGAACAGCCGTGAACGCGTTCCACAACGGCGCCACGAGCGTTGGCGAGATTACAGAGTATTTGAACAGAACCGTGCCCGCGGCGGTGCAAAAACACATTTTGGAAGACAAATTGTACACCAAGTTGTGACCGTTTGATGAATTGAGTACAGATTGGAGTTTTTTTTTTTTTTTTTTTCAAGCCTCAGAGAAGTTCCACTACTAAATATGTATTGTATATATGCAAACAAGATTGAGTTGTAGCGGGCGCGCGTACAGTGAACCGGGTAACACAGGGACACCTAAGTATTAAATTATTCAATAAACAAGCTTTCAGATCAGAACATTGACGAAATGCTAGGAGTTCCAAAAACTAAAAGAAAGCAAAGAACTCTTCTGGTGGTTCGGTTTTCGGACTTGGAAAAGTCGAAAATGGACTCTTCGATTGACCAGCTCACGTCGCTTGTTAAACAGGTGAAAAGGAACTGGAAAATATCTGCCCAAGAGAACACCAACCCACTCGAAATTGCCTTGCCCTTGTTGGACAATACGTCAGTGGGTATGGCGTATAGATTGCCGGACTTCCGCAACCTCAGCGAAAAGATTTCACAGTCGTTGCAGGTTGCCGTGAACGAACATTATCAAACATTTAACAACAGTGTTGGGTCCTATGACGTGGTTTGTGATTCTATCAACGAGTCCCAGAAAACCGTTAAGCATGTTAAGGAGACGTTAAAGCAGATAAGTAGCGATATTACTTCTAAGAACGAAGTGCTAAGTAAGTTGAACGAAGATTCGAAACAATTTGGTGACATGGTAGAGATTTTGTCGGCTATCGAGGAGTTTCTTCTGTTGCCCGCAAGAATTGACAACTTGTTCGCGGACAAGAAATTCAACAAAATTGAAGAGTTGATCTCTGAAGCTGAGTTGATGTCTGAGACTTACAAGTTACTGAGAATTCCTGCTCTAGACAACACAAGAAGCTATTTGGCACAAGCAAAGCAGAATTTATTTGATTTTGTCCTAGAAGAGTTAAATCACACAATATACTTGAAAACCAAATCGCAGGTATTGCTTAATCTCGTTATGAACAAGAATGAGAGACTCTCTGCTAATAATATGATGTCCGAGGTCATCGAGGATTTCTCTAACTTGGAGTTATATATCAACAATGTCGTCAATATCGATGTTTTGGAAAAATCTTCCATTATTCGCAGCAAATTAGATGATTTCTTGAGAGATTTGGAGAGAAAGAAAGGTATCAAATTGAGTGATCTGGTACAGGCAGATTACGAGAACAATCCATATAGCTACATTCATTTGTTGTTGAATACATTGGCCAAGTTGAATAAATTGCCTAAAGCTTTAGAGTTGTTGTCCCAGAGGCACCCATCTGAGCTCCACAAAATTGTCAGTGAGACCGCGGAAGACATCAAGTTGAAGCATCCTAATTTGAATAAAAAGATCGCAGTCTCTAAAACAAATGCAAAGTCCGTTAAGAAGGTGAATTCTTCGGAAAAAAGCAAGAGCCAAAGCAAGGAGATAGGTGCCCATAAAAATGATTTTGACGAAAACTTTGGATTGAGCATAGGAAACTTGAATAACATTGTGCTCCAAGACTTCTTTTGGCAAATATTTACTAAATTTTTATTGGTTTTACAAGCTCATAGAGTGGTTTTTGAGATATCAAAAAACATCAGTGACATGCCTGAAGATCAATTTGTATCCAAATTAAGCTCTTATAGTTTTATTGAAATCTGGAAGAATATTAGCAGTGAAGTTAGATCTTTGATGTATTCATACATAACAAACGATGCCGTTGTTTTCAGTGATGCAAAGAATAACAATATACCTAAGGACTTAGACACTCCTGCCAATCATTTATTTGAGAATTGGAATACAAATCTCTTGTTCGACCAGAAAAAGAAAAATAATTCTTTAAGATCAGCAACGTTATTTCAGTTCAATGAAGACTTAAGTGAAGACGAAAAAATCAATTCGCAAAGGTCACTAAACGATTTACATTCTGAAGAGTTAAAAAACTTTTTACAAGAAGTGTTCCCAGGATTCAAAATCAACGAAGCTTTAGACACGAATATAGGAAATGATAGTGACACCTTATATTTGGAGAATATTGAGTTGAGCAAACAAGAAACTCTCGTTCCTGCCAACGTTTTCAATATGAGAGTAATCTTGGACGCATTTTTAATGTTCATTCAAGGCTCAAAAGGAATATTTCCAAAAGTCTCTTCTGAGCCAATTGATTTTTTCAACGACTTCATGAAAAAAACATTTTTACCACAATTAGAAGAAACTTTAGAT
Organism: Saccharomycopsis lassenensis; assembly: GCA_031125475.1. NCBI lineage: Eukaryota > Fungi > Ascomycota > Saccharomycetes > Ascoideales > Saccharomycopsidaceae > Saccharomycopsis > Saccharomycopsis lassenensis. The sequence continues at coordinate 110,892 of JASTUK010000001.1, forward strand.
TACATCTATGACAACACTGTGAATAATGACTCTTTCGCTTTAGAATCACTTTCAAGTATCAATGAGACACACGGAGTAATTGAAGGCTCGCTGGATGTAAAAGTTTTCAAGTCTGCAGTTGATTTCTATAATATGTTAAGCCGCATATGCCAAGTGCTCAACACCAGCTTGAAATATCGTGAAGAATATTCCAGCTTAATAATCCAAATGATTTACAAGTTTTTCAGCAAGTATGAGGAGTTATACACCGAATTATTACCCAATATTGATCAACAAGTTCTTAATGTGAACAATAATTATAAGCAGTTGAATCGTTGGTTGAAGTCACCAGAGTTGTCACATTTGTCTTTGCAAATAGTGAACGGTAAAAAGGATTCAAAATTGCTTGTTTCTGAGACTGACATGTTGCTTAAAGGAGGCGATAAATTAGTTAGCAACATCAACAAAACGCAGTTTTTGCATGCGAAAAATTTTGATACCTTGGTTCACTTACTTAGCACTCTTGATTGGATATTGAAGTGGTTGCCAGAGATGAAAAAGTCGATGGAGGATATAGAAAACTCCATGAGCCATAGTAATTCAGATATCTCTGGCAGTGTTCTTGGATTGAAATCTAACTGGGAGTTTTTGGAACCAAACCAAACTAAGGTGAACAATTTGAAGAGAGTCAAAATAATTTTTGATGCAAAATCACCACTCATGAGTCAGTTCGATACGATCACAAATAATTTTGAGAAGCTATTGTGTAACACTTTGTTGGCATTAAGATATGATGTGAGAATCCGGTTGATATATCACACCAGTGCTGCTTTGAACAACAATGACTGGTGCCCAAATTCGGATATCAATTCTATTTGTCCAGAAATCAAAGATTTGACAAGCTTACTTCAACTTCTCCACAGAAAATTCACCAGTGACTTAAACTCTGATTTAGGTTACAAAATCATTTATGGTATACCGAATGTTATCGATAGATTGTTTATCATCGGATCCAGATTTATTAAAGCATTGAACAATTACGGAATTCGCAAAATTTACTTGAATATAATCACGATACAGCAGTCATTGCGTGGATTGATGGCACTGCCTGAGGAGGTGGATTTCACAAATTCGTTAGCATATTTCGATTTGTTCAAGAAAGGCAACGATAATGTAATTGCGCAGTACAAGAACGGAAGTATATTTGATTTGGAAGAAAGCAAAAACATGGTGAGATTGATATTCAGTCAAGAGTTCAAGGAGCATGAAAAAGACCATGCTCCACCACTTTTATTGAACAAGAGATACAACGATTGTATCCGTGAATTGGAGGGAATATAAAGCTATATTTAGCAAATAACATAGAACAACAAACATCAATTTCAACTATATGTAGTTGCGAAGCTAAAAGAGAATTGCTCCACTCAGTTACAGTATGGTCAAAATTAAAAAGTTTCACTTTATTCATCTTTGTATATTAGTTTGTATTGTGAACTGCACCGAAGGAAACTCATTAATATCAGCATGGACACTAGAGTTCACACCCAAACTTGACAAAATGCCTCTTATTATGCCGCTTGGAAACCAAAGGTATGCTTTGGCGCTTTCCACTGTAACCTCACGACCTTGTGCACTGTCCATGTTCTGAATTCCTTTGAAGTGGTTGTCTATTAGCACAAAGGACCCCCTGTGATTGGTTCTGAGATTATCCATTTGTTTTCCGTATAAATTTTTCCATATGTCGCGACAAATGAATTTCATGATATTGAGAATGTCTGTGTTCAACTTGAAAGTCTGCTTTCCAGATCCTGTACCGTATATTTCGTCGTCGTTATTCAATTTATAGTTTAACAACTCGCCAAATCTTAATCCAATGTTGAACCCGTAGCTTTCCACCCGGTAAATCACGTCTTCATTGTTTAAGTTCTCCAGATTACTGATCAAATCGATGGAGCCAGCCCTGTCTTCTTCCAGTAATTTGATTTTGTCTCCATCACTGATTTTGAGATTTTTGATCGATTCGCCATTTTCGTCCATTTGTTCTCGAGTCAACACGTTCTCGCTTTCCAAATCCTTGGTTACCCTTATGGCCGTAGGCACCATCTCCAACAAAAGAAGATCCAAACACGTTTGGTTGACTTCGGGTATTAAACTGGTCATTGTTGATGTTACTGGTTACTGTGATCTTGTGATCTTGTGGGTTTTTGGATTTTTAGCATTACGTTTAAATGTTCCAACCACGCGGTACATTACCCGGCGCAAATATCTATTCATGTAAGTTTTACTATCTATCGGACATGATGTATTAGCAGGAAATTTAATGAATTTACAGGCATCTACAACAGGTGCTATAAGTTGCTGCCAAAAGTGTTTTCTCCTCTATATACGGCTTTATTGCTCTGCTGCTGGTACTAAAGTCCCAACTCCTTTTCGACCTCAAACATGGTTTTCACCACAATGTCTACCAACTTTTGAGTCTCTTCTGCGGTGATGCTCAAACTTGGCGAGAATAACACGTGCTCACCACGCACATTGTCAATGGTTCCACCAGCTGGCATTGACATAGCACCGTTTTGCAACATTTTGTCGTAAACTTTGCTGTAATAGTGAAATTCAGGTGGGAATGGCTCTTTTGTCTTTGTGTCTTTGACCAACTCTATGGACCAAAAGCCACCGGCACCTCTAACGTCACCAACGGTTTTGGATTTGCCCAAAAGCTTTTCTTTCAACTGGGCACCAAAGTAGTTACCGTTTTTGTAGATGTTATCAACGATTTTTTCTCTGATGACTTTTGATTGCACAGCCAAGGCCACCTGACTGTTGAACGCGTGCTGGTGGTATGTTTGCGCACCAAGAATGTTGTTGGAGCCTTTAATAATACCCTCGTGAACCTTTGGCGACACAAGAACGGCAGCAATTGTGACATATCCACCACCCAAAGTTTTTCCAATGGTTTGAATATCTGGGGACTGGCCCTTAGGTAAGAACTGCTCCCACGCGTGATATGTTCCACATCTGCCAATTCCGCACATAACTTCGTCGAGAATGAACAAAATGCCGTACTTGTGGCACACTGCACGCACGCCTTCCAAGTATCCTGGCACTGGTGGACAAGTACCGAAAGTGCTACCGCCAACGGTTTCACCAACCCAGGCAACAATTGTGGAAGGATCGTTGGCGATGAATGTGTCTTCAACCTCCTTGACTAATCTGTCTTTGTATTGTTCCAACAGTTCGCCTTCCTTCAAGTCCCTGTACGGGTAAACGGCACTTGTTTTCAAAAACTGGTCCTTGGAGCCCAAAATCTCCTGGAACTTCATGGAACGTGACGAGTTACCAATTGACAACGCACCGAGAGTGTACCCGTGATAAGACTTGAGTCTTGAAACAAACTTGACTCTCTGCTTCTGGCCGATTTCGTCCTGATACTGCTTGGCGAGCTTCAAGGCGTTCTCGATCGATTCCGAACCCGAGCACGTAATCAAAGCCGTGCTAAAGGCACCCTTTGGCGAGTTGTCAATCAAAAACTGGGCCAATTGCTCACTTGGGTAGTTGGACATGTACAACGGGAAGTTGTAGATCGAGTTTTCGGCAGCTTTTTTCATTGCCTCAATGATCTCAGGATCCTTGTAGCCTACGGTGCCCACGGCAGCGCCGGTGGCGCCGTCAAGAACCGTTTTACGTTCCTTGGTCACTGGGTCCTCGATTGTGAGATAGCACCCGTGGCCGTCCACGACACGTGGTTTGACTTCAGAGACGTGTCCTTGAATGATTGGAAACGACATGATTTGTGACTTGTGATTTGTTATCTGTGCTTTGTGCCTTGTGCTTTGTGATCTGCTGTGATCTGCTGTGATTTGTGTTTTGCCTTGTGCTAAATTTTGCGCGATCTGTGTGAATCAGATTGTGATTGCTCGGTGGGGTGTTCGAACTGGGGTCAACTTTTTGCTTGTCTCAGAAAAACAGAAAAACTTGTGCAAAACGTTGTGCTGATTTTGGACAGCATTTTTTTTGGCGCTTATCGAGTTTTTATACCGGGCCCGTCAGTTTAAGGAGTGACACACCCGCTCGGTTGCCATTTTGGGGCCGTGCGCACAAGTGCCCAACATGCTTCAGCGCGCGCGCCGCTGAGCTGAGTCCCACAGTTTGCGACGTGCTCACGTGGTCGTGTTCCAGACAGTTCAATTGGCCGGGCCGGAGTCTGCACTGGGGCACTGCAATTCAGCTAAAAGCAGACTCTGGTTCAATGTGGCAATCTAGTTTAAAGTGGCAGTCGGGGAGGTTCAGTCGGGGAAGTTCAGTAAGATTGGGTGGTAGTTTATCGGAGCAGCAGTTGAGGAAGGAAAACGCAGCTACAAGAGGGCTTGATTCAAAAATGGTTATTTAGAATTGTGCGCTGAGTTTGAGCCACAAGAAGTTGTGGGTGCGCACATGAGTACGTGAGTACGTGAATGTGCGCGGCAACCCAGACAGCTCACAGGTCGTACCGCGCGGCGTACCCGTGCTTTTGCAAGTAGTCCTTGACATCCTTGATCTTGTACTCACCTCTGTGGAACATTCCCGCGCCCAAGGCAGCGTCCACGTTTGTCTCTTTGAACACCTCCAAGAAGTGATCAGGCTTGCCCGCGCCAGAGCTGGCAATCACCGGGATACTGACCAGGTCCTTGATGAATTTCACAAGCTCCAAATCGAAGCCGGAGTTCAGTCCGTCTTTGTCAATGCAGTTCAACAAAATCTCGCCAGCTCCCAATTTCTCACAGCAAGTCACCAACTCGTAGGCTCCAATCTTGCTCGAGAACTCTCTGCCGCCCTTGATGCTGACCTCGTAGTACACGTGGGTCTCGCCATTTGGTCCCGGAATCTTGGTCTTGAAAGTTTTGAACTTTTTGCTAACCGTGGCAACGTCTGCGTCACTCACGTACTTTCTCTTTGGGTCCACAGAGATCACCACGGCCTGGTTGCCGTAGCTGCCGGAGATCATCTCAATTGCCGTTTTGCCGTCGCTTTTCTCGCCGTTTGCGTAATACTCTTCGGCAATTCTCACTGCATCACTACCAATGCTCACTTTGTCCGCGCCGGATCTGAAATACGTTTCTGCAACTTTTAAAGCACTTACAACCGTGCCGTCCGGCTGCTTGAAATCCTTGATCCCGCCTCCCACAGTCAATGGCACAAATATGGTCTTGCTGCTTTGCTTGAGCACCTCAAGCATCGGCAAGTCTTGCAACGGACAGTTCTTAAACGATGTGATGTTCAAAAAAGTGACTTCGTCCGCACCCTGCTGGTAATAATTCTCGGCCAACTTGACCGGTTTCCCAAGGTTTCTCACTTTGTTGCTGTCGTCCTTTACGTCGTACTGGTCGCCTTTGGTGACCACCAAATCGCCGTTGTCATTTGATCTGACGTCCAAGCATGCAATTATCCGGTACGACATACCGTTTAGCGTCTTTAATGGCGCACCAGAGGCACCAGAGCTCTGGGACAACGGCACGTACTTGTTGCCGTCCAAGAAGTTCTTGATCACCTGGATACCGGCGTTTCCGGACTTCTCTGGGTGAAACTGGGTAGCAAAGACGTTATTGATGCTCAAGGCCGAGATGAAACGCTCTTCTCCGTACGAGCCAATGGCCAAGTCAAAGCCCTCGTTGCGCAACGTTTCTATTTGGGCGTCGTCCAACATTGCCGCGTAAGAGTGCACTGAGTAGTATCTGAAGCATGGGTCGATGCCAAACAACGCAGAACCAGCGGCCGCGGTGGCGGAGCCCGTAGACCATGCGAGCGAGTCTACGGACGACCAGCCAATGTGCGGCACAGACTTATCTGTGGCCAGGAATTTGGACAATTGCTGCTTCACAAGGCCCAAGCCCGAACTGGTGAAGTTGTCCTCGGAACTTTTCTCAAACAAGGCCTGAAGCCCGACGCAAACGCCCATCATGGCAAAGCCCTTGTTGACATACTCCTTGACCGGCTCTTTGAGGCCTCTGGTGTTCAATTGGTGGACAAAATGGCCAAAGTTTCCCACACCCGGAAGAATCAATCTGGTGGAGTGGTTGGCCGTGGAGGTTAACTCGCGCATTTCCTGGCCGTTGGTGATGTACACGACGGTGTGGCCCAAGTGCTCGATGGCGTTTTCAATGGACTGCAAGTTGCCGCTGTCGACGTCTACTATGTGGACTATCATGTTGTGTGGATATTTCAAATTTTGCAGTTTTGCAGTTTTGCAGTTTTGCAATTTTGAGTAGAATTTTTTTTTCTGCATAGCGACTTTTCAGATGAGCTGCGAAAAAATACGAGGTTGGTGAGTCATTGGGGCTTCAATCGGCAAACACACCACCACGAGTGCACGGAAAGAGAGGATATGCGAGCCAGCGGCCAGACAACAGCGGCAATGCACACGAGTCCAGGTCCAGCTCCCGGGATCGTGCCGCAGCTGCTCTGGGGGCACTGACGACGCAGAGTCTGAGGAAAGCAAAAAGAAAACGAAAAAGTAAACGAAAAAGAAAACGAAAAACGGGCCGAAAAGTCAAGTTGGGGCGCCGGGAAACGGTGTCGATCGGCCGGGCCCCAGAGACAGCAGCGGCGTCAGGCCACGGCGGCAGACGAGCAGCCACCTGCCTTGTACAAAGAGCTCACAGCTTGAGGACGCAGCAATGTGGTGTCCCAAACTGTGTGGAATGGGACACCCTGAAAATGTCCTTTGGCCCTCCTTGCCGTGTGACACCGTCGTGGGTTCTACCAAACTCCGGCAATAGCCTACAGATAAGAGCGCGAGTCACAAGACCCGCCGTTGGGGCCCATAAAGTGGCGATTTTGAGGCCGAAACAGAAGAGTCGCCACCAGAAGCGGCGCAGCAGGGTACCTGGATCAATACCTGCAGATTGTGGCTCAGTGTCGGGCTGGTACCGGGCGCGGTGGCCGCTGGAGGTGCCACAGACGCCCCGAGTGATATTCAAATCACGTTTCCCGTTTTGTCGAAAGAGGAACTCCCAGAGCGAAATTTTCACTGATAAGAATGACTAATCTTGGAGACGGTCCGGGTAACGCGTGAAAAACCACCGAGTGGAAAAAATATAAAAACCTCGGGCCTTGTGGAAGAGAGTGATCTACTGGAATACCACACCGATTCTATTTTTTTAATTTAATAACACAAAACTGAAACTTTTGCGCATATGTGTGGAATTTTTGCATCTTACAAGCACCCGGAGATCGAAGAGTTCAAGCCCCATGCTTTGAAGCTCTCGAAAAGAATCCGTCACCGTGGCCCAGATTGGAGTGGGAATGTGACCAAGAAGTCAACCATCTTGTGTCACGAGAGATTGTCAATTGTGGGCGTGAGCTCTGGCGCGCAGCCAATCACCAGCGAGGACGAGAACTTGGTCTTGGCCGTCAACGGTGAGATCTACAACCACATCACTTTGAGAGACGAGTTCCCAGACTACAAGTTCAAGACTCTGAGTGACTGTGAGCCAATCATTCCATTGTTTGAGAAGTACGGCTTGGACGCTCCTAACCACTTGGACGGAATGTTCGCCTTTGTGTTGTACGACGCCGTCAACGACAGAGTCGTGGCTGCTAGAGACCCAATTGGTGTGATCACATTGTACATGGGACGCAACCGCCTGGACCCAAAACAGAAAGACACTGTGTACTTTGCCAGTGAGTTGAAGTGTTTGACCGACGACTGTGACGAGATTGTTGCGTTCCCACCTGGCCACGTTTACGACTCAAACACCGACACCGTGACAAGATACTTCAAGCCAAACTGGTGGGACGAGAACAAGATTCCAACCACAAAGGTGGATTACAAAGCCCTCAGAAACACGTTGGAGTTGTCAGTGAGAAAGAGATTGATGGCCGAGGTGCCATACGGTGTGTTGCTTTCTGGAGGTTTGGACTCTTCCTTGATTGCATCTATTGCTGCTAGAGAAGCCGCTAAGGCTGAGGCCTCTGGTAACGACAACGACAGTGAGGCACTTACTGGTGTTGACGAAAAGGGAAACTTGCACTCCAGCAGCTGGGGAAAAGTTCACTCGTACGCCATTGGTTTGCCAGGTGCCCCAGACTTGATTGCCGCCAAGAAGGTGGCCAAGTTTATTGGCACAATCCACCACGAGTTCACCTTCACTGTCCAGGAAGGTTTGGACGCATTGAGCGACGTGATCTACCACTTGGAGACCTACGACGTGACCACGATCCGTGCATCCACCCCAATGTACTTGTTGTCGCGGAAAATTAAGGCTCAAGGTGTGAAAATGGTGCTTTCTGGAGAGGGAAGTGACGAGATTTTCGGTGGATACTTGTACTTTGGTGCCGCACCTTCTGCCGAGGAGTTCCACACGGAGTGTATCAAGAGAGTCAAGAACTTGCACTTGAGTGACTGTTTGCGTGCAAACAAGTCCACCATGGCCTGGGGTCTCGAGGCAAGAGTTCCATTTTTGGACAAGAAGTTCTTGGAGTTGTCGTTGAACATTGATCCAAAGGAGAAGTTGATCAAGCCTGAGGAGAAGCGCATTGAGAAATACATCTTACGTAAGGCCTTTGACACATCTGATGAACCAGACGTGAAACCATACTTGCCAGACGAGATTCTCTGGAGACAAAAGGAACAGTTCAGTGACGGTGTGGGCTACTCCTGGATCGACTGCTTGAAGGAGACTGCCGAAAAGACAATTAGCGACGAACAATTCAAGATCCACAAACCGGAGTGGGGTGCCGACATCCCAACCACCAAGGAAGCTTACTGGTACAGATTGAAGTTTGACGAGTTGTTCCCACAAAAATCTGCTGCCAGCACGGTGATGAGATGGATTCCAAAGGCCGACTGGGGATGCCACGAGGATCCATCGGGCAGATACGCCAAGTTGCATGAGAAGAAGGTGATCAACTAAACGCATACAAGTGTTGGCATTTGAGCGCTTTTGATTGACGACTACTGTGGTAGTGGTCAGCAACTGGCTCCAATGCTGCCGTTAAAACTGTGAATTTACTTTATTACATTGGTGACTAATTAGCCGACTGTAGACGCTGCCGCGCATTCATGTCTTTTGCAGGGGCCATCACAACCGCTTTTAAACAACCGTTTATATACTATACACACAATACCTTACCCGCGCTCCGGTTTCTTGTCGCCGCCGGCCATCTTGGCACTCAACTTTAACTCCGCGTTGATCTTGTCGATCTGCTTCTTTGTTTCCACCAACAACGCGATCTGCTCTGTCAACTTGTCGAAGCTTTTGACCACCTTTTCAGTGAGAATAACTGGCCGCGAGGCAATTTCTAGCTCGTTTAACACGTTGTTGACCTTACTCTGTACCGTTGGCTTGTACCCGTTCAATTTAAGCTTTGAGGACCGCAAGTACACGCCCACCTGGAGTTTCTCCTTGTGGTACGAGAGTCCGTACATGGCCTCGTCTTTTGGGGTCAATTTCTTGGAAATTAGACGGCGCACGGGGTCGTCCAGGTCTTCTTCCACTTTTTCAGGCTCGGGGAATGCAGTAGTCGGTGTCACAGCTATTGGCGTACCATCCTTGCGCTTTTTCGTTCTATCCGACAGCATAAGAACGTTTGAAAGCTGTGCCAACCCAGAAGAGTTCAAGTACTGGTTGATGCTGCCGGTGCTGGAAGGCGAGTCCAACAAGTACAACGACGCAGCTCTGTCGGCCAACATTTTCTGTGCAGCCTGCTCGAATCTGCGCGCCTCTATCACAAGCGACTCCTCCTCGGCGATCTCAGCAGGCGAACGTGCCAAAAGCCGCTCCAAGTACCGCTTGCGCTCCACCTCCTTGTTCTTGTCAAAATTGAGCGCGTTGATGAGGTTTGTCTTGCTCTCATCCACAATTCCGGCCTCTTTCAAGAGCGCGTTCTCCTCCTGCAAAATCAAGCGGCACACGTTGTAGAATCGCTGCTTAAGATCCTCCAAAGTTCTCTTTTTTGCATGCCCTTCGCTGTCGACGTAGTTGTATCTGTCCTTGATCACAAACCACCGCAACTCGTACAAGTTGCACAACCGAAACAAGTAGTTGGTTTCGTCAAAGTCCCAGTCATTTGTATGCTTCTCCAGGGCCTCGCTAGTCGCGCTTTCGGCCAGCTTCTCCACGTCCTTGTCCTCGCTGGCAGCAGCACTGGCACTGGCAGCGGCACTGGCCTCTTTGTCGTCAACTTTGTTCGTGTTATCGTTATCGTTATCATTCTTGTTCTTGTTCTTGTTCTTGTCACCCTCTGCGTCTTTCTCCACACTGCTGTGCTGCTTGTCATCCTCAGGCTTCACAAGCTGCTCGTAAACTGCCCTGTCGAACTCAGGCAACTTGAGCCGCTGGTTGTACTGTTCATACAGATATTTAGTTTCAGTGGCGTCACTCGACCCTTTAACCCAGTGACTCAACTCCAAACCGTCACTGCGGCTATTATTCTTGAACTTTACGCATCTCCACGGCAGTGACTTCACCTTGCTGTTAATTTTTTGCCGAAAAGTGTTGTTGTTGAGCTGAATGGCCGGGCTGTTCTCGCCAAGCAACTGGAACAACTCTCTTTGGATCCCCAGCTGCTTCTTTGGTGGCTCCGTCTTTTTCTTCTTCTTCAACGGCTCCAAGCTCGCTCTCTGCACGTTGAACACGTCTAAAATATCCTGTGACATTGTTTGTTTGTTTGTTGCAATGAAAAATTCAGTGCAATTGGCTTTTTGTTTTTTTTTTATTAATTCTCTGCGTAATTGGCGACGACGCACACATTTTTGCTAAACGCACTCCGGAACCTGGAAACGGCAACTAGTCCTAGGTACTAGGTGGACGGTGCAGCCAGCAACTACACCACTAGCACTACTACAACTACTACCACTACTACGGCTCTAGCTACATAATTCGATTAAACTATTAAATACTGAAAGTAAATTGCCACGAGCATCCCCAGCAACATTCTATTCGACGCCGCGCTGCCACGATATGCTCCTCACTATAATAATCTGCTCCTGGACGTCACTGTCACATAATAGTACAAGCGCCCTTTTCCTCAACCACCTCATCGGCAGCACCTTTTGGTTTTGCGGTCAACGCACATCTTGCCGCTTCAGTAAAGGCCTCGTTGACACCTCTATTCTTCTTTGCTGAGCACTCCAAGTACTTCAAAGCACCGATTTTCTTGGCAACCTGGACACCTTGCTCGTACGAAATAAGGGTTCTTCTGTTGGCGTGAGGGTCATCGTCCTCAGTGTTACGCAAATCGCACTTCAAGGCCACCAAAACCAAGGCCACGCCTTCACAGTGCTCGACAATCTCACCAAGCCATTTACTCTCAACGTTGTCCAACGAGTCCGGCGAGTCAACCGAGAAACACAACATGATGGTATGCGTGTCGCTGTACGACAAAGTTCTCAATCTGTCAAACTCTTCTTGTCCTGCAGTGTCCCACAAGGACAATTGGACTGCCTGGTTGTCAACAAAGATATCGTGGACGTAGTTCTCAAAAACGGTGGGCTCGTACACTTGTGGGAAGTAACCACGGGTGAACACGTTTAGGAGCGAGGTTTTCCCGCACGCACCGTCTCCCAAAATGACAAGTTTACGTTGAACTGCTGGTTAGTATTGGCTGTGCAACTAGCAAACGGACTGGCACGTTTGCACAGTTTTTTTTTTTTTTTAATCAAATTTAACTGTGATTAAGGCAGTGCTGTGGCAACGGCACTCACACTGCAATAGCCGTACTTACTTGGCTTTTTGTCTGCTCCGCACAATGGCATTTTAGTGTATGTTGTGGTCTAGTTGTGGATTGTCCAAAAACGCTTTGCTGTTTCTCTGACACGCTGATGTTTTTTGTTGACAAATAGCTTCAATAAATTTCCGACTTTGAATTTTTTGAGCTATTCCTAAGTGATCTGCGAATTCCAATTGTACGGTATCAGAATGGGAAAAGAGAGAAAAAAATAGCTGCGAAAAATTGGGCGGCTGAAGCTACCAGGAGAGTGCTGCGGCTGACCGAAAATCTTTTGGGTGGCCATTTTTGCCTCTGTGGCTGCCGGCGCTGTCAGGACAAAGAAGCAGCAAGTGCACAGTTGGGGCGTTCCCTGTGCCCTTTGGGTACAATCTGAGCACTCAGTTGCACTCAGTAGCACTCAATTGCACACGGTAGCACACTGTAGCACTCTGTAGCACTCTGTAGCACTCAGCTCAAATTCCCTGTTACTAAACGTCGTTCCAGCTACCCAAGTCTCATTGTTTTGTCACGAGCCACGGAGCACAAGTCTACGATGCTAAAAATAAGTCAGCAGACAGTCGAGTGAGGCCATAGTACAACGGCCAGTGCTCGCGTGCCGGGTCCCTGGAGACTAGTGTCCCCCTTACAATGAAATGCCCTCTGTGCCTACCGATTGCACATAATTACGAACTAAAGCATGGACCCCCAACCTTTGGGGTCGTTCTTCGAGTCTCTGCTGAAGCCCACGCTAATTGTGAGCCCAAATTTAGAATGCACGGATACAATTTAGCACCAATACGGCCCAATTAAGCACTAAAGACCACAAATGGAGCTAAGACATTGCAGAGAGCACACTGCTAAAAATTGCCGCTTCGACAACGGATAGTGGATCTAAGACCTCTTGAGATTGGCACGAGAGCCGAGATCTGGTACCTGAAATTTTGTCTTTAGGTCCAGGTCTAGGTCCAGGTCTAGGTCCAGGTCTAGGTCCAGGTATAGGTTCAGACCCAATTCTATTTTCAGGTCCAATTTTTGGGTCTATTAGGCCTGGTATCTGGCGTCAATTGTTCTCGTTCTGGCACTTGGCACTCACGTCCTGGCCGTTTCAAGCCGTCGTTCCGGACTTTTCAGCTGCTGCCGCCAAAGCTCGGCCCGAGCTCTTGTTACGATTGCACCTGGCCTTCCAGCTAGCTCTTGGCGGGGAGAGGAATGGTTGCGGCTGCCGCGGCCGCTGCCATTGTTGAGGTTCTAAATATAGAACGAGACTCGAGACCTGAGGCTGCTTTAGCTCGCTAAACCCGGGATTGGCGGCCAGTACAGTAGCAGTGGAGCAAGCAGCTAGATTGCGGCACAGTTTAACAAGCAGGCCGCCTGTGTCGCTGCCCCAGGGTATATAAACAGGTCCAAACCCACGTAGAAGAGTCATTAACAACAACAACAACAACAACAACAACATTAAAACAAAATCTACAAAGCCTTTCCAGCAAACAACACTCTTTCAATGCTCTCCAAAGTCGTACTCACCGTTTTCACTTACTTGCTCTCGTCGGCCAGTGCCATGCCCATTGCTGAGGGTTCAGACGCCAGCATGAGCCAAAACACCACCTTCTCAGCAAACTGGTTTGGAATTGCCCCAAAGCTCGAGAGCAAAGGCTACTTCAACCAGTTCTCCAGCAATCCTGACAGCTGGGAGACTTTGAGCTTCAAAGACGACGAAGGATTGATGAACCAAATCTCCTACGACCTTGAGTTCCGTGGGCCAGAACGTTCTGGCAAGTTTGTCGAATACTTTGAGGTGATGGGACAACCTATGCGGTTTGTTGATGCTGCTCCAGGCAGTGACCCAAAGGCCCGTTACCAACACCTCCTGTTGAGTGACTACAAATACAGTTTTCTCAATGAGTTCACCAGTATGAAGTTTTACCACAAAAACTCCAAAAAGCATTTCATTTTTCAAAACAAAAAGGGAGACGCTGTGATCACATTTGGCGGTGATTTGGTTGAAAACCCATACGTGAAATGGGACATCAACAAGCAAGCCACTGCTGAGAACGCTGCATTGATCAACCCAAAAACTGGGGAAAAGCAAACCGTGAACATTTCATTCTCTCCAAAGAACCAGTACACCATCATTCCAGAGAAGTACATCAAGCAGGCTGAAGAGGCTGGCCTTCAAAGCCAGAACAGCACCGCCCCATACATGTGTTTGAGTTCGGAAAACGGTACTCCATTGTGCCTTGGCTACTTGGACATTTGCAGAAAAGACCCAAAAATCGAGACCCCGAACTTGCCAAGTGACACCACTTGCAAGCCATACTTCAAGGCGGGCAACAATGACGAGGTTATTCTCGGCAACGACCTTTGGAGACTCTTTGACATTTCCATCGACTTTGACAACAACGTTGCAGCTTTCGGTCCAGTTGACTACAAGTACGCCGACTACAAGATTGGTCTGCAATAAGCAGCTAGGCAAGAACGCGTGCCTGGTGCCGGGTTCTCTATAGTTTAGTTTAGTTTAGTTCAGTTGAGTCAACTCATTTCAATTCATTTCCTTTCAAGTCTGTAGTTGAACCAGATTCCCGTATAAAGTGCACAACTCACAAACAGCCCCAGCTGTTGCACAGGCAACCGAGTTTTGGATAATGTTGGACCACAGCTCCACAACGTGGGTCGAGAACTGTTTACACGGTAGCTCAATCTTGACTTCCTTGGGCCAGTTGTTCGTGCCAGTTGTTTCCGTGCCAGTCGTTTGCTCGTGACCGCAACTTCTGCCGTGCTGGCCCTACTTTTTGTACTCCCGCACAAACGCGGCCTTGCTCAGCAAGCCCAACTCCTTGCCCACGAGTTTCACGCCGCCAATCTCTGCCGCGCGGCTACGCAAACCCGTCCAGGACACGTTTTGCACCACCGAGAGCCGGATTCTCAATCTGAACCCGCAGAACGTGCCCAAGAGTCTGCAGAAGTACGCGACGGCCGACTCAGGCACCGGCGTGCACAATGTGCTTGGTTCGAGTCTCAAAACGAGCACTTTGAAGTTGAAAATGCTCTTGAAATCTGCAAGGTTGACGGCGCTTGAAGCGTATGGAAGCAACGCCTTGTTGTTTGACGTTGTGGACTCCGGAAACACAAACACCTTGTGGCCCTTGAACTTGCTGAGATCCGTAGTTCCCTTCTGTGTGATCTCACTTGTCGTGAGGGCCCTCTTCACAAAACCCCACATGCTGGTTTGCACAAACTCGCCGTTTGTGTTCAAAAACAAGCACACGCTGGGTCCCAGCAGACCCAAGTTCGACACGATGAAGTAGTCGAGTGGCGAAACAAAGTTCACAATGACACAGTCGTTCACCTGGGGCAAGTTGTCGCGAATGAGTTTTGTGTTGCTCTTTTTGACGCCGTCAACAGACACCTCGGCGGCGGCGGCGTTTTGGAGCACGAGCCGCAAGATCATATGAGCCACTGCCTGTTTGAGAGGCGGCACCGGCACAAGATACAAAGTTGCAAGTGTTATAAACAACGGAACTTTGAGAGCAAACACAAGAAGCAGCAAAACTGCGGCGGCCAACTTGGCCACTGCGTTTGTATTTGGCGGCCGTTCCGGCATGAACGGCGCAATGCCGGTTCCCAGGTCTCTCCAGGTGGTGAACTTCTCCATGTTGGTTTGTCTGAGATAACAAGTGGGAACTGAAAAAAATAGCGGGACGAAAATTTGGATGGAAACTGCAGATGGTGCAGTGGTGGAAAATATGGTATAGTGTAGTAGCACAATATAGGGCACTATAGCCTATATAGTGTACTATAGCATAATACAGTGTTGTGGACCTGTGGAATGTGTGTTGTATAGGGTGCTAGGACTGGTACTGGATGCTATAGATGGTATTGTATGGCATAGTGTAGTACCATAGCATAATATAGTGTTGTGGACTTGTGAAAAGTGTAGTGTTGTACAGCGTTGTATAATGTTGTATAGTGTTGTGTTGAACAGTATTGTACAGTGTTGTACAGTGTTGTACAGTGTTGTACAGTGTTGTATAGTGTTGTACAGCGTTGTATAATGTTGTATGGTGTTTTATAGTGTTGTGTGGTATTGTACAGTGTCGTGTAGTGCTGTACAGTGTTGTATAATGTTGTACAGTATGCCATGGATGATACTGTATGCTATAGTATGCTACATTATGGCACATTACACTGTACTATAGCATTTTAGTGTTGCTCAGTACTCTACAGCACACTATGGCAATGCGCCAGTCTACAGTGGTTCCGAATTCGTATATTATATAGCTATGTGCCAGACCGGCTGGCTGTATCAATTAGACCAGCTAACTGTGTGTGTGTTTGTGTGTGTGTGTTCCCTCATGGACGGAGCACCTCGACCTGTTTCAAGGTACCCATTTCGTTTCTCTTGGAAACGGTTTGGCCCTCCAAGATCTTCTTCAAGCTGGCGACATAGTCGACGTTGTTGCTGACCTTGGCGGCACCTGAGGTGACATCCCACAAGCAGAACCCGCCAAATGACGACTGGGTCAACATTGTCTGGGAACGCTCTGCGGTGGTGGCTGCATCGACAAAATATGCATCGTCTGAGGTACTTGAGGCCACACCAATGTAGATCTTCATGTCCTTGTTTCCACTTTGCTCAGTCACAAAGTTGTACCAGGTCTCCCACGACAGCTTGAACCCGGCGTCGTTGTTGAAAGAGCATGCTGGGTTGTTGTAGAATTGCACCCACGCAATGTCGACCTTGGCATCGGAGCTCTGCAACATCTTGTACACGTTTTTGTCTGGGTATGGGCACTGAGGTGCGGCACTGATAATCAAGTCCTTTGTGGTCCACAACTTGCGCAAACTGGCCACGAGGTTGGCCAAACCCGTTTGGTTCTCGTTCTCAATGTCAAAGTCGAACCCGTCAAGCTCCACGCTGTTCACGGCAAACGGTCTCACTGAACCTTTACCGTTAGGGTGGAACATGTCGTAAATCACTTGAGCTGCATCCGAGCCCTGGCTGTCTTTCTTGAGCCCGTAGGTGGCAGTGCTGGTGTCACCTCCGAGGGAAAGCAAGACCTTGACACCCAAGTCCTGGCACGTTTTGATGTCCTTGGCCAACTGGTCGCACGTTTTGCCGTCACACGAGTTGCCGAAGTTGGCGGAAGCCGAGCTGCTGTCCCAGTTCTTCAAGAAAGAGATCATGGCGATATCAATGTCGCCACGCTGGCAGTACGAGGCCAAAGGCTCCTGGTTGTCGCCCTGTCCCCAGTAGACCGCGTTGTTCTTTCCGTCCTTGGAGTACGCGGCATATGCCGTGGAGAACGTGAGGAGGGAGATGATCGAGGAAAAAAGCATGCTGTGTTGTTTGTTGTGTTGATTGCTGTGTTGTGCTGTGTAGCTGTTGTGTGGTGATAGCTATTCACAGGCAGCCTGTGCACTTATATACAGTCTGGCGGCCGCGGCCACTCATTCTCGGCCTCGCGTACCTCCAGACGGCCCGGGAGCTCGGCTGCCTAAAAATAGAATAACGGCTTTGCAAAGCAGACCTCATTTTTGCTGCAAAGGCCTAAGGTGGGGGTCTCTGGTGGCTCTTGCGCGTGTGTGGCAGCACTTTCAAAAAGGTACCGCAACCAAGGACCCGCAGCCGCTAAATTTTGGGATATGTACTGACAGGCCCAAGAACGGTAAGAAAGGGCAGCGAAAATGGGTCTGGCCAGTGCAGTCAACGCGGAGCTCCTGATTGTGCCAAGTGGCACCTTGCGGTGGCTGGGGTGGGCAAATTGGTGGGACCAGGCGTGCACAGGAATTTGTGCAAAGTTGCACAGACTTGGCACGAAAACGGGGTGTTGATAAGTTTGTGTGGGTCCTCTCACCTGGTACTTTTGGAAGCCCGACATTTTGCCAGTCATTGAGCTCTTTTGAAGTGACTCTGCAACACGAGCCAATTGAGCCCGTTTGCAGACAGTCTGGCACTCTGTGACGTTGTCTCAGTCACCACGACAGGGCCTGACCGTTTTGTTTGGCGACTTGATGGATATGATGGTTTTGTATTGCAAGTTGCTCTGAAAAAACCGTGCACTTCAACCCGTTCTCACACCGTTGCATGCCCACTGTTGCGACTCGTAGATCACTGCTGTGCTTCTCATTGTCCATCTGCATTTGCATTGTGATATTCTGTCATTTCTGGCACCAGAACGAGAATAACCGAGTCTTCTGATTCCACTGGCAGTACACAAGTGCCACGGCATTTGAGAACAAAGTGGGAAGTTCTGAACAAACAGGTGGTCTGCGTCACACGTCTGGCCGCGATTCTCGGCCTGGATGCTACGCTGCTGGCAATTGGATGCTTCCCAAGGTCCTGAAGGGCAGTTTTACAGTAAAAAGTGAACACAACGGTAGACACCAGAAATCAGAGATCAGAAACGGCCGAAACAGAGCATAGCGAGCATGGACACGGTACGTAACTTGAGGCGCCCAAAACCTCATTGTGTCTGTGTGTCGTTTGTCAAAATACTCTAACATCTGTCACCAATTTAGCTTCTCACATTGTTTGACTCTGTTTCTTCACCGTAGACACTTGTGCGGACACTCAGGGCGGCATGTGGGAAAGTGCATCGCAGTGCAATCAAATGCATATTGCACGTTGAAGCGGTTACTATACACCGCATTACATTACAGTACACCAGTGCTCTTTTTTTTTTTTTTTTTTTTTTTTTTTTCATACACACTAATCACCCTGGTTATAATATTTAGAAGATCTCCTCTGTTTATTCCTCAACTAAACAGACATGCACTCACACTCACTCGCACGCATACACATATATCAGCAGATAAGATTACTAGTTGCATACATTGGGTATTGAACTTTTTTCTGTATTAAAAACGACTGCATCGCATAGCATATTGTAATGTCTAACGGTTAAGTGCTACTGGCAGTTCTTTGCAAAGAAATCTTTTGCAATGTGTTTGCCATATTTCGTAGAGCTTGTATTGCCATGTCGCGGTCTGTTGATAAATTTTTCCTGCCTTTTTTCGATGATGTGTCATCTTGTTTTTCCCATCCCACCTTTGCTCAATTTTTTTTTTTTTTTTTTTTGCGGGCAATTTTTTCCAGGCTTCCTGCGAGTCCCACTTCTTTTTTTTTTTCTTTCTTTCTTTCTGCCTTGCCTCGAATTTTTTAAAACGTACATACATGTGCCTTTCACATACGTCAAGCAAATAGAAGCAGAAGACAAAAAAAAGTTCACTCAACTAACGCGTTGATCGATTTACATCTACATTAGCTGACATAACCGATATTCAAGAACCATTAAACACCAGTATTTTCTATACAAATTCCACCAGCTCTACCAGTCAAGATGTCCAATAATCTTGGAAAGTACAGATACGACGCGCACGGCCAAGCCAGTGCAGAAACCGCGGACCAACAGAGTTCCAGCAGCACAAACCAGCCCCAAGGAAATCTGAACTATTACGCGCAACAGTACCACAACAGAGGGTACTACGACACCTCGTTTTATTCGCAGCAACAACAGCAGCAACAACAGCAACAGCAACAACAGTATGCGGGTGCTAACGCGCAGCAACAGTCGCCGCAACAGCTGAAAAACGGTCACATCGACAAGAAAACGAGTGACAGTCCATCCACCGCGAATGTTGGCGCTGGAGCTTCAAGCGCATTATCAAATAGCGCTAATTCATCACTGAATGCGGGTGCTGCAACTTCTGGTGGTAATAATAGTAGCGCTAATACTGTTAGTGGAGCACAAAATGGCGCCAGTGGTGCCAGTGGCAGTGCAAACGCGCAACAGCAACAGCAACAGCAGCAAGCGGCAGCTGCGGCGGCAGCAGCAGCAGCAGCGGTCTCGAATTACCCACTGCACACCCCTTACCCAATGCCAAACATGGCGTACGGGCTGCAAATGGCGGTTTTGAACAATCCGGGAATGGCAGCAGCAGCTGCTGCGGCCGCGGCCAACGGCGGATGGGCATTCCAGCCTAAGCCGCCGGTGATGCCGCAAACGCCAACGAAGCCGCGGATCACGACGACTTTCTGGGAAGACGAAAACACGGTTTGCTACCAGGTGGAGTACAAGGGGATCCACGTGCTGCGACGCGAGGACCTGAACTTTATCAACGGTACAAAGTTGTTGAACGTGACCGGGATGACCCGTGGGAGACGTGACGGGATCTTGAAGACGGAAAAATCTCGGTATGTTGTTAAAATTGGCGCTATGAATCTTAAGGGAGTTTGGATCCCATTTGAGCGCGCATTTGAGCTTGCACGTAACGAAGGGATTGCCGATTTGTTGTTCCCGTTGTTTGTACGCGACATCAAGAGCTACTTTATGAGTGGCGGTGGTGGTAGCGCTGGTTTTATGCCCGGAATGGCGGATCCTGCCTTGCCTGCTGCCGCGGGTTCTGGTGCACCAAACCAAGCAGCTGCGGCACCTGGCACGCAGGCCAGCAACCCGAGCGGAGCACCACTAGGACCCAGCTCCGCGCCAGGGGCCCAGGTACCCCACTACGGCCAAGCCGCCCAGCCAGGGTTGGCCTCGGCGTACAACGGGTACTCAACGCCAATAGCGACGCTGACGCCACAAAATGGCGAAACAGACGCCGCGGCTGGTGTTGCGCACCAGGGCCAGCACCCACAGAACCCAGCAATGTACCCGTACCACTACTACGGCAACACTGGGTACCCACAGTACGCGGCCGCGTACCCAATGGCTAACAACAACCAGTACATGTATTATCCGACATATGGTGCTGAGGTGAAGAAGGACAAGAAGTGAGTCTTGGCCAGCGCGCCGAGCTGTTTATTAGTTATTACACGTATACACACGAGCTTGTAGCCGCAGAGTGCCTCGAGCAGTGCTTCGAGCAGTGCCCCGAGCAGTGCTTCGAGCAGTGCCCCGAGCAGTGCTTCGAGCAGTGCCCCGAGCAGTGCTTCGAGCAGTGCCCCGAGCAGTGCTTCGAGCAGTGCCCCGAGCAGTGCTTCGAGCAGTGCCCCGAGCAGTGCTTCGAGCAGTGCCCCGAGCAGTGCCCCGAGCAGTGCCCTGAGGAGTGCCCTGAGGAGTGCCCCGAGCAGTGCCCTGAGGAGTGCCCCGAGCAGTGCCCTGAGGAGTGCCTTGACCAGTGCCCTGAGGAGTGCCTCGACCAGTGCAGTTGTTTTTGACCCAGTCAGCAATTCAGGTGCGACTCTCAGTTCCGCAACGCCTCCAACACCGAAACCACTGTGCGCACGTCTACAAAGCACACCTCAAGTGGCTCGTCAACCGCGGCGTCGCACACAACCGCGTAGTACACGTCTTTGCCCACAGTGCCCAGCAGAATCTGCACAGGCTGCCGCACGCTGGCAATATACAACTCAATGGCTGCATTTTCACCCAGAGACCCTTCACTACCGACAAAGTGCCGAAATTCAAGGTTTTTGAGGTCTACCTGCGTTATACCTGTACCTAGGTACTTTCCGTAGGCCTCTTTTAGGCTCCAAAGCCGGGCAAACACGCGCAAGCGGTCGTCGCCGTGGTACTGTGCCAACACCGCACTTTCGGAAGTGTGCAAAACGCCGCAATTGAGCTCATCAACAAAATTTGGACTAAGAATTTTAAAATTAATCAAATCGAGTCCAATGCGTGCGCCGACGTGTGTGCCGTCGCTAATGGCCATCGAGTTCCACATCGACTCGCGATCGTTCGACATGTTGAAGCACACGTCGCCGCAGCTGGGCTTTCCGCTGGCACCCACCACGATGCTGTGGACTAATTGACTCAATGAGGTATAGGACTTGGTTTTACTGAGTCCATAGTACATGAGGAGCTGGTTGCCCACAGCCAAGCACCGGTCGGGGTAGAACTTCTTGTTTCTGAAGCTGTTCAGAATGGGCAACGGCACAAACCCAATACACCACTCAAAATAGAACTCGTCTTGGACCAAAGGTGAAACATCTTGCACATATAGTTTCATGCCTAAGACTAGGACTAGGATAATCACTGTATACTTTTTTTGCTAAGGTATTAAATACACGTGACCACCCATATTTGGGCCTCGACGGAGCAGTTCGTACCTGCAGTTCCTGCACCGAATTTTTTTTATCTCCTACTGCCGGATTTAACAACAGGAATAAAAAAAAAATATTAATTAATTCAGATGGCTGAGAAACCACAGAAAAAGCGCAACAGAACCATCATCTCGTGCACCAGCTGCCGCCGCAAGAAGATCAAGTGCAACCGTCAGAAGCCGATATGTGTCTCTTGCAAGGAGAGGAACTACCCTGAAAGCGCGTGCATTTATCTTGACAAGTCGCAGAGGCCTGGCACCATCAGCAAAGGGTCTAGCTACACAAATTCAGACAAAAACCGTATGCAGATCTTGGAGAAGGACTTGATTGTGAGCTCTGTGCACAACTCGAACCTCGAGAGCACCATGGGGAGCATCAACAACTACCAGTTCATCAACAAGTTACAGTTTGACTCGAGTTTCAACGAAGACGAAAACTTGGACTGGGTGGAGAAGCTCCAGTTCGGATCTGGGGCCAGTGCCGGCACGACATTCCAGAACGACTTGAAGCAGCAGCTCCGCGAGATTGAGCAGAGGAAACGGCTTTTGGAGGACTTTCTGATTGCGATGCGGCCCAGCAACAACAACAACGGCGAGTATTTGCGCAAACAGAACGAGTTTTTGGTGAAGGAGAATGAGATTTTGCGGCAGATTTTGCGCAGCAAGGAGGGCAAGGCGAGTGTCGAACCAGGCCAGCAGCCCATGGGCATTATGTTTGAGAAAATCAACATTCTGTCGATATTTGCGATCCGGTTTAAGCCCAACAGAACGATCTTTGTTGGGCCCACGTGTTTCCGGCTGGCGATTGCGTACAACGAGAACTTTGCGAAGATCTACCACCTGATCTCGAAGAAAACGACGCGAGATCGCAAGAAATTCAAGTCAGTTCGGCGCACGTTTGAGCTCAGCAGCTTCTTCCCCTTCAACATTGACAACTACTTTGACCAAACAGTGGACGACGCACGGAACCGCGCAAACTTGACCCACGTACACGAGCGGGATCACAAGACGTTGGCGGTTGAGAACGAGGAGCACTTGGTGCAGATTTTGCAGGAGTTCTTGCCAAATTACGCCACGTTAAAGCTGCACGTATCGGCTTTTTTCGACAAGTACCTCCACTTGCTCTACGACTTCTTGGACTACACGTACATTATGGAGATTTTCAGCTCGATATTCGTGCCCAAGTCGCAGTTGGACAGTGGGCCCAACGACTTCAACGTCGTGGTGCAACACCGTTATAGGGATTATTCGCGAATTGCCTTGATCTTGGCCTTGATGAAGGTCTCGTTGCTCTACACAAACAAGCCGTTTGGCCTGAGCAACCCGAGTTTCCCAGACGAGCTGGAGGAGAAAGTCAATTCGATGCTCTCGTACTTCACGTTGACGTTTCTTCTGCTCCTGAAAATGATGAAACGGCCATTGATAACGCTGCTTCAAAGTCTCATTTTGGTGAAAATAGACCGCATGTACCACCACAGCGAAGGCGAAGGCGGCGACTCGCTGGATGGCCAAATGCTCTTTGCACTTGCTCTCAACATGGGCATCATGTGTGGGCTCCACCGCAACATCGACACCACGTACTGCGAGGCCAGTTTGGAGTACCGCATGATGCTCAAGAAAGTCTGGAACTACTTGGTGTACTTGGACTACTACCAGCTGTTCGACTTGGGGTACCCGTTGCTGTTTGACGACCGCAAGTTTGGAGAAAATGCCGCGGGCACGAGCTACCTGGACAACATGACGGAGTACGAGATCAACGCGCAGTTCCGCGATATGATGGAGAGCACCCACGAGAACTCTGATGTCGAGGAGGTGTTTATGCACAAGTTTTTGCCCATTGCGCGCAACTTGGTGTACCAGATCAACTCTCTCCACGAGAAGAACATCACGCTCTTCAAGTTGGAGCTCTACTTGCAGAACTTCATCCAGTTCTACAACAACAACAAGTTTTTTCTGCCTTTGTTTGAGTCGATGGCAAACCCGATTGTGCAGGACAACCAGTTGCCCAAGAACGGGCTCAACTTCATCCGGTTCATCAAAAAAATCAAGCTCCAGCTCTACTTGATCGACCTCATCTTCACGTTGTACAACCTCATCTTCATTGTGCTCCAGAAGTTCAGCTGCGACTCGCACTGCAAGAACCGCATCCGGCTTGTGAACTACTACAACAACCAGGCCACAAACTTTGTGGTGTTCATCGTCAAGATCTCCAAGAAGTTCATGGAGTTGAAGACCAAAGACCGCATCTTCCACATCTACTTGTTCACCATGATCAAGAAGATCATCAACCGGGTGCTGAACTTCATTTACGCCAACTTGTTGTTCTCGTACACCTCGGCGGGTGCAAACGCGAAGTTGAACAGCGAGGAGTACAACAATTTGGACGCGTACTTCCACGTGAGTCCCCAGCAGGTCCGCAACATGGTCTCAACACAGCTGGGTGACCATATCACCAACCCCACGCTGATAAAGACGTGCGCGGACAGCAATTTGCACTCGATTTGCTTCAACAAGAACCAGTACGAGCTTTTGGACCCCAGCACGCCCAACTTTTTGTGCCAGCAGTACTCGCGGTTTTTGACGTTTGCGAAGAAGGACTACACGTACTACAACTTCTACAACTTGAAGTTGGAGCTCAGCAACATGTTGTTTGACTACTTCTTCAACAGCGTGCAGCGCACCGTCAAAGGGTACTACTCGTTTTACGTGTGTTACCTGATTGCGAGGTACTTTTACAAGTACTTGAAGGAGAAGAAGTTGATCCAGGGCCTGCAGGCACCCCCACCACCCGAGGTCCAAGTGAAGGACGAGGTGCCACAGAATTTGGCTGCGCCGCACGTGGCGGTAGACCCGCAACAGGATTTGGGGCCCAACATGATGTTTTTGATGCCGATGGGCGTCGGCGCCGGCGTCACCACTGAGTTTGGCAGCAAGGACGTGTACGCGGGCCCAGGCCCGGCTGCCCTGAAGAGCTACGACCCATTGAACCTCTTGGCGGACGATTTTAACATCAACATGGAGGACTTGCTCAACCAGATCAACTACGGCTGAGCTGCGGAGGTCTGGAGGCAGGTGGTACGGGGTGCCAGCTCAGGTGCTACTGAAACTACACCTACTCAACCAAACAGCAGAGTGCGTTGCTGCATTCTTTTTCAGCATTATTGCATCTTGTATTTTATTCATGTAGATCTATAGCTTTGGTGTGTGTGTCCAAGTACCTGGGCATATACCGTACCGTCAAAAACCCAGGGTGAACACTGCGAGGCCCGCATTCACACTCCCTGAAATCCGCACAGCCACTTTATTGTCCACTAAACCACCTGGTCAACGGCGGCGCTCCAGCCGTCACACCTGCTGATCGTTTCAACGTGTTTGTGCAACGTCCCAGGCCCAATGCACGTGAACGTACCAACGCCGGCGCCGTGCAAGCTGCGCACCAACCCCAAGTAGTCCACGACTCGCGTCGTGTTCTCCAAAATCAACCCAACGGCCTCTTTGGTGTCTGTGACACTCTGAAACTTGTAATTTGTCAAGATAGGGTTGCTCAATACCGGATTGAACTCCAATGTCGCCACAAACTCACCCAATGCGTCCTGTGCTTCCTGCAAGTAAGGCGAGTGGAACGGGATCGTCACAGGCAACTGCACGGTCTTGAATCTGGTCTTCCGCAGCCGCAAGCTCGCAAAAACACCCGCCAGATCTTTGGGACTCCCCACAAACACAATCTGCTTCTGCGAGTTGATGTTCAGCACGTACACCGACTCGCCCACGTTGCCACGGGTCCCAAGAAACGCAAGCACATCGTCAAACTTGCTCGGGTGTAGCAAAATCGCGTGCATCTCGTACGGTGTCCCGGCCACACAATTTTCCATAAGCTCACCACGTTTTTGCACAAGCCGGAGTGCCTGAGGCAAACTCAAACCCCCCGCAAGCACCAATGCACTAAACTCACCCAACGAGTGGCCGGCCACGACATCGCCCGGGCGCAACTTTAATTCTCGGTTTTTTGCAATCAAGTACGACGATAACAAAATTGCCGGCTGAGCTTTGCTCGTAGAGTGAAAGTACCGGCTGTCGCGGCTTAATTGTTCCACAAATTCGCTGCCGAGCGCCTCTTGTGCCGTGTTGAAATCTTTGCGTAAAGCAGGGTTCTTGGCCACGATCTCGCCGAGAAACTGGAAGTTGGCGACTCCTTGGCCCGGCAACAAAACTGCTCTTTTCATAACGGATTGGATATTTCGTACCTGGGGTAGTTCATTCCGTATTTTGGTTTGTGTCCGTACACACCCCCACACCCTCGAACCCACGCAACTCGCGCGCATTTTACACATACCGTATCACGCCAATCGAGCGCTATTGAGTTGTTTTTTTGTTTTCCGCTGGAAATTAAACAAGGTTTCTTTTTTTCCGATGAATTTTTGACTGCGCGGCAACCTTATGGCTCTCACAGGTGCAAAATAGCCAAACAATAGGCACCACGATAATATAAGTATGAACTAGACGTGGGTGTACAACACGTGTTCACCACGAAACTACATCAAAAGGTCCCTTTCGCGCTTAATTGTTGATCGGTCTAAAAAGAGCGAAAGCTATGTCGATATTGTGAAATTCCCGATAGCAAAATACAATATATCGCCGCTATTATCGAAATTAGCGCCAGAATGCCCGGCAGCAAGTGTACTTAAAAAACGATGTGCTTTTGCAAATTCTGTACTTTCTTTTTCTCTTATCGTAAAAGAGCCAAGGCATTTGGTGTACAATGTGGGCGTTATCTCGATAAACTCAGAAATACAGGACGTTGGGTGCTCAAATACCGGAAAATGTGACCGGTTTATTGTTGAAATATCCATGGACAACATTCCGTTGGCAGAGGTCTGCGCGCGCTGCCAAAGTTGTCAAAGTGGTGACGAATTTGAAAATTTGAGACTAAGCCTATACACCAAATGGACCAACCATTAATTGAGTCATACAGTAATTCAGACACCGAGGTCGCCCATTAGTATGTCAGTCTATTCCAAACTTTGATCCGAATAACGAAAATTTTTTCCCTCGAGCTGCCAACATTTGGGCAATTTTACTTTATTTTCCACATTTTTTTTTCCTCACTGAGGCATCCCATAAAACTTTAGATGAAAATTTTGCTGTTGCTCCGATTTCATCACCGTTTTTTGGTGCAATCTTTCTCGAAAGCGCCATTCCGCACGCATTATTTATGCACGATTTTTACGGCAACAAGAAAAAAAAAATCAATGTCATGCACAATATGCTTCTTTCTTTTGAATAATTTATACTTTTTAGTTGCATTTTTATGCTTGGGTTCTTTTACACTTTCCATTCTGCACACAAAAATGTATCCATTATTTGAATAAAAACTCGGTCCATTCCTCAAGTTTTTGCTCTTTAGTACTTCCTTTTTATCTCGCCAATTCCATATCTTCTTTGCTTGGTTTGCACAAACTTTCATACGCTTTCAGAAAAGTTTCAACAAGTTTTAAGTAACTTTGTCAATAACACATAATAATGAGTGACAAGGTCTCGTCGTCGCCATACACAAATGACTCTAAGGGGCTCTTTGATGTGGAAAAACAAATCACGTCTCCTTCAAATGTTGAAATAGCCTCCATGACCGAGGTCAAGAGAGAACTCTCGCCAAGAGTCGTATCCATGTTAGCGCTTGGCGGTACAATCGGTACTGGTCTTTTCTTGAATATTGCTACTCCATTGAAGAATGCAGGCCCAGTGAACTCATTGATTGCATACATCTTTGTGGGAACTTTGGTGTATGGTATCACGCAATCGTTGGGTGAGATGGCCACTTACATTCCATGTTCTGCATCTTTCACCGTTTATAACACCCGGATGCTTTCGCCGGCTCTTGGGTTTTCTGCTGGTTACACATACTGGTTCAGTTGGGTCACTACTCTTGCCGTTGAATTGTCGGTTGTGGGCCAAGTTATTGAATACTGGACAGACAAAGTCCCAATATGGGCCTGGATCATCATTTTTTGGATCATTTTAACCATTGCCAATTTGTTTCCCGTAAAATACTACGGAGAGATTGAGTTCTGGGTTGCGTGTGTTAAAGTTGTGGCTATTGTGGGATTTTTGATTTACGCCCTTTGCATGGTTTGCGGTGCTGGTAAAACCGGTCCTGTGGGATTCAGATACTGGCGTAACCCTGGTCCTTGGGGTCCTGGAAAAACTAGTACCAAGAGATTTTTGGGCTGGGTCGATTCTTTGATTAACGCCATTTTCACGTACCAAGGAACTGAATTGGTGGGTGTGACTGCTGGTGAAGCCAAAAACCCACGTAAGGCCGTTCCAAAGGCCATCAATACTGTGTTTTACAGAATTTTGCTTTTCTACATTGGTTCATTGTTCTTTTTGGGTCTTCTAGTTCCTTTTAACGATCCAAAGTTGGATTCTGATGACAGCTATATTGCTTCATCACCGTTTGTTATTGCCATGGTAAACTCGGGTACCAAAGTGTTGCCAGATATTTTCAATGCCGTCATTTTGTGCACAATCATCTCTGCCGGAAACTCCAACATTTACACATCTTCGAGAATTCTTTATGGTATGGCACAGTCTGGATCTGCGTTCAAATTCTTTGCTAAAACAAACAAGCACGGTGTGCCAGTGATTGCTGTTTTGTTCTCTTCTTTGTTTGGAGCTTTGGGCTTCATGTCTTGTTCTAAAGGTGGTAACGAAGCTTTCAACTGGTTGATTCAGATCACTGCAGTTGCTGGATTGTTCTCTTGGTTGGGTATATCCGTGTGCCATCTCAGATTCATGAAAGCTCTCAAGTTGAAAGGATTGACTAGAGATGACTTACCATACAAGGCACTTGGAATGCCAGTGATGGCCTGGTATCCAGCATTTTTTGTGGCCTTGTTGATTCTTGTCCAGGGCTACGCTGTGTTTTTAGACTTCAAAGTCAAAGATTTCTTCATCAACTACATCTCGGTTATAATATTTGTTGTGATCTGGTTGGGACACCAGCTTATTGTTAAAGGCAGCTGGTGGTTGCCAATTGAGGAGGTGGATATTACCACTGGTCTGAGAAGCGAAGAGGACGACTTGCTCGATGAAGAAGACGAGAAGGTTGGAAAATCGCGGTTTTCTCAGGCCTTGGATAGGGTTTTTTAGGAAGTGTGTTTAATAATGTATTGCATAATTGCTCCGGTAGGCGATCTCCACAATGATTTCTATATTACTCTCTACAAAGTATCTCTACAAAATATCTCTACAAAGTACCTCTACAAAGCATCTCTACAACGAAACTTACGGAAGTATACTTAACAATACATTACTTGATCTTCTATCTGTTCTATTCGTTATATATAGTCCTGTTTTCAGGCTGTAGTTCCAGAAGTTCCTGTGGTCCCAGAAGTTCCAGACGTGGTTCCAGAAGTGGTTCCGGAAGTGGAACCTGTTGTGCCTGTACTGCTGCTTGTGCCGCTGCTGGAGCTGCTGCCGGTGAGTTGGCTCATCACTTCACTGACAACTTGCGAAACAATTTCTGTGATGACACTGGTGCCCCCACTGCTTAATCCTGAAAGCAACGAGGTCAAATCTAATCCAGCAGGAGCTGGAGCTGGAATTGGAGCAGCTACTGCGACAGCGGAAATTAACAATACTCTGGTGAACTTCATAGTTGGCTTTTATGCGTTTGTGTTTGTGTGTGTGTGTGTGTGTGTGTGTGTTTAGTTGGCCGCGTGGTCGCCTATTTATACCAACGCTGCGACCATCATTTAACGCAGGTACCCAAAAGTGCACAAAACGTTTCAAAGTCGTGCAAGTAAGTTCAAGGACACTGGTGTTCCAGAGCCCCAAAGCAGCAACAGATTTCAGGGGTCTTTGGCGTGATTTCGCGATTTGCTACACCGCGCGATGCCAAAGTTGCAAAATTGCAGGTTGCCAGAAATTTATGCGCACTATGTGACGGATCTGTGGTAAACTCGGTTGGCTAATTTGAAAAAATGAAAACAGCAAAAATGTGCTAAAGATAGGGAAAACCCCAAAATAGCAGTGTCGCGATGTTGTGGAGCCAACAGCACACGTTCTCAAACGCCGATATTAATTATCCTGCGCCTCAAATGTTACCAGGACCTTTTTAGGAGCCTTAAGGAGCCGTCAGGAACCACCAGGAACCACCAGGAACCATTAGAAACCATTAGGTACCATTAGGAACCATTAGGAACTGTCAGGTACTATCGAAAGTAATGAGAAATCCTCAGAGACCCTGAACTTGCCAGGGCCGCCATTCGCTGAGTCTAAATTAATCTACAAGTGGTTTCATGTTCATCGTTGTGTATTGTGGCAAGTGCTCATCTTCTGCCGCGTCTCACCATGACAGGCTCTTTAAATGGTACTTTAAGTGTTGCAATCTTGTATGTTGACAAGGCCAGTTTTGGAATGTTAAACATCTCTCCTTGCGTAACGGTGGCCGGTTTTACCGTACAACCGAGGGCCCGGAAAAGACTTACGAGCCTCGAAGGTTTGATCGACAACTCGTTGGCCAAAGGCTGGATCTGCACAACAAAGTTATCCACGTGCAAAATACATGTCAACATGTAGCAGAGCAACTTATCCTCGTGGTATGGATCGATAACAAAACTTCTGTCCTTCGATCTGCCAAATTGAGAGGTTTTCAGAATAGCAAATCTTTCCAAAACGCCATCGATCAAAATCTCGGCTGGCGAGTTGAGCGCTTCCAACAATTTGAGCTTGTTATTGGCACTTCTTTTGTTGAAGTAAACACCCATCAACAATGACACATAGTAAACAAGCTTCAACTTGTCCAACTGGCTAGCACTCTTGAGTGCGCCAACCCTTTCGCTAACAAAGCGCGAGTCCTTGTATGGGAAAAACTCCAACTTCTTCTTGGCACTTTCTTCTGATAAAAGCAGCTCCAACTTGATCATGTTCCACTCCTTTCTTGGCACAATATTGTGTATTGGGTACACCAGCTCCACGTTTGTAGCGTCAGCAACACACTGTGGCGTAGGACGGTCTTGCTGCACTTGGCCTTCCATTTCCTGGCTCGTTGGGAGGGCCTCTGTAGAAACCTTGACGTCTTCCACAATTTCGTGCTGATTGTGCTCCAATTTCTCACTCTCAATACGATTCTGCGACACACTGGCAATCGCTTTCTTGGCCTTCTTCGTACCAAACTCTTGTCCCAATGCATTTCTCTTCATAGCGTAACTGATGTCCGCCTGCGCAATCTTTGGCCCGTTGTAGATGATCTTCTTCTTGCTCACAACCTGTGTTTCTATTATTGGTGGTGACTCGAACAACTCCAAGCTTTTGGTACTCGGGTCATACGCGGCCACGATATACTGGCTCATGTCGTCCTCAGGTTTTGTTGCTCCGTCGTAGTGTAGCGTTTCGCTTTCACCGTGCAAAACGTAGCTCTTTCCGTGTTTCTTCTTGTATAGCTGGAACTGTGCATCGCTGTTTTCGAGATCGAACCCGTTGAAGAACGCTGCAATACCCACGCTAGGCTCGGAGTTGTAGGACTTGACGTCCAATGTACTGGCCTTTCTTTTCGACATCTTGTATCTAGCAGCAGGCTTGAAAAATTTTATGTTTTAATATTTTTGGTTTTTCTGCGAAATTTTTTTTTTTTCATCTCATCTTTGGTGCAGGGGTGTTCTATATGGTGCATGGGTTTATGCGCGCGATGCTATAATGACAACTGACCTGTGTCTGCGACAGAGGTGAGCACTGTGTAAAAGATGGTGCTCTAGGAGACGCTCACCATCAGACAGGATTTGCAACGATTGCTCTTAGTTGGAGACACACTGGTTTTGAGGCTGTGGATTGGGTTTGGTTTTCAGTCGCGCCCTTGGTGTCTGACACTGTATTTATCGTAGCCGCCGTCTTGGGAGCTAGAAATAGTGTCCATCAGATTTCTCTATATTTATTTACAAAAGTTGCAGAACTGTAGCATTACAAAATTGCAGAACTGCAGAACTGCAGAACTGCAGCATCACAGGATTGCAATACTGCATAATTACAGGATTGCAAAAATGCATAATAACAGGACTGCAATTTTGCATAACTGCAAAATTGCAAAAGTGCAAAAGTTCAATTTTTTAAAATCGAGCTCTGCAAGCTAGAGTCGTGCAGGCTGAGTGTAATTGTATAGTGTATAAAATTTTACCGGTACTCTACAACGCAGTGGTGCAGTTCTACATCAGTTCTAATTCAATTGTACTTCTATAAATTATCTATAAAGTGCCCTATTTAGGGGTTGGAGTAGGTGTGGCAGTAGCGGCGTACTGGTTGGCGCCTTGCTTGGCACCTTCTTTAGCGGCCTTGTGATGCTTCTTCTTCTTGACTGCCTTGACAATTGATTTGACAACTTTGGCAGCGGCTTTAAAGAGCCATGAAAACAAACCTTTTTGTTGGACGTCACTGTTGCCGGTGGTGCTGGTGGCGGCCTTTGATTGCGCATCTGCTGCAGCGAGAATTTGGTCGTTGGTCATGCCGTTGTCGACAGCAAGCTTCTTGTAAGCAGCAACGTCAGAAGCAGTGACCTCGTCGTCGTCGTCAGTGGTGGCAGTGGCCGTGGTTGTGGTGGCAGCGGCGGTAGCGACAGTAGCGACAGTAGCAGTTGCAGCTGTTTCAGCTGCAGTTGGTGTGGTAGCGGCGGTGAAGTCCAAGCCAGTGTCTGTAGTGGTGGTTGGAATGTCAACTGGGAGCGCGTTCACAACGAAAACGAGGGACAAAAGAATTGTCAAAAGGTATTGAGCGATAAATTGCATTTTGGGTGATGGTTTGATCTAGAGGGGTTGGTGTGTTCTATTTGGGGTTTGATTTTAAAAACCATTGGGTTGACGCGAGTGTATTTATATCCCATCGTGCTCTCCGAGCACCCAGGGTACAGCGATGTTTCCTATGGTAATTTTTCAATTTACACACTGACTCGTGGTTAGAGCCACAGCTTGACCGCAGCAACATGCGTCATCACGCAGCCAAGATCTCCGATGGTACCACCAAATTGCGTGGGACAACGACAATATAGTTTGATGGTAATAATACACTAAAGCCAACATTGTGGGTGTGTTTGAACTCAAGCGCAGCTCTGGGCCCCCAGCACCTAGCCTGCTGGATTGCTGGATGAAACCCTACGCGTGATTTGACTTGTGCTGCGACTTCCATTTTTGTTGCGTTTGCCGGTAAAAAATAACGGTTCCAAATTCTCGCTAAGACGGTGAGGCGAAACTGGAAGTGCAAACGGTTTTACGGGATGCCACAGAGCCGGGAAGCAAGCAAAAGCAAAAGGGCCCCCAGCCCTTGTTTGGCGCTCTGCGCTCCCACGGCTGTGTCTGTTTTGCAGGCCCAACCCTTTACCAGCGACTCCAAATAGACTTCAGAGACTCATTGTTTTTTCCGATATGGATTACTTTGTCAAACACCGCTTTGGAGCAGATTATTATTTGCGTGGTCCAAAATCTGTTTGGGTTTTCCCCTTCGGATAATATTTACTGTGTGCTAAAAGCTGCTCCGAGATTGGGTGTGAAACAGCACGGAAGCAAAGTCTGGTACTACACCCTGGCCAGGCAACACCGCATATCACCAAAGTATCCGGTATACACCCTGAGATTGACACAATGGGCTTTGGCGGGGCCTGGACCGGCCTGAGACTTCTAGAACTCTAAAATTCCGCTACAGGTGTTTGATATAAACTGAAAATTATTCACAAGACCACCACACTTTTCCTCTAGGGTTGCACCCGAGATGCAGCCACTACTGAAAGCAGGTAGACAGAATACCCCAACAAGCAGTCCCTCACTGGGCTCCGTCTTTTTGCCCCTGCCCCTGATCTTCATTCAGGCTGCACCACCTTATTCTGCTCACTCTTCCAATTCCCTCTTGCCCATCACAACCTTGTCGCCAATTGGTTTCAAAACACGGGAAGGCTGTGGCCACTCAGGGTTTAGTATTCCGGCCTTCTTCAACAACTTCTCAACAGGCTTGGTAGGCTGCGCACCAACACCCAACCAGTACTTGGCACGCTGGAAGTCAAGCTCCACGTCCTTGACAGGTCTCACGCCCTGTTTCTTCAACTCCTCTGGTATTGGTCTAGGTATTGGGTTATACACACCCAAAACCTCTAAGGGCGTTTTGTCGCGGGCGCTCTCGGCCTTGGTCACAACAATGTTGTACACTGGGGCACGCTTTCTGCCAAACCGCGAGAATCTTATTCTGACAATACCTTTCATTGCTACTGTGTCGTTCTCCTGCGATGATTTTCAATTTTTCACTTGGGTTCTCAAAAGTCGATTTTTTTTTTCTTCGTGAACCGGCGGGTAACTCCGCCACGCTAAGAAAAATTGTCCAATATTCTAAAAAAATATCAAAACATTTTCTAATCGAACTTCCAAACTAAATATGAACTTTGGAACTCAAACACCTACGGTTGTTGTCTTGAAAGAAGGAACCGACACGTCGCAGGGGCGCGGTCAGATCATCTCAAACATCAATGCGTGTTTGGCTATTCAGCAAACTTTGAGCTCCACATTGGGGCCCCTTGGATCAGATATCTTGATTGTGAGTGCCGATGGAAAAACCACAATTTCCAACGATGGTGCTACAATTTTGAAATTGTTGGACATTGTGCACCCAGCGGCAAAAGTTCTTGTTGACATCAGTAGATCTCAGGACGCCGAAGTGGGTGACGGTACGACTTCTGTCACGATTTTGGCTGGCGAGTTTTTGAAAGAGTCCAAGAACTTCATTGAAGAAGGAATCAGTCCACATATCATCAACAAGGGCTACAAAAAGGCTTTGTCGTTGTCAATTGCCAAAATAAATGAAATCGCGGTGAAGATCTCAAAGCCTAGCAGCAACGGTGCTGCCGAAAGCGAAGAGTTTATCGAGTTGTTGAAAAATTGTGCCAAAACTGCAATGAGCTCGAAGATCATTACGCAAAATGCCGATTTTTTCACTGATTTGGTGGTGAAGTCTGTGCTATCTTTGGACCAACTGGACTTGAACGAGAACATGATTGGGATCAAGAAAATCCCTGGTGGCTCAATTACTGATACCTTATTCATTGACGGTGTTGCTTTTAAAAAGACTTTTTCATATGCCGGTTTTGAACAACAACCAAAAAGATTCACTAACCCAAAGATCTTGTGTCTTAACGTCGAGTTGGAATTGAAAGCCGAGAAGGACAATGCTGAAGTTCGTGTTGACAAAGTGAAAAACTATCAGGAGATTGTCGACGCTGAGTGGCAGATTATCTTCGACAAATTGAAGAGAATTGAAGATACGGGAGCAAATATTGTGTTGTCTAAATTACCTATTGGTGACTTGGCCACCCAGTATTTTGCTGACAGAAACATTTTCTGTGCCGGAAGAGTTTCTACTGAGGATATTGAAAGAACTTTGAAGGCCGTGGGTGGTTCTGTCCAATCTACAACTACCGATATCAAGGACAGCTATTTGGGAACTTGCGAGTTGTTTGAAGAGGTTCAAATTGGTAACGAGAGATACAACTTGTTCAAAGGCTGTCCAGAAACAAAGACCTGTACTTTAATATTGAGAGGAGGTGCTGAGCAAATTATTGAAGAGGTGGAGAGATCCCTTCATGACGCCATAATGATTGTCAAGAGAGCTATCAAGAATAACATCATTGTCGCTGGTGGTGGTGCTATTGAGATGGAGTTGTCGAAATACTTGCGTGAATACTCTAAGACTATTGCCGGTAAGCAGCAGTTGATCATTGGCGCCTTTGCCAAGGCCTTGGAAATCATTCCTAGACAATTGTGTGAAAACGCCGGTTTTGATGCCACTGATTTATTGAATAAGCTCAGAAAGGCCCACGCAAAGGGTGAAACATGGTACGGAATTGACTTCGATACCGAATCCATTGGAAACAACTTGGATAAGTTTGTTTGGGAGCCAGCTTTGGTGAAGATCAACGCATTGAGCAGTGCTGTGGAGGCGGCTTGCTTAGTGTTGTCTGTTGACGAGACGATCAGTACCAGGGAAAAAGAAGACATGAACAGCAGCGCTGCTCAACAGATGATGCAGAGCCGTGGTAGAGGCGTTCCTATGTAATAACGTATGATTGTTGACCATTTGTAAGGGCTTTTCCTGAGTTCTAGCTTACACTCACTCTTTGCAAGTAGTTTAAAACTTTTTCGCTAGTATGTGTTCGGATGTCATCCGGTGTACGGGTGTTAAGTCCCAAGTCTTTTTTCCGCCTGCAATAAATTGCAAAAATCAGTCATACTCCTGTCTCGTAGAGAATCTCTAGGAACCTTCCAGATGAGTGTTTTGTTTGCAAGAAATTGTGCAAAAAATGCAGGGACGTTTGCCAAATGTCTGGCAAATTACGCTCCAAGACTCGTAGCCGGGCGTTTGCTCAGAAAATCCCACGCGCAACCAGTCTACAAGACCCATTACTCAACCAGATCAACAGTTGTGCAATTATTGAACAACATTGGGTCAAAAAGAGAAGTTGAGCAGTACTTGAAGTTTTTCACGTCGGTGTCCTCGCAGCAGTTTGCTGTGATCAAAGTTGGTGGGGCAATTATCACCCAACAGTTGGACGAATTGGCTTCTTGTTTGGCATTTTTGTACCACATTGGGCTTTACCCAATTGTTTTGCATGGAACCGGTCCACAGATCAACCAAATCTTGGAGGCAGAAGGAATTGAGCCAGACTACATTGACGGAATTCGGGTTACCGACGAGAAAACCATGGCAGTTGTTCGCAAGTGCTTTTTGCAGCAAAATTTAAAGTTGGTCACAGCATTGGAAAAGTTGGGCGTGCACGCCAGACCAATTACATCTGGTGTGTTCTCTGCGGACTATTTGGACAAGGAAAAGTACAAGTTGGTGGGAAAGATTGAAAAGGTCAACAGCTATCCGATCTCTGCGTCTATCAGTGCAGGAACTTTGCCAATTTTAACATCTTTGGCAGAGACGCCAAGTGGACAAATTTTGAACGTCAATGCTGACATTGCCGCTAGTGAGTTAGCAAGAGTGTTTGAGCCATTGAAAATTGTGTTTTTGAGTGAAAAGGGTGGTATCACCAACCCAAACACCGGTAAAACTATCAGCATGATCAATTTGGACCAAGAGTACGACGATTTGCTCAAGGAGCCATGGGTCAAGTACGGTACAAAGTTGAAGATCACCCAGATTAAGGAGCTTTTGGACTACTTGCCAAGATCATCGTCTGTTGCCATTATCGACGTCAACGATTTGCAAAAGGAGTTGTTCACTGATTCTGGTGCCGGTACCATGATCAGAAGAGGGTACCGTATGTTGAGTTCTGAGAACTCTTTGGACGCTTTCAACTCGAAATTGGATCTTTTGAGAGAGACTTTGAGCAAGAGCGAGGAGTTTCAAACTGGTGAGAACTCTGTGTCGAACTATTTGAAGAAGTTGGAGTCTGCCGGCGGTTACAAAGTGTACGGAGATGAACCACTCGATGTGATGGCCATTGTGACAAAAGTCAACGAACCAGTTCCTATTTTGGACAAATTCCAGGGTAACTCGAACGGATGGGTGAACAACGTTACAGACAATGTGTTCAACGCTATCAAAGACGATTTCAAAGCACTTCAATGGGTGATCAACGAGGACGACAAAAACGCTGCATGGCACTTCAACAAGTCCGATGGCTCATACCACAAGGACGGCTACATTTTGTTCTGGTATGGCGTCGATGATGTCAACACTATCTCCGAGATGATTGAGGAATTTCTGCAAAAGGTCAAGTTGATGAAGTTGACCGGCGAAGCACCTGTCAAGTTGCAAAACGTTTTCCAACGCAACTTTTCCACACTGCGCAGATCTTTCAGTACCAGCAGCATCTCTAGAAACACGGAGAAGTCCAAGGTTGCCATCATTGGCGCTAGAGGCTACACTGGACAAAATTTGATTGCCATGATCGACAAGCACCCTTTTTTGGAGCTCACACACGTTTCGTCTCGTGAACTCCAGGGTCAGGCGCTCAAGGGATACAGCAAAAGCGCATTGAGCTACGAGAACTTTCTGATTGACGACGTCAAAAGTATGGAGGAGAATAACGAGGTTGACGTTTGGATCATGGCTTTGCCTAATGGGGTTTGCAGACCGTTTGTGGAGACCATTCAAGACGTCAAAGGGTCCAAATCAAAGATCGTGGACTTGTCAGCAGACTACAGATTCGACGAGCTGGCCGAGTGGGTGTACGGGTTGCCGGAATTAAACAGAGAGAAGATCTCCAAGGCAAGATTTGTGTCGAACCCAGGATGCTACGCTACTGCTGGATTATTGGCACTTGAACCACTTTTGCCATACATCAACGGCACCCCAACTATCTTTGGAGTTTCTGGATACTCTGGCGCGGGCACGAAACCTTCTATGAAGAACGACGTGCAATTGTTGCAGAACAACTTGATTCCATACTCGTTGACAGACCACATTCACGAAAGAGAGATGTCGCAGCAGTTGGGATTGGACGTTGCCTTTGTGCCACACGTGGCCCAGTGGTTCCAGGGTATCACTCACACCATTTCGGTGCCAATCAAGGCCAACTCTATCAACGCGCGCGACATGAGAAACATGTTCCAGGACAGATACCAGGAGGAGAAGTTGGTGAAGATATCGGGCGAGTCTCCGTTGGTGAGAGACATTAGCGGGAAACACGGTGTGGTCATTGGCGGGTTTGCCGTGAACCTCAAGGGGGACAGGGTTGTGATTGTTGCAACAATCGACAACTTGCTCAAAGGTGCTGCCACGCAGTGTTTGCAGAACGTGAACTTGGTCTGCGGCTACGGCGAGTACGAGGGCATTGCCGAGGACTTGGTGATCCGCGGCTAAGCCCTAGGTACTAGGTCCTAGGTATCAGGTCCTGGGTCTTAGGTACTAGGTACTGGGTCTTTGTACTAGGTACTAGGTCTTGGGTACTAGGTACTAGGTCTTAGGTACCAGGCCCTTAGACTTACCCGATATAAAGTTGCGTGCCAATCGATGTCTACATTATTAACACCCACCTTAGTAAGAATTAGCAAATCCGCGCTCAGCATGTGTCAGCACGGCAGGCAGCGCGTGGATTAGTCATCGATTAGTCACCAGTCACTTTTTCTCCGCTCCCCCGTCTTCCGCGCTCCGTCCCATATAAAGCGGCCCAGCCCAGAAAATCGGGTCCCAAAACTTCGAAATGTTCACCGGGATTGTGGAGATCATAGGCACGGTGGCACAGGTCACCGCGCACGCGGGCAACATCGACGTCACAATCACAGACTGTGCAGAGATCCTCGTGGACTGCAAGTTGGGCGACTCTATTGCCGTGAACGGCGTGTGCTTGACTGTGACCCGGTTCACGAGCACTGAGTTTAGCGTGGGCGTGAGTGCAGAAACTTTGCGTAAAACAGACCTTGGAAACCTTCAGGCCGGGTCTAAAGTGAACTTGGAGCGCGCTATGGCGTCTATGGGCAGCAGCAGCAGCAGCAGTGGTGGTGGCAATGACGCCAGTATCAACATGCGGTACGGCGGACACTATGTTCAGGGACACATTGACGGTGTGGCTAAGATCTGTGCGATTGAGCCGGACAACGATGACAGCCTCGTGTTCACGTTCCAGTGGCGCGCCGAGGACCAGGACTTGGTGAACTACATCGTTCAGAAAGGCTTTGTTTGTGTTGACGGCACTTCCTTGACGGTGACACACGTCAACTACAAGGAGCACAAATTCAGCATCATGATGGTCAAATACACGCAGAGCAAGGTGATCATGCCATTGAAGAAGGTGGGTGACACCGTGAACGTGGAGGTTGACGTCAGCGCCAAGGTTGTGCGCCACCAGGTTGAATTACAGTTGGAGTCCCAGCTCTTGGACGATAATCTGCCATTGGCGCAGATGATCCAGCGCATCGTGGAGCAGAAGCTCGCCGGCGCTACTAAATAGGTACATGAAACGCAGCGTTACGACATGCCACCGTAGGTCAGGAATTTATGCATTATTGCACTTTTGCACTTTTGCAATTTTGCAATTTTGCAATTTTGCAATTTTGCAATTTTGCAATTCTGCACTTTTGCACTTTTGCAATTTTGCAATTTTGCAATTCTGCACTTTTACACTTTTCGTTCTGCACTTTCCACTTCCACCGGATAGAAAACATATCCGCGCAGTGAAAAAAATCTAAATCCGCGCAAATTACACTTACCCGGCCGTTTGCCCAAAATAACAACTCAGCTTCCACTTCCAACTTACTCATCACAACATGGCACTGAAGAACGAGCCCACATTGGAGATCCCGGACTACGTTCCAAACCAAGGGCTTTCAAAAGAAGAGCAGAGAGAGAAGGAATTCGGTACTTTGGAGTCGCCAGAGTTCCTTTACGTTTCCCAGCACGCCGTCAATGAGCCGTACAAGATTGAAAAGTTGATCGAGCCTTCGTACTTGACAATTCTCATCACGTACTTGAACTACTTGGTCTTGATCATCGTGGGAAACTTCAAGGACTTTTTTGGTATGCAATTTGCCCGCGATCAGTTCGAAGACGTTTTGGAGAAGGACGGGTACGCGCCATACTACTCGCGGTTGGAAAGTTTTTATGTGCGCAGACTCAAAAAGAAGATCGACGACAATTTCTCGATTCCTACGACCGGAGTGCCTGGCCGCTACATTACGTGTTTTGATCGTGTGTCTGACGACTACAACGAGACCTTGAAGTACACAGGAAAGGTCTCACAGTGCTTGAACTTGTCTTCGTACAACTACTTGGGATTTGCTCAAAGTGTGGGCCCATGCACGGACTTTGCCTTGGAGGCATTGAAGAAGTACGGCACTTCTGGGTCGGGTGCCAAGAACTGCGTTGGTTTGAGCCCATTGGTGCATGAGCTCGAAAAGTTGGTTGCCAAGTTTGTGGGTAAGGAGGATGCAATGGTTTTCACCCAAGGTTATGCTACAAACGCCAACCTCTTTGTCTCATTTTTGGACTCTGAGTGTTTGGTGATCTCCGACGAGTTGAATCACAACTCGATCAGAACAGGTGTCAGATTGTCTGGTGCTATAGTTAAAATTTTCCAGCACAACGACATGAAGGACTTAGAACGTGTTTTGAGAAAAGAAATCTCCCAGGGCCAAGCACGCACCCACAAGCCTTGGAAAAAGATCTTGTTGTGTGTTGAAGGTTTGTACTCAATGGAGGGCACAATGTGTGCTTTGCCGCAAATTTTGGAATTGAAGAGAAAGTACAACTTTTACTTATTTGTTGACGAAGCACACTCCATTGGAGCTATGGGACCTAACGGTAGAGGTGTTTGCGACTATTTCAACATTGACCCAAGCGAGGTCGACATTTTGATGGGAACTTTCACAAAATCTTTTGGTGCTGCCGGTGGTTACGTTGCCGCTGACCAAGCCATAATAGATAGATTGAGACTTGAAAACTGGAACGACAACTACGCGGAGACAATGTCTCCAGTGGTTTGTGCACAGATCTACACTTCTGTGAAAATAATCATGGGCGAAATTAACCCTGGTGAGGGCCAGGAAAGACTTCAAAGAATTGCATTCAACTCCAGATACTTGAGAGCAGGTTTGCGCAAGATGGGCTTTATTGCATACGGTATGGAAGACTCGCCGGTCATTCCAGTGTTATTGTATATACCAAATAAGTTGCCTGCCGTTGCTAGAGCACTTTATAAAAGAGGCATTGCTGCAGTCATTGTCGGGTATCCAGCCACGAGTGTGATCACGTCAAGAATTAGATTATGTTTGTCATCGGCATTGACCAAGTCGGATTTGGACAAGGTTTTGAAAGAATTTGACTTCCTTGGCGACAAGCTTTACTTCAAATACAACAAGGGCCAAAATGTCCCAGAACCATTCCCAGACAAGCCACACGCCCAATTGACTTAATGGGGTTGATTTATGGGGCAGCCTTTTTGCAGTGCAGTGCACGCTTCTTTCACTATCTTATCGTTTCAAAGTAATATACTAATTTAATACCCAGTGTAGTTGACCACAATTTGCAGCTTTTCGCAGCTTTTTTATCGTTCATTCACTGTGTCGGAGCTCATCGAGTTTTTTTTTTTTTTTTTTTTTTTTTTTTGAACATTTCAGGCCTAAGAATTTTTTCATTCATAGTACTATGGAAGAGATTGTTACGTATTGTGGTGACAACGCTGCAGACAAGAGCGGCAACTCCAGTTTGGCCTACAGCGTTTCTTTGCACTCCAACAGCGTTTCCTATGCGTATAAAGGCGCAAACGCGAGCAGAAACGGTGTTGCTTGCACTGGGTTTTGCGACCCAGAAAACCTGGACAAGCTTTTTGTGGCCGTGAGGAACAAGGCCTTGATACACGTGTACAGCCATGGAAGAGAGACGGCGGTGCAGAAGATTCCGGTGCCGGAGCAGCTCACTGTGTTGGCGTTGTCGCAAACCAGCCCAGACTCCAAGCCGGGTTCCTGGCTTCTTGTTGGAGGAGGCATCAGTGGGAAGTTGTTTGTGTGGGACGTGAATTCCGGAAACTTGCTCTTCAGCAGCTCAGTACACTACCAGCGCATCAACAAGATTGCCTTTTGTGGCAGCAACTCGATGTTGGTCACCTGTTCTGACGACTCGAGAGTTCTTGTGTTCAGAGTCGCGGATTTGGTTCTGTTTGGCAACATTGGCAAACAGGTCAAACCAGTGTTTGCAATAGTGGATCACTCTTTGCCGGTGAACGATTTTGCTATAACGAGCGGCACTAGCAACGATTTGCAGTTGGTCACAGTTTCGAGTGACTCTACGTGCAGAGTCTACGACTTGCTGACTTTCAAACAAAAGTACTCTTTGGTTTTGCTGAACAGCATACACTCGGTGGCTCTAGACCCGGTTTTCCGTAGCCTTTATTTGGGTTTGGACGACGGCACAATTCGCCAAGTGCAAATGTACAAGATCAACAAGTCCAGCAAGAAGTTGCACCATATCGCTGAGACTACAAATATTATCACGTTAGAAGATGATCCTGAGTTCAAAGAAACGTTCAACTTGCACGAAAACCAAGACAGCGAGCCGGTCAAGATCACGGCCCTTGCCGTTTCCTTTGACGGCACTGTGCTTGTCTCGGGGGACTCAAAGGGGAAAGTGTTGGTTTCCGATATTTTGACAAGGCAGACAATGAAGACATTGAAGAGTGTTGCGGGACCAGTGAGCTACTTGAATACGTTTGTTAGTCTTCTGACGCAGGACACAAACAAGTTGTTGGGCACCAAAAAAGTGAATGTCTCGCCAATCACACCGTTGAAACGGTTTTTGGCCGACTCCACAGATTTGGAAAAGCACACGCTAGTTATGGAGGTTCCTGAAAACGCAGTGAGTCGCAAGATGGCAAGCGATCAGTTGAACGGCCACTTTGACGAGTACTTGGACAAGTTGGCCCAAAGAGAGAAAAAATTCAGCAGTTTGAGTGGTGATCAGGTATCAAAGGGTGGCAGCAAAAACTCGTCTGAGGACACTGGTAAAGTCAGAGAGCTCGAAGAAAAGCTTCAGAAAATAACCAGTGCTTACGCCGATTTGAGACAAATCCACGAAGAGTTGTACGAGGAGCATGCGAAGTTGATGAGCGGGAAGTAGACAGCAAAATTGCTGCATGTGTGAGATATGGTAGTTATACAGTTTCATAGTTTCATATTCAACATATGATTATTAAGCCAAAGAATCAAACGTAAAGCCGATGCGGGAATATGCGATTTTATGCATGTGTAAGCACAAACACCCCCGAAGTTTTTCACTACGTTTTT
Organism: Saccharomycopsis lassenensis; assembly: GCA_031125475.1. Classification (NCBI taxonomy): domain Eukaryota; kingdom Fungi; phylum Ascomycota; class Saccharomycetes; order Ascoideales; family Saccharomycopsidaceae; genus Saccharomycopsis; species Saccharomycopsis lassenensis. The sequence continues at coordinate 154,349 of JASTUK010000001.1, forward strand.
GCGATGCGTTCACCCCTCATCAAATTTTTTTTTTTTTATTTTTCTCTTGAACAAAAATTTCATTTTACTAACGCAAGTAGATACATAGTATTGATATATAGGACAAACAGAATGGCTACCAGAACACAATTTGAAAATTCCAACGACGTGGGAGTGTTTTCCAAACTCACCAACTCGTATTGTTTGATTGCCGTGGGAGGGTCAGAGAACTTCTACTCGGCTTTTGAAGCAGAATTAGGTGATGTTATACCTATGGCACACACAACGATTGCTGGAAGCAGAATCATTGGCAGATTGTCAGCAGGAAACAGAAGAGGTTTGTTGGTTCCAACACAGACCACAGACCAGGAGTTGATGCACATCAGAAACTCGTTGCCAGACACAGTGAAAATTCAGAGAGTTGAAGAGAGATTGTCAGCTTTGGGAAATGTGATTTGCTGTAATGACTATGTTGCCTTGGTGCATCCAGATATCGAAAGAGAAACCGAAGAGATCATTGCTGACACTTTGGGTGTCGAAGTGTTTAGACAAACCATTGCGGGCAATGTCTTAGTTGGGTCATACTGTGCACTTTCTAACCAGGGAGGTTTGGTGCACCCACAGACCTCTATCCAGGACCAAGAGGAGTTGTCCAGTTTATTGCAGGTGCCTTTGGTTGCCGGTACGATCAACAGAGGTAGTTCTGTTGTCGGCGCTGGGTTGGTGGTGAACGACTGGTTGGCAGTTACTGGTTTGGACACCACAGCCACCGAGTTGAGTGTCGTAGAGAGTATTTTCAAGTTGGGCGAGGACCCAAGTGCGATCAACAGCAACTTGAGAGACACTTTGATCGAAACGTATTTTTAGTGGCTGGGAAGACGATAATGGAGAATCAGTTAGTAAACATTACAACTAGTTGTAGCTGTGGGCGGTCCTGGGGCCTTTTTGCCGCACGTATTGTCACATATTGTGTTTCGAGTTGGTACTACTTCTTTACTGTTTTACTGTTTTACTTCTTTACTATTTTTACTTAACCTGACCTTTGGTATCTTCTGCCACTTTCAACTTTCTGCTACCATTTTTGAATTTACATTTTCTATTTCCCATATCCCACATCTCTGCTCCTCTACTCCATTTCCTCGTTTCTGTCTCCTATTTCCTATCTTCAAATTTCTAAATTGGGCTTTTTTTTCACACTCACTTTTTTTTCCTTTATCGCACTTTGCACTTCTGAGTCTTAAATCCGAATGAGCACTGCCAACCTTATCAACAAGCCGCGAGCCAAATTAACAGACTTGGGCATTGAGACGTCGGCCAGCGTCGATAAGCACTCTGACGACAGCTCACTCATCTGCTGTTTGCCCCAGTCGGTGGCTCTCAACGATAGCACACATGTCATTCCGTACGGCGATATCGTCTGGATAGAACAAGTGGCAGCTCCAGGTGTACAGAAACTCCCCAGAACGGACTCTTCCACGAGTTTGCTGGACTCTGAACTACTGCTGGGTACTCTGCCGTTCAAAATCACGTATCTTCACAAGAAGCTGCCGGTACTGAAAGTTGTGGAGTTGGACGTTGACGAGTCCAAAAAGTATCTCTTGAGCAGTGTGTCCTCTAGCAAGAACCTGGGTGTTGCGCTGGTTCTTGAGCACGAGGAGCCGCAGAAACCTGAATTGGTGAGACTCTTGTTTGCCAAATGCTACGAAAACGCCAGCAAGTTTCAGCCAAAAGTCATGGTACTAATCAACCCAAATGGTGGTAAGGGCTTTGCCATGAGGAAGTTTAAGCAGGAGATCAAGCCCATTTTTGACGCGGCACACATAGATTACACAATTTTTGAGACAAAGTACTACAGACACTGCTTTGATCTCATCCAAACTGAAGACTTGTCAAAATTCGATATTATTGCGTGCTGCTCGGGCGATGGTATCCCCCACGAGGTCATCAACGGGATCTATAAAAGAAAAGACCGCACAGAGTTGTTTAACCGGTTGATTGTGACCCAATTGCCCTGCGGATCTGGCAATGCCTTGTCAATTTCGTGCCACAAAACCATGAACGCCGCAGAAGCCACGTTGTCGATGCTCAAGTCCCCCATGATCAAAATGGACTTGATGAAAGTTATCCAGAACGATACAGAATCGCTCTCGTTCTTGTCGCAGACCTACGGAATCATTGCAGACGCAGACATAGGCACAGAATTCATGCGCTGGGTTGGGCCGGCAAGATTTGACTTGGGTGTGGCTTACAAGCTTTTGTCCAACGCAAAGTACCCTTGCGACGTGTACGTCAAGTACCAAGCAAAGCACGCGGAGGACGTGCACCAGGCGTTCAAGGACAACTTGGACAAGAACACAAACCACATTGAGCTCACCGACGCGGATTTCGAGTCTGGGCACCCCAAATTGAGTGAGCCGGTGCCTCTGGACTGGGAAAAAGTGCTGTCAACTGACACTTTGTCAGTGATATACACGGGCAAGATGCCGTATATTGCTGACGAAGTGCAGTTCTTCCCTGGTGCCCTACCTAATGACGGGTGTTTTGACTTGGTCATTATGAACGCTAACACGGATTTCGCAGAAAAAGCCAAGATCTTTCTCAATCTAGACTCTGGGAAACACTTTTTCCACGACGAAGTGATGTACCTGAAAGTGCAGGCCATTCGGTTGATACCAAAAAAGCACAACTACATCAGTGTTGACGGTGAGAACTTCCCACTCGAGCCAATGCAGGTGGAGATTGTGCCAAACGTCTTGAACTTGATTGCAAAAGACGGCCGCTTCAAAGAGACCATCTTGCACAAGTGAAGCAGCAACTGTTACACTTGCAAAAACTTGTTTCTTGGGCACATCCACGATTCCCATGAAAAAATAAAGACCAGGAGGTCTTGTTTTGGGCTTTTCTTTTCCTACAAATAATAATAAAATATAGTACCAATATAAGTTACACCTACCGCACAAGAACGTCGTTTTCGTGCTCAATCTCGACCTCAATATTAGCTCTTCTTCTTCTCTTGCTGCTCTTGTCACCTTTTGAGCCACGCTTTTTGGTGTCCTCGTGGAACCCGTCTTTGCTGTGTTTTTGTATCGACTCCAAATTTTCATCATCATCAGCTTCATCGTCTTCGCTGTCTTCGCTGTCTTCGTCACTGAAATGCTCGCCATCGTCACTTCCGTCATCGAGCCATTTCTGCAAATCCTCCACGTCCACCATGTCATCCTCATCTTCTTCCTCCACATACTCAACTTCTCCCACGCCTTCTTCCTCTTCCTCTTCGTCCTCCATTTCATCATAATCTTCTTCATCCTCCAACTCGTTCTCCTCTTCCATGTCGCCAAGGACTTTTTTCCAGATCTTCTCGTCCACGTTCAATGGCTTGTCACCATATGCACCAGACTTCAATCTTGCAAGCAATTCCTTTTCTATAGATTTCTCAATCTTAGCAGCGTTAAGTGCTTTTCTTTCTCTATTCTGCTCTCTTCTCTTGACCTTTGGTGCTATTCCAACATAGCTTCTTTCTTCCTCACGCAAAGCCATTCTTCTCTCTGTGATCATGATCTGTGTGAACTTTGTGAGCCTCTGCTTGCACTTGTGTATAGAAAACTTGTTCCAGTAGAGTAAATGCTCATCAATCTGCTTGAGCGCCGTCTCGTAATTTTTTGAAAGCTTGATTCTTTCCCACAACTTCGATGGCATGTGTGCTCTTTCTGCTGTCTTCATGTACAAATATAGTTTCCCATCAATATTTTTTACTGTAGCGTACTTTGCGTTAGCAAGTGGACATGACTGTCTTGAACAAAGACCAGTAACATTGTACTCGTTACGACAGAAATTCTGGTAATCAGTCTTCATCTTGTACGAGCAAAACTGCTGGTTTATCACCTGCCAAATTATCTCGTCCGACATCTTTCCTGTGTTCTTGTATTCTTGTGTACTTGTTATGCAAATGGAGTGGCTCTATTATAAGATGTGAAAAAAAAAAAAGTAAAATAAAAAAAATTTTTTTTTTGATGCAATGCCCTTACCCGGGTATACCAGTGCAGTGGATGATTGGTTATAGGAGAAATATCAATGGTTAAGGAAACATTGTACATCGCGTGAGTCGCATTCAACTGTGTCTGACAATATGAGCCACTATGATGATGTTTTGCAATACGTTCAGACAAAACAATTTGTTTGAAGATAATGATGCTTCAAAAATCAGACTCTCAGATCAGAGTGCAAGATTAGGATTTTAACTTGTATTGTGTAAACATCAGTCCACGCGGTCCTTGCTTATCTAGCTTTGTACTGTTATTTCGTCAATGTGCGAGCAATTAAGCTGGTGCGACTTCTTTCGAGACATAACTGAGGGGCACCATCCCATTTCATTGTAGCAACATATTTGCAATTTTGTAGTCATTTGCAATACGGCCCCGTTCAAAGTATTCTGCTCTTGTATTACTTTTGGCTCAAAAAACTCTGCAAAGGAACCGGTCTGAGGTCTGTAGACTCTATGACTCTGGCGTATGAATTTTTTTCGCTTTTAAGTGCCCTGAATTTGCTTCCCTTGAGTGAACAATACTTGTGTCGATACTTGTTGTTGGTGCCTACATTCCCTACTGTCTCCATCGAAGCACTAAAATCATAAGCGCCAAAATCTGATCTGGAATCAAAATCTAATTCAGAGTCGTTATTGGAATTGTAGCTACTTTTTGTTAACAAAGCCTCGCCATATGAGTTCAGGATAGTTTTGTTTTTCAGTTTGTCAAGCCTTGCAAGGTGCATATTGCATTCTTCAATTGATCTGCTTGAATAATAAAACAAGAGCCGCTTTTTGCAATCTCCGGAAATCAGGTCAACTAGGGATCTAACTTGGGCCTCGAGAGAATTGCTGCAGCTATCGTTACTTGAGTTTGTTTTCTCAAAAAGAGCAGTTATTTCGTAGTGTTTCATGAATCGATGCACATCGCCAAAAGAACAAGCCGGGGATTTCAATTGCAGCAAAATGTGCTTGTAGTAGTTACCATTGATAGTAACTTCACAGATATGCTTACCTTGCTTTGGAGTAGCCTTTTTCGTCATAGCACTTTTTGTTAGAATACTTTCAAGTGTGGTCTTGTGCGCCACGAGTTCATTGAGCCTTTTGCGTTTAAAGTCTTTCAGCCTCCTGATTTTCTCGAGCAATTTCTTTGTTTTCAGGTTGAAGTCCACGATCCGTTGGAGCACTCGGGTGATTTTACTTTCTCTCAAAGCGAAGTTGAAGTATATTGCTTGGAGCATGCATTTTTCGAGCCACGAAAAGGTAGGTTTAGGAGTCCAATTATTGCTGATAGTGTCGCGATGCTGGGGTTCTCTGGATGTGGTTGGTTCAGTATCCAAGAACCTTTTCATCTGTTGGTAGAATCCTATCTTTAAAAGTTTTGTCGGCATGTTGGGTAAGAAGAATGAAAAACAATATGTCGTTTGAAACAAGCGTTTTTAAGTTAGGCGATATGCCATGCATTGTGTTACAAACTTTTGGAGCAGGCAACCTAATCTCTTGAAAGGCTCGAAACCCAGACTTGGATTTTTATTTACATATATATTTGACATACAAGGGGAAACGACGAAGATGTAAGAGGGTGACTGGTGAAGACGAAAACAGAGTGCTAGGCTGCTGGCGCAGCATGAGGATGTGGATTTGCCTATCAAACCCTTGAGGAATTTATCAAAAAAAAAAAAAAAAAAAAAATAAAAACAACAGAAATGCAGAAGTGCAGAAAGAAAAAAACAGCAAAAAGAAAGGCATCAAGAAAATGAGACAGTCAAACACGCACGATGGCAGCGTCGCTAAACACGTTAGAACCTCATTGTAGCGTGTTCCCTCGCGCATCCTCGCATCCCTCCACAACCGTTTAGAGGCCTCTGCTCCGAGAGTGTAGACACAAGTGTCAGGAAACGTATTGTGTCAATTAGTGCCTGTACAACCTCACTCGTCTACGCTATTGACATGTTTACGATTTTTTGGTAAATTTCAAGTGTACAGATATCCACGCGAACGGGGACGGAGCGGCTCAGAAATTGCAGAAATTGCAGAAAATGCAGAAAATGCACAAATTGCAGATGCTCCGAAAGGTTCCCCCAGGTTTGCCAGAAAGCAGGTCCTGCTACCAGAACCTGCCGCTCTGCAACAGACTTTGCTTCTGCCTCTTGTTCCTTGTTCCAGGCCACAGCTACGTAATCAGAACATCCTGAACGTGATGTCCAGGCGCGCACGCGTCCTCCCACTAAACGGAGTGTCCGAATTTTAATGACACGCCCCAATTAGGGCAAACGTAAACAGTGCAGCTGCCCAAAAAGGCAAAACGTAAATAGCGTCTAAAGAGTGGTGATACACTCAACATGCATCAGAGATATGGGATCGATTAGCAGATCAAATATATAGCACAGAATAGTATGAGTTACGTAAAAGTTGCACAGAAAGCTTGAAAAGAAAAAGGTTTGCAAAGAGAAAAATTTGAAGAAACAAAAATCTAGACAAGACAAAGCAAAACTTTCACGATGCTCAACTTTGCTACCGACGAAAGCCAGATGTACTCGCAGGTGTTTGGCAAGTCTGCCGATATGTTCAACACCAACAACTACTTGGACTTGTTCAACCAGCTCGGCGCAGACTCGAACAACGACACATTCAACATTTTCGAGGACAACGGCAGAAACGATTTCGCCACAAACTTCAACAACTTGAACGACTTCACTGGCAACCACAACAACAACAACAACAATAATAACACCAACAACATGTTGGAGAGCACGCTCCAGGAGACCTTGATGAACTTCCAGGACTTGGGGCTCCCCAACGACGACTTGGACATCTTCAACTTGAATGTGCGCCCACAAAGCGAAACCGAACAGAAACACACATCACAGCCAAGTTTCCGCAAGCACTCCAAGAAGCCCAGTGGCGCAGCTCTCTTTGGCATTCACGGCCGGGAGCTCTCAATTCCGGGCATCAACCCAATGGACCTAAACGAAGTTTTGGACCTCCCACAGGACCGCGTTGCCAAGAGCCAGCAAAAGCCCAAGGCACACCGCATCTTGGAGCAAAAAGAAGCCACACTCTCCAAAGACTACATCATGAACAGCAGACCTACCAGCTACAAGTTCCCACCAGACCCGGTGCAAAGCTCGCTCGAGTTGCCAACCAACCTCTGCTCGCGCGACTCAGAAAAGAGCAACTTGGCGCTGCTCATGGAGCAGTCTGTCATTGAGCTTGACTCCAGCGGGTTCCCAACTCCGTTGCCCACCGCAAACAACTCGCCAGTGAAAAGACAGATGAACGTGCAGAGTCTTGGGCTCCAGCTTCCTGGCAAGTCGCGGCCTGCGATTGTGCACACCCCGCCGCCAAAGGAGCAGCTGTTCTTGCCCATGAGAAACACCAGTCCATTCCAGGAGTTTGTGGCACCGCAGTACGTGGCCAGACCTTTGACCCCGGCCTCGTTCCACGGCTCGCCTTTGAAAGACGCCCACAGCCCAACGTTTTCGCCAGAGTACATCACCTACACGCAGCAACACCACCAGCAACACCAACACCAAATACAGCAGCAGCAGCAGGCCCTGCCACAGTATGTGCACATGCAGCAGCAACAGCAACAGCAACAGCAACAGCAACAGCAACAGCAACAGCAGCAGCAGCAGCAGCAGCAGCAGCAGCCGGCTCTGGTGCACACGCCCGTCAGCGACCAAAAGGACAGCTGGGAGGTCATGGTGCCAAACCCGCAAACCGATGCGCAGAGCCCTACACAGCTCATTTCGGGCCGCAAGAAACGGAAATGCGGCGACAAAGTGCTGACACTCCCACCGGGGTTCATTGACCAGTTTGTGCTTGGGCCTGACGAAAACAAAAAGTACGTGTGCAACTACAAGGACTGCGGCAAGGTGTTCCAGAGACGCTACAACATCCGCTCACACATCCAGACGCACTTGTGCGACCGTCCATACAAGTGTCTGTACCCTAAATGTCCCAAGGGATTTGTGCGCCAGCACGACCTCCACAGACACGAGCGCATCCACGAAAACAACAAGTTTATTTGCGCCTGTGGCAAGGGATTCACGCGGGTTGATGCTTTACAGCGCCACACCGAAAGAAGAATATGCTCTGGTGCTAAAGACGACACAAAACTTGGTACCGGACTTGGCGACGTTGTGGCCAAGCCTAAGAAGAAGCGCGGGAGACCTAAGAGATTGAACACGGAAAACGGCAAGTTGGCCGACAAATTGGAGCAAACGTTGGACGAAGTCTTGGAGATCAGCCGCGGCTCGTCTCCTCTCGGCAAGTTCTCTGACCAGCAGTCGCAGCAGCAGCAGCAGCAGCAGTTTCAGCAATTCCAGCAGTTACAGCAGCCCCAGTCGCAGCAGCTGACGCCGATTCAGAGCTTCTTTGGATTCGACAAAGAGAACATGCCCGAGAGTTTCAGAGACGACAGAGTCTTCTCCAGCGGGTTCTGATACCCCCACCCATTTCACATCAACTACATCACACACACACACACACACACACACACAGACACACACCAACTCAACGACATTTTCAATCTGCAGTAGTATAGTTATAATATAGTCAACGGACATCTGAACACGAAAGGTAATAAACAGTAATGGCACGCCGTAGACTGTACTGCTTCCACTGCTTCCGCTGCTTCCACTGCGTCTACACTTTTGTCTCTGACATTTATATTACTGTATACTATGTCCCTCACCACTAGTAAGGGATACCGTTGGTTATTCTCTGGAACTCGTCGTAGCCCTTGGTGAAGAAACTCTCGTAACTCTTCTTGATCAACTTTCTCATGTAAACTGCCGCCTCCTTCTCGGTTTTCTCTGGCACAAACCGGTTCTTGAGGTTCTTGATGGTAGTCATGCCCTTGAAGCACGGCAACCCACTTTCCAACATCGGCAACACACAGTCCACAATCACGTCCATATATGGCCGCACCGCCAAAAATCCTTGCACACAGAGCTCTTCAAATCTATTGAAGTATTGCGTTTGGTTGCTTCCCCCCATCACCATCACCATCTCTTTTGTCAACTTGAACGGCACGGCTTCAAACTTGACTCCACCTGGAACAATGTCAAAGCAGAACCCAAAATCAATGTGGAGAATATGGCCCTCGTCGTCGTACATGATGTTACCATTGTGACGGTCTTTGAACTGTAACAAGTACGAAATGATCGAATATGCTGCCAACGACTTCACCAAGTTGTTTCTTGCGACCTGGAACTCCGTAGAGTACTCTGGTCCAAATTTCGTCGTGTAGTATTGATACAATCCATTCACTGCTTCTCTTCCAAGCATATCTCTTGAAACAGAGTTTGGCAAAACGTCAATAATACCGCAACCAGCTTCTGTGGCTATGACCCTGTACGGGAACACATACAAATCCAAATTCAAACTGGACCAGATCGATCTGAATACAGAAATCAACTGCAACGCCAAAAGATCTTGTCTACAGTCATCACCAACTTTGAAAATCGCGCTTTGCCACGTCTCAACAATCTTCGTATGTTTGGTCTCTGCTGGCTTGCTATGCTCTCCGGTAATGACTTGGTAAATCTCTGGAACCTTTTCTGCAGAGTTTTCCTCTTCTTCTTCTTCTTCTTCCCCCTCTTCTTCTTCATTTTCATCCTCCTCGAACAATGGGACTTCCCTGCTAATCCTGAAGCTAGCCATGAATGGTGCCTTAGCGTGCGATTGCAAAGGTTTACCAGATGTGCGGTTAATGTCAACCAAAACACCATCTGGATTACTTGGTAAGTAAACACCTTTTTCAACAACTATTTTGCTCATTTCCTCATCAATTTTGAGCTTCTTCTCGGCTTTTGTCTTTTTGATGTAAGGCTTCAACTTACCAGAAATACCAGTGATTTGGGCAAAGAACTCAAACTCTTTTTCATAGTAGCTCAAATCTTCTGGTGCAAAAGATTTCAACATCATGTCTCTCGTCTCATCCAAAATTGGTTTAATAGAGTCCTCAATAGTACCTTCGTCATCCTTGTATCTGTTGGCCAACATGTTCCATATGATTTGGTGGGCAAAAAGCTGAGAAATCTGTGCAGTCTCCAAAATAAACTTCTGTACGTAGCTTTTGTCATCAAAACGTAACATCTGGGTCAACTGAGGAACGTAAAAGAACACAACGTTGATATCGTGCATGGTCAATGACTTCATAGCATACTGCAAAGTATACGAGTTGTAGTCATATTTAGGCAAAAATAAGTTGATTGACTCAATTGGAGAAATTGGATCCCAAAATGGTAACTTTTTGATCAGGTTGTTACTATTTCCTGTTTTCTCGACCAAAAACTTAACAGCATCGCTGAAACTGTATAGTTCTTCAGAATGTTCATGAATGTGTTCTTTCAAAATATCACTGTAAGCGTCACTGAGGTTCAATCTTGATAACAATTGGATAATGTAAATTGGTTCAATTTGGCAAACTTTCTTCACAAAGTTTGCATTCACACCACTTGTGGAACTCGAGTGCAATTCAAAGTTCTTGAGCTTTTCGAGCAAAGTTTTGTCGGAATTATCCATTAAACAATTGAGCCATGTGTAGATAGAGTTAATCTCATTGTCCATGAACATCAACAATAATGTCTTCTTCGTAATCAAAATATCAGAACCGGAGAAGTCAAGCTTTGGAATACTTTGTGCAATCTCAACGAGTAATCCAAAGTCTGTTTTGATTTTCAACAAGTTATCGCCAAATGGATAAGTCTTTCTGTACTTAAACCAATCTAATGCAGCATCCAAAATCAAAGAGACAAAGCTGTAAACAAAATCCTTAATTCCAGTGTTATGAGAACTATGGCTTAAAACCACAGAACGCAGTTTCACAGATGGATTACTGTTTGTCAAGTTAAAAATCAAGACATCAATAGATAACTTGATAAGTTCTGATCTAAGCATTCTCAGGAATGGATGTGCACTGATCTTGTTGAAATTTTTCAATGTGAAACAAATGAAATCATTGAAGTCCCTCAACAAGGTTGAAGCTTGGTTCAAGTTTGAGTGGAAAAATGATGAAATCAATCTAATCAACAATGTATGAATCTTGAATGACTCGCTCACTACTGAAGCAAAATGATTAGTCTCTTTTTTGTTTGATGGTGCGTATTCCATAGCAGAGAACTCTGGTAACATTGCCGAGCCTTTGTATCCATTGTCAAATAGACCCTTACCTTCGATTATCGTTGTTTTGAAATGTTGTAAAATCTCGCTGATTAGCAAGAATTGCAAATTGTTGCTATTGGTAGAGATAATGAGCCAGTGTGAGATTGTGTATTTGAAAATATCACAATTGAACACTTTGAAAGGAATTTCAACCAAAATCTTAAGAAATTCCGTGCGGATATGTGAGTACTCATTGGAGTTTTTTGACAATGACAAAATATTTGACACAAGATCCACAATTTCAATGATCTCATTATAATTTTTTGAGTTTGCAAAGCTTTTAGCTGGTGAGCCATAATGGTGCAAAACCGTGTACAAATTATGAATTCTGTGTCTAGCTTCTTCAACCTTGCCCATGAAATCTTTGACGTCACCCCTGTTTGCAACGTTAAACAGGTTCACACTTATGTTGTAAGTCGCCAACAAATCGACCAATGTATCAGCGCTTTGAATGTTGGCAACATTGTATACCTCCTTGTCAGTTGGCAAAACCAATCTTCCCATCTCAATTGCAAAAGAAACTCCAAAATTAACACTTCCGTCTGATTTGTAATGACGGATGCTGGTGTAGTTTGCGTCCTTTGATGGGACATTGGTGTTGATAACCATGTATGTCTGAAGTAAGTTCTTTAACACCGAGCCCAGGTTCTTTAAGCCCAATATTATCCATTCCTTTGCTTTTGTTCTCAACTTTTCAAAAGTTGTTTGTCTCCATTCCAAAGAGTCCAACAAGTTGATTTTTTCAAATGAGACAATATCGTGAGACTTGGTGACTGAGTTTATGGAGTAATTTGGCAATGAGTACTCCAACACTGGGTTGTACTTTTGTTTCTCGTAGTTCACAATACTGCCAAATAAAAGACTGAGCAAATCCAACAATTTGAAAAGAGTAAATGATTCTTGGTAAGAAAACACGTTTGGATGTGCCGCAATCAATATATCACAACACTGGACCGCCGTTTCCTGCAAAACGTTATTTGTAGCACAAACAAGAGTCAACATTTGATGCAATTGCTGTGAAATATGGCCAATCGAGAAGAACTTGTCGTTGCTGTTTAATTCACCTATTTTTGTTAAATATTTCTGCAATCCAGCAAATGTGATTACTCTCATGTCTTTCTCCAAGCTACTTAATTTCACTGAAGGATCAAAAAAGTATAGCAAAATCTTGTAAAAATCGCCCGACTCAATTCTCAAAAACTCCAAAAACACAGAGGCGGCTAAAAACATCAACTTTGGCGTGGAAGTAATCTTGTTCCGGATACTAGTGAATTTAGACGAGTCTTCGGCACCAGCAACTATAGAATAATCACGATCAATATCCAAATTCAAAGAAGGAACCTTTGATGTCTTTGCCAAGTACTCAAGGACACTCTTTTGGAATCTAACATTTGAATTAGATGATCCCCTTCTCAAGACAGTGTTCAACTCCAATAAATTTTCATTGTGAGACCAGGAAAGCTTTGAGGCTAAAGGTGGGGAATTGAAAGCAATGATTTTCAAGTATGAGATTATCTCCAACGAGTACTCTGAGTTGACACCTTGTTTATGGTTAATGACCTTCGATCTTTTTGGCATCTCAACTGATTTTTCCATCAACCCAGGTATGATTTGTGTTAGAAGATCAATGTTAACACCGTGAACCACTAAGTTGAACCACATGTCTCTGAATAAGTTCACAGTAACCTCGTCCACCAAAACAGAGTTGCTGAACAAAAGTCCATTAGAGGTGATGGCAGGATCTGGTAAAATAGATGCCAAAGGTTTGAAAAAAACTTCAATTTTTTGAGCAACTTCGGAAATTTCGATATGAGATCTATGATGGCCGTCATGACTAGCAGACCCTGATTTGTGGCTAGCATGAATATGTGTATCGCCTTTTGAAGCAATCTCTTTCAAAAGGTCATGCAAAAGTATTTTATAGTTTGGATTGACGTAAGGGCTGTTCAAATCAAAACCCTTTAATGGCACAGAACCAGAAATTTCACGCGCTGAAGTGTCATTAGAAGCTTCAGCTATACTGGAAGTGGCGCTGGCTGTTGCACTGCTTATGTAGAAATTCTGTTTCAAGAAACTAGCCAAATCACTTAATGCATCTATCACTAAGTTTGCCATATCGTATAAATCATTGGCGAGATATGTGTTCAAGTAATCAAAGTAACTTTTGATTAACATTTGGAATGTTTTTTGGTCATTTATCAAACTGTAACCAATCTTGTACAAGTTTCTGATTAAAATGCCGTTCAACTTCTCTTGCGGTTCGTTTGCAAATTTTGCCAATCTCACCTTTTGACCTAACATAGACAAACTCATCACTGTCACATTTGATTGCTGATAAACATTGACTAATTCCACTATACTCATTAGACAGTTTTCATATCCCTCTAAAGAGGAGCTTATCAAATCAGCTTTTGCCTTATCTGCTTCGATACTAGCATTTTCTCCTGTGGAACCACCGGCCATTATTTTAATATTGTTCAAACTCTTTGAGATTTTTGGCAATTTGGATGTATCCATTCTCTTTAGGGTAGAGATTTCGCTGAACTCGTGTTTACTAGAGGCTGTGTAGGAAACATTGTCTTTTCCAAGTGGTAGTAAGTAACCATTTGAAAATAAACCCATGGTTTCGGTCATTGTGTTGCTCAACGAATAGATAAGCCCTACCATTGCGTCTTGTGCACAACAACTGTAACTAATGGCAATACAATGCAATGACTTTTTCAACACTTTTTCAAAATTCACAGGAGGGGTTCCCGTTGTGCCAAGTTCAAGTCTGGTGGTCAACTTTGTAATCTCTTTGTTGATCAAATTGGTAATGTTTGAAATTTCAGATTTTGAAGCACCTTCATCCATTATCATTAATGACAACAACCCAAATATGTTGAAAGACAAATACTCATTTCTCATTTCAAGGTTGTGCCCAGAAACCTGCAGGTTAATGGTACCAATTGATTCGTGTTTAAGGAGAGTCTTCTCATGGTTTTCAATTGCCATGCTTGAGGTACTGTTGGAGGTATAGAGAAGTACCAAATTTTTGCTCAAAATCTCGTGGTAAACGTACAGATACTTCACAATCTTGAAAAACAACAAGCATGAGTAGATTTCAATGTTTAAGGCCTTGCACTGGAACAAGAGGTTAACTCTGGCTAAGGAGGACAAAATGATGAATGGTGCACCGTTTTGATAGAAACGTAACTGATCTTTACTTTGAACAGCAAACTCAACCAATAAATCTTTTTCTGCGTCAGTAAAACCATCAGAATCAAAGTAAGAAGTGTTGGAAAACATTGATTGGGCACCGAAATTGTCGCTTATATCTGTCTTTGTCACTGGCTGTTTGCTTGGGTATCCTGATACTTTTGAAGGATCTAACAAGCTCCCGTTGGCTTCGTCACTAAATTGGCCGTTTTTCAAATCCTGGATGTTTTTAGATTGTGCTTCTTTCAACTCTTTGGCTTTCAAAGAGACCAATTTTTCAACAACAGAGTTCTTGCTAGTGGAAACGCGCAACTTTGAAAGATTCAAAACAACGTTCAACTTGATCAAGCTGAGATATTTGACAAACAACAACGAACAAAACTCGGTAGCTGTGCCAGAGATGCCTTTCGTGACAAATTCAAATTCCAGATTGAAGTCGTGCAAAAGCTTGTAGTTGCTGTTTTGAATAATACTAGGAGAAGCTGCAGCAGAGCCATTGGCGTTCCCATTCAAGTTTGGAATGGAGTCGTTTAACGAAATCACCAAAGAGTTGGCAATGATCGATTCCAATTGGTTGAAGAACGTGGCATCGACCAACATTGAATTCAAAAACGTCAATGTTTTGATGGATTCAGGGTCCTTAGAGACGGTCAGAACCAAGAAGGAAGTGTTGTGCGCAAATGCATAGATATAGCCAAAAACAACAAAATAGAGCCCCAACTTGTGATCCTCGTCAGTCGCGGAATCAAAGATTGACTCTCTAACATTAGACAAAGCACTGAAAAGCTTGTCCTGGTACTCGTTGTCAGTGAAACTTGCTTTGGTGATAATTGTGTTCACTAAATGGTACGTCAACTGGAAGTACTGGTTTCCGAGGCTCTCGTAATTGGTGACACGGCCCGTGGCAAGTTTCTCCAACAACTGGTAGCAGAAAGTAACCAAAATCTCGCTCACCATGCTCGAGTCTTTCAAATACTGGCTAGTGTTCAATAATGCATATATCAACTCCAATTTCTGCTTGTTCAATCTTTTCAACGACACCAACGAGTCCACCAAAGTGAGGTAGCGCTTGGTGTCGCCAGACTCTATGTAGAGCTGGATCAACCTCAGAAGGTTCTTGTACGACAAGCTGTTTCTGTAGTCAAGCATTGTGGTGGGAAGTTGCAATGTGTATGATTTGTTCGGAAATTAGTGGGATCTCACTGGTTTTTGTGGTGTTCGGGTGTATGCAGATGATGTACGGGTGTTAGGTTCTTGGCTCTGGGATGGGACCTAGCTGCGAAGCTGGATCGAAGCAGAATAGGCCAATAAAAAGGCTTCTGTCATCTGTATCGGGGTTGGCCACAAACAGAACGCCTGGTTCGTTGTGATTTTGCCGCAATTCGTCTTCTTCTTTCTTTTTTGTTTCTCTTTTTGGTATTTCAGCAAATTGTCGTTATCCGATATATTTTGCACACGTTTAATTTTCGGATTCGGAGTTTCCAGTAACGCGACTCCAAAAAACTGTAATACAACTATCTTAGTACTCTATATTTCAACTACCATGACAACCACTACCACTGCCACTGCTGCTGCCATCTGCCTCGCCACTTCAACCGAAAACGTCCTACACAACGTATATCGTACTTTTTTCTTTTATTATGAAAATGAAATAATGTTCTCCCCATTATTGACTCCTCACTGCACATCCACCGCATTGTGCCCAACAGGTTACTAGCACACCACGCCATAAACGTCCTTTGTCAGATTCGCATGGCATCCATGCCCCTTCTCCAAAAAAAAACATTCCTTATACACAAAAACACATCATCAACTTCACTTCAACTTATAGAACAACTTTGGAACAGCGCAGTCGTTGATGCAGTGTTGCAAGTGGAAAAACTCTTCAACACAGTCTTCTTTGTGTTCCAAATCTTCGTAGCCTGGCTCTTCTTGTTGTTTAAGAACTCTTTCGGTACACTCTTGGAAGTGGTGGACGTAGCCAGCACACTCGCTGGTCTTAGAGCACTCTTCCTTCAACTTGTCAAATGGATCTTGTGCTTCTTCTTCATCATCATCGTCTTCGTCTTCGTCTTCTTCGTCGTCACCGGCATCCTCGGATTCGTCAGAGTCTTCAGATTCTTCAGATTCGCTTGTTTCCTCCACAACTTCTTCTTCCTCTTCCTGGATAGTTAGTATACTGTACTTTCGGCTACGAAACGAGACCATCGCATACACACACATACACGTACACACGTACACACGCACGCACATGCAAAGACACAAACATATGTTGTACAACAAGCATGGACAGTTGCCGCCGACAAGGAATTGCCAACAAGTGGGTGCCATAATCACCAGCTCTGACATACGCCATTCAAGGTGTATTATCGTACCACTTTGCCACTGTTCCTGCCTGTACGGTGTCCCGATTCCAAGCAATGCTTCGTGTCTTGTGTCGTGTTTCACTATGCAACGTTGCCCCGTCTTGTTCTGCCCTGTGTCTGGTATTCTCGTAGGCTGGTTTTCTTAAATACATACTTCAGAGTCTGCGTAAGAAACAGTTGGTAAAATTGAGCTCAAATATTCACTGAAAAAAGCCATTGTTTAATATGTTAAGTCAGATCAAAAATCAAAAACAATAAAAATGCTATAACGCTTCTGTGTGTTTATGTCTTTTTTCAAAGTTTCCACGAAATTTTCCTCGTAGCTCAATTTATTGCTTTAAGCTATTATTTTTTTTTCTTGCAATTATTGGTCTTTTTTTTAAAGCTAAATCTTCCGCGCACTTTGTAATCATCATAAATTCGATTGGCCAGCCGACGGGTCACGTGATTTTTCAGCGAAAAGTACCGGAATTGAAAAAACAAAAATCCACGAGGGCGCTCTTTACGCCGCCCTATCCTCGGTCATCAGATATGCACGTGGGCATGTGACTGCTAGTAAATATCACGTGCACGCCGTCTCTTTGTTTTATGCATTTTGTGCTTTTTTCTCATTTGGAAGCAGATTTCACACATACAATTTTTCCCGGGCTTCTAACCACATCTTCAAAGTGCAACAATTTTTTTCAAATTAAAATTTTCACTTTTTCACACTGCTTGAACTCATCAGTTATCATTAAAAAATGGGTATGTAGATATACTGAACATAGATGGAAAGGATTAGATCAGTGGACGCAGTGAGCAAGGGCATCATCATCATCATCAATCACAATCTCCAGATTTATTTGATATACTTGGCGTTGTCGTTGTTCACTTTGATGTTATTTTACATTTGGGTAACTCAATAATTTGATTATTTGACAAATTTTTTATTATTTCACTATTTCCACTATTTGATCGTTTCAATCATCAGCAGTTCATCATTGCTTCTTCATTTGCAATTACTAACATTTTCAGGTAGAGTTATTAGAAATCAAAGAAAAGGTGCTGGTTCAATCTTCACCTCTCACACCAGATTGAGAAAGGGTGCTGCTAAGCTCAGAACTTTGGACTATGCTGAGAGACACGGTTACGTCCGTGGTGTCGTGAAACAAATCATTCACGACCCAGGTAGAGGTGCTCCATTGGCCAGAGTTGTTTTCAGAGACCCATACAAGTACAAGTTGAGAGAGGAGACTTTCATTGCTAACGAAGGTATCTACACTGGTCAATTTATCTACGCTGGTAAGAAGGCTTCTTTGAACATTGGTAACGTTTTGCCATTGTCTTCTGTCCCAGAAGGTACTATTGTCAGTAACGTTGAAGAGAAGGTTGGTGACAGAGGTGCTTTGGCTAGAACTTCTGGTAACTACGTTACCGTTATTAACCACGGTGAAGACGGTAAGACCAGAGTTAAGTTGCCATCTGGTGCTAAGAAGACTTTGCCATCTGACGCCAGAGGTGTTATTGGTGTTATTGCTGGTGGTGGTAGAATTGACAAACCATTGTTGAAGGCTGGTAGAGCATTCCACAAATACAGATTGAAGAGAAACTCGTGGCCAAAGACCAGAGGTGTTGCTATGAACCCAGTTGATCACCCTCACGGTGGTGGTAACCATCAACATATTGGTAAGGCTTCTACTATTTCTAGAGGTGCTGTGGCCGGTCAAAAAGCTGGTCTTATTGCTGCTAGAAGAACTGGTTTGTTGCGTGGTACTCAAAAGACTCAAGATTAATCGTGTTAGCGGTATCTAATGGATGAATAGTACGAGTTGTAAGATGTGTAGATCAACCTGTGTTTATTATGTGTTCAGCTTTCATATCCTGTATGCCAGTTATATTGTTTAGTGTATGTATAGTCTAGTGTTACGACGTCCATTGTCTAATGAATCAGTATTTTGAACTCCAATGTAGCTAAACAAGATACTAACAAGCAGTGCTCCAGACCCTGTGTTATGCTGGTCTGAGTTGATAGAATACCATGATCAATATAGTAGCTAGAGTTATTCAGTGAGCTGATTATTTGTAGTGAGTCGCTGCATTTATTTCTGCATTTTCAGTGCTTTTTTCCTGGCTAATAGGCTTTTCTGCAGAATAGAATAGTCCCAAGAAAGCAAAGACAGACAAACTACAGCACACCGTCAGAAACCATACCAACAGAGTTAGCTAATTTGATACGTTATTGCGCAGCAAAAGTGCAAAACAAAAACTACTTACTCTAAAGAGAAGTTGACACTCAAACTGAAGAGTTTCGAAGAGTTCACTCGTTAACAGTCTCGAACCAACGTAAAGGTTTAATGTCATGCTGAGTGATGAGGCACCAGCAGACGGCAGCACTGGAACAACAACAGCCGATTTCAAACACCAAGCAATTTCAGGAAATGTCACGGAGCTTCTGTCACAAGTTAAGTTTCCAAGTACTGCCAAAGACTCCGGTGAGCCATTATACAGAATTTCTAGATAGGTCGGATCGCCATCATTGATTTAGTAAAATAGCATTTTTAGAGCGCGTAAAAAAGAAGGAAAAAAAAAAAATTTGACTAGACAAGAAAAGCGAATAAAAGTGCAGGAACGTAAAAATCAGACAAGAAACGTCAGTATAAGTGAAGAAAAGCTTAGGAAATTCAGGAAACGCAACGACGATACGACAAGAGTAACGGGACGTGAAGACAAGACCAGAAAAGACAAGAATATCAAAGACAAGACACAAAAGTAAACAGAATGTCACAACAGCAGCCAAAGCGCAAGTGTAAGAGTTGTGGCCACTCGGTCTTCAAGCGAAGCATCGACAGCGCCGCAAACGATCTTTCCTGTGAGAACTGTGGTATGGTCATCGAAGAGAACCCGATTGTTTCCGAGTTGCAGTTTGGAGAAGGGCTGAACGGTGCTGCGTTTGTAAATGGTTCGTTCATCAAAGCAGATCAGTCCTCGGCGCTGAACTCGTTGAAGAGCAGAGAGATCACACTACTCAACGCGAAGAAAAACATCAACTCCTTGGCCGCCGCGCTCCATATAGCGGCCCATGTAGCCGAGGCAGCTTCAAAATGGTTCAACTTGGCGCTCAATAACAACTTTGTGAAAGGCCGCAAGTCGCAGAATGTCATTGCTGCTTGCCTATACATAGCCTGCCGTCGTGAGAAAACGCCCCACATGTTGATCGATTTCAGCTCCAGATTGCAGACGAGCGTTTACAGTATAGGCTCAACATTCCTCAAATTAGTCAAACAATTAGAAGTGCTGTCGTTGCCTTTAGCCGATCCTTCGTTATTTATTGACCATTTTGCCGAGCAGCTCAATTTTGGCCCAATGAAGCTGAAAGTCGTGAAGGACGCAGTGAAATTGGCCCAAAGAATGTCCTCGGACTGGATTCACGAAGGTAGAAGACCGGCAGGTATTGCAGGCGCATGTGTTTTGCTTGCTGCTAGAATGAACAATTTTAGAAGAACACACCAGGAGATAATCGCCTTAGCCCATATTGGTGAGGAAACTTTGCAAAAGCGATTGACCGAGTTCAAACACACAAATGCTGCCAAAATGTCGATTTCGCAGTTTAGAAACACCCAGGACAGTGAGATCAAGTCGACTTTACCGCCATCATTTTCTAGAGCCAGAAAAAACTCGGTTTTCAAGCCAGACAAGAGTTTGTCCAGCGACAAGGCAGACTTGATTCGACAAGTCATTAGCGATGGTATCTCATTGGGGGAAATCAATATGGCCATCAGTAGATTAAGCCAGATCAGCAAAGATGTAAAGATGAAAGGCAAGAAGACTGGAAAGAGCAAGGGAGACAAAAAATCAGCTCAGGATATTGTTGAAGGCGGCAAAGACAACCAGCGGGATAAAGACAAACACGCCAGCGGGTCTGATGAAGACTCTGATGACGAAGAGATTCTCGAGGGAGATGCTGAACAATTTGAGGCCAATAATGGGTTTTTGGACGAGGAGAAGCGCAAATTGGAAGAGATTGAGAAAAATAGACCGCGCAATTTGTCGCAGAACTTGCCTAAGACGAGCGAGTTGTTGGGCAAAGTGGCAGACGGTGATGATTTTGACGACATTGACGACTCCGAGTTAGACCTGTTGCTTCTCAATACGTCAGAAGTGGAAGCTAAAGAGCAGATTTTTGTGAATCTCAACGGCGACTACTTGCTTGAGATGGAGGAAAAGAGGCTCAAAAAGGAGGCCGACGAGGCAAACGGGATCACGAAACCGGTGCGGAAAAGAAGAAAGGTCAACCGTACGGGCTTGGATCTGGTAAACGCCGATGCATTGGCTGGGGCTATCAAAGATATTGGCGAAGACAGCAAGGATTTGAGTGCGGGCGCAAGTGTGAAGAACATGTTGAGAGCCAAGCTGCACTCGGCCAAACTTAACTACAGCGCTATTGATGGGTTGTTCAATAACAGTTAACTGGCAGGCTCGAAATGTCGCAGGTTGCGCCCGGTGTATATTATAGAATTTTAATAGGATACGGTAATATGAATGGAGTAGTATAAGCAATGATCACAAGCACTAATCACGTCCGGGACAGACTGGGACTTTTTGCTCGATGTAATGTAGCTTTTGGTATAATGCCCAGCAGCGAATTAGAAACAAAATAGTGGCCCTTTAGAGTATTTGGGCGATTTATTTACGCTTCTGAGTTTTTGCATTTTTACGTATCTTTTGCACTTCTGCAATTTTTCACTTTTGCGTTTTTTTGCATTTCTGCATTTCTGCATCTGCATTTTTGCATAAAGTCATCATTCGATCATCTCACTGTTAACTACACTAATTATCGGATGCATGAAAACCAAAATATTTCTCAGGCATCGGAAAAAAAAATATTTTTCTCTTCTAGATTTTGCAGAGCTGAAATGGGAAAAGCCAACAAAAGAATCAAGCTTGACAAGAACGTCAAGCAGGCGAGCCAAGGTAAGGTCGTTGGAGTGAACGATTTGAACTGGAAGGATGTGAAAATCAATAAGTCGATCGATTTGGTCGAGGGGTTTTTCGGCTTAGAAGAGATCGATGGAGTTGATATTCAGTACGTTGATGGAAAAGCACAATTTGTTGTGAAAGACGAGACTGCGATTCGCAAACAGGACGAGAGCAACGAGAAAGTGAAGGTCAACAAGTCTTTGGTGACAGCCGAAGACGAGGCAGAGCTCGAGAAGGTGCAGCAAGGGAAACAAGAGAAGCAAGAGGAAGAAGAGAGCGAAGAGGAGTTCACTGGATTCAGCGACAGAGAGGACGAGGCCGAGAATGAGGCTTCCGAGAAAAGCAATGGAAGCTCAGGCATCTTGACAACTGATTTGCTTGACGAGTTGGAAGACGATGGCGATCTGGCTGACGACAGAGATCTTGCCGAGATGTTAGAAGACTACGAAAGCAATTTGCAAGAGAACAAATTGAACAGTATCATTGAGGACGATGAGGATATCAACAACGTCGAATTTGAACCGGATTTCGTACAAAACTGGGGTGATTTGGGGCTCAGCAAGTACACGCTTTACTCGTTGCACCGTCTCAACTTCAGCAAACCAACAGATATTCAAAAGGCGTGTTTGCCTGTGGCAATGAAGAACCAAGACATTATTGGTAAGGCTTCCACCGGTTCAGGTAAAACGTTGGCATACGGTTTGCCAATTTTGGAGAGATTTCTTCTTAGAGTCAAGGAAAACGGCAGCAAGCCTTTAGATGCACCTATAGGTATTGTTTTTACGCCCACAAGAGAATTGGCTAAACAGGTTCACTCTCATTTGCAGGCCGTGGTCAGTAACTATCCGATAAAACAGAGCAAGAACTTGGTGGTGTCTATCACGGGTGGGTTGTCGATCCAGAAACAGGAGAGACTTTTGAGCTACAGTCCCGGCATCATTGTGGCCACACCGGGCAGATTGTTGGAGCTCATTGAGTTGGACAATAACGACATTTTGAACAAGATTGCGTCGATCGAGATGTTGGTTTTGGACGAAGCAGACAGATTGTTCCAGGACGGTCACTTTGACGAGTTTGCAAAGATCATTGAAATATTGACAAAAATCAGACGGGAATTGAACAAAAAGGGCAAAAACATGGGCCAATGGCAAACTTTGGTCTTCTCAGCAACGTTTCTGAAGTCGTTGTTCAGCAAGTTGGACAAAAATGTGAAGAAGTCCAAAAAAAATGTAAAAAACAAAAAGGACAAACAGGCCAAACAGACCAAACATAAACCTGACGAAGAAGATGAGATTCTCGATAATAACGAAGAGATTGTCGAGTTTTTGAAGTCGAATATCCGGTTCAAAGACTCAAAACCACATGTTGTGAATATAAATCCCAAAGAAGCTGTTGCGGGATTAGTGAGGGAAGCGCTTATCGAGTGTGATGCCACAAACAGAGACTTGTACCTCTACTACTTTCTCGTCATGTACAGTGGTACGACTCTTGTATTTACAAATTCCATTGACTCTGTGAAGCGGTTAACCGCGTTTTTGAGAAGCCTCAAGATCACAACTTATAGCATTCATTCCTCGATGATCCAGAGACAGAGATTGAAGAACTTGGAGAACTTCCAAAAGGCCACAAAGCTGAAAACTCTGGAAAATGTTGTTTTGATTGCCACGGATGTCGCTGCCAGAGGTCTCGATATTCCAAACATTCAGCATGTTGTGCACTACCATTTGCCTAGAACCGCAGACTTGTATATTCACAGAAGTGGAAGAACTGGGCGTGCTGGCCAAGAAGGTGTTTCTATTATGCTTTGCTCGCCACAGGAGGCCAGTGGGCCGTTGAGAAGATTGAGAAAGTTGTTGATTGAACAGAGTTTGAAGAATGGGTCAACGGAAGTGGAAAAATTGTTGAACTTGCAGGACGACGTTAAGTTGTTGCCTATTGAGGTGTCTATTTTTGAGCAATTGAAAGAGCGGGCAGAAGTTGCTACAAAGTTGGCAGAAGCAGAAGTTCTGGGCAACTCGATCTCGAAAGAAGATTCTTGGGTAAACAAAGTTGCCAAAGATTTGGGCGTTGACGATTTGAGCGACTTTGAGGACGATATTTTGAGAAAAAACCGCAACAAGAAAGTCAACAAGTCGCTTGATAAGTCAGAGATGAAAAACTTAAAACTGCAGTTGAATCATTTATTGCAGAAGAAGCTCAGAGTCGGCGGTAGTCGTAAATATTTGAGCAATGGGCTTGTCAATATGGCCGATGTGATGCTCCACAACAAAGGACATCAAAGCATAATTGGATACAACACTGTCAACGTTTTGGACGTGATCAAAAAGTCGCGCACACACCAAGACAGACTCAATAAGTTGCTGGAACAAAAAGCGGCTCTGATGGAGCAAAAAAAGGAACGCAAAAAGTTGAAAAAGAACAAAAAGGATGACAAAAAGCGCAAAAGGGACGAGAAGGAAGAGCAAGACAACCCGGAGACCGAGTTCCAGGATGACAGCGAGTTCAGCGATGATGATTAAGTGCCGTCACTCATGAGTTCGTTCAAATCCACTTTGGGAAGTGTGGGTAGATCACTCAAGGTATTTTCACCCCACATCCACAAATTTATCAACTGCTTGAACCGCGAGTTCACATTGTTTGTCAAGAACGTAGTGTTCAAGTCAGCTGACTGATTTTCGTCGTCTGTGTTGACGTCTTCAACGCTGTCATCAAGAAGCAACTTGTTTAAATTTTGGTATTTTGACTTGTTCGCATCGGCCAAATCCGGGCTTTGAGGCTGAGTTTGCCTAGTGCCAGTGTCCTCTTCCCCGTTGTCGCTGTCGCTGTCGTAGAACACATAGTTGTTTTTGTACTGTGCACTCTCGTTGTTGTTCATAAAATCCTGATTCAATAAATGGTTGAATTTACCAAAATCCGAGTCTGTCTTTGTATTGCCCGTTTCGAATTCAGCGAGCTTCTCCGAGCTGTTCGACGTGATCAAATGTGCCGAGTTGTATTTCAAAATCGCGTTATTGACCAAGTTGAACACCTCGTTTTTAAAGTTTTTGTTGTTCATTAAATTGATCAAGTCCTTCGGTATGTTGTTCAAATTGCTAGGGTTGGTCAAGTCGTTGTAGTCAAGCAAAAGCAAGCACATCAGAAGCTCCAATTCCTGCAAGAATACCTTGTTTTTGATCGCTTTGCTGAATAGCTTGTCCTTGACAAACAGTATAATCAAATTGAAAAACTCCTGCTCTTTCTTCATCTCTGTGTTCATTCGCGTGACCGAAGACTTTCTGCGCGTTTTGCTGCCCAGGCTCGCCGACAGCACTCTGCGCTTCTTCTTGACAAAGTCAGAATTGCGGCGCTTTGACCCACTGGCACTCGTACCTGCGGCCAAGCCCGTGACACCACTCGTATCTGCACTATTGGTCCCACTGCCGCTCGTCGTACTGCTTTTCTTGTTCTCGATATGGTATTTCTTGATGATCTCCACCAAGTTGAGCAACAAGATCTTGAAGTACAAGAAGTCGTTGTATTCCAACAATAGAGGATAGTACTCGTTCAATTTGTCAATAACCAGAGAAACTTCGCCTTTTAACAACAACAACTTGATCTCATTGCGTTGCCTGATTGACTGGATCCCGTTGATCACCTGTCTGGGCCTGAATTCGGTGTCTATGTTCTCGTCCGATTCGTCCCCGTCAGTCTCTAATGTGACTCCAATTTCCTTCGAAAAGTTGAGTGCCGCCGACTCGTATCCCTCCACCACAAGGTAGTTCAAAATCAAGTGGTTAATCTGATTCTTATTGACGGGCTTCAACGGGTCTATTTTCTCGTAGTTTTTGTTGAACATGTGTGAAAGACAAACGGCGTACTACTGCTAAGCAATTGGGTTTGCGATGAGATGGGTGTCACACATATGGTTACCCGGAGTCATTGGCCGATATTGATCAAAGTGCGGTATTCAAATAGGTGAAAAAAAAAAAGGTGCGATCAGGTTAAGATATCCGATATCCCAAATCTGCGCCGCGAGCAGCCTTTTTCATTGCCTATGGCAACTCTTACAAGCAAGCATGTGCTGGGGCTAGCTGGCGGGCTTCATCTGCCAACCACACGCTCACTGGTGCCTGATATCAGAAGTAGCCCAAAATGTTGTGCTACCTCTTCACATATTACCCTTTTAGTCCAGCGCAGCAGCTTGCATGAGAAAAAATCTGAAAAATTTCATAAAAAAAAGAAAAAAAATATCTACAACTTTTACTAGCAGTTCTACACACAATTTAGCACAAATCATGAGCACATTGCAGTCAGCTACAGAGAAAGAGTCCTTGAGCTCTTCGGACCAGCACTATTTCGGGTCCTACGACCACTTTCTGATCCACGAAGAAATGTTGAAAGACAGCGTGCGTACGATAAGTTACAGACAAGCAATTTTTCAAAACCGTGCTTTATTCAAAGACAAGATCGTGTTAGATGTGGGCTGTGGTACGGGTATTTTGTCGATGTTTGCGGCCAGAGCCGGTGCCAAGCACGTCATTGCCGTCGACATGTCGAATATCATCGAGATGGCCGAGAAGGTTGTCAAGTTGAACGGATTGGAAGACAAGATCACGCTTTTGCGTGGAAAGTTGGAAGATGTGGTGTTGCCATACCCTGAAGTGGACATCATTATCTCGGAGTGGATGGGATACTTCTTGCTTTACGAGTCTATGCTTGACACGGTCTTGGTGGCCAGAGACAAGTACTTGAAGAAAGGTGGTTTGATCTTCCCAGACAAAAGTTCGATCTACATGTGCGGTATTGAAGACGGCGCTTACAAAGACGAAAAAGTTCACTTTTGGGATGACGTGTACGGTTTCGACTATAGCCCTTTCATTCCTGTGGTCATGGCCGAGCCTTTGGTTGATTCCGTTGAAGGAAATGCCGTGAATACTTCCACAAGCAAGCTTTTGGAAATTGACTTGAACACCGTCACTATCGAAGAGTTGGCGTTCCACAAAAACTTCTCGTTGACCGCCACCGTGGACGACAACGTGCATGCTTTTGTTGCTTGGTTTGACGTTGAGTTTCCTTTTGACAAGCCAGAAAACAAGGTCACGTTCTCTACTGGGCCTTTTGAAAGAAAGACGCACTGGAGACAGACGGTTTTCTACATGAACCAGGTTTTGAACGTCAAGAAAGGGGAAAAAATTACTGGCTCTTTGTCCAGTAAGCCAAACTCTTTAAACCCAAGAGAGTTGGATATTGTGATTGAATGGAATCACGAGACATTCTCAAAGGAAGACAAGAGAGCTCAAAAGGGCAAGTACAACTACTACTTGAGATGATTTTATAGAAGCACACCACTTCTTATGTGGAGTTTGTGCAAAGCATGGTGGGCCATTTTGCTGCCTAAAAAGCTGGCGAATCGGTTGCGTTTTCCCATTCAAGCTTGCTATCTGTTTTATTACAACCTAATATTTATTCAGCATAGTATCAATTTTTTGTATTGTAATGTACTGTAGAATAGTGTGCTGTGTGGTTCTGCTCATCGGAAAATCACTTATTATTTTTAATATTTATATATTTAATTTTTTTTTTTTTTTTTTTTTTTTTCAAACTCCATCACCGAAAACTCATTTCTTTGTTCTTTACAATAGACCATGGTTCAAATAAGTTCCCTCGATCAAAAAAAGTGCTTTTTGGACATCGAGATTTCAAACAAGCCTTTGGGAAGAGTGGTCATTGAGCTTTTCAATGACAAGACACCCTTGGCTTGTGAGAACTTCTTAAAGTTGTGCACCGGAGAGAAAGGCACTAATGAGCATGGAATCAGACTTCATTTCAAAAACACTTACTTCCATAGGGTTATCAAGAATTTCATGATTCAGGCTGGCGACATCATCAACTGCACAGACGTTGAGAGTTATCCGCCGAAAAGTTTAGACATTGTGGGTACAGGAGGTGCATCCATTTACACAGACATAGACAAGAACGAAGTTGACGAGGATGTAACGCTATACAACCAGTTTAATGATGAAAACTTGAGTGAATCCGAGTTTCCTGATCCATTTATGGTAGCTATGGCAACAAACAGCGTTGATTCCAACACGTCGCAGTTTTTCATCACAACATACCCATCACCACATTTAAACGGCGCACATACAATTTTTGGCAAAGTCGTTGCAGGGAAGGCGGTAATCAGGGAGATCGAGAAAAGCGACATTGTCAATAGAGACACTTATTTTCCGGTAAACTGCATCAAGATCTCGAATTGCGGAGAATTCACTGATGATATGGACGTTCCTTGTTACAATGCCTGTACAAATACGATTGGAGGTGATATTTATGAAGAATACCCTGACGACGATACAAATTTCGACAAGGACGACTATTTCAAGTCATACAAAGCTTGTGAAACTATCAAAGAGTCTGGTAACAAATTATTCAAAATGCAGGACTACCAAAATGCGATCTTCAAGTTTTTAAAGTGTTTGAGATGGATCCAAGAGTTGCAGCCTGAGAAAGAGGTGTTGATAACGAAGGGTAATCAACAGTGGGAGAATGAGAGAAACTACAAGTTGTACATAGACTATTTGGAGCTCAAAAAGAGAATTTACTCGAACTTGTCTTTGGCAAACTTCAAAGT
Source organism: Saccharomycopsis lassenensis (assembly GCA_031125475.1). Taxonomy (NCBI): domain Eukaryota; kingdom Fungi; phylum Ascomycota; class Saccharomycetes; order Ascoideales; family Saccharomycopsidaceae; genus Saccharomycopsis; species Saccharomycopsis lassenensis. Next base: position 182,652 of record JASTUK010000001.1, read on the forward strand.
TGAGAATTATACTGAGTCCATCAAGTACAGCGATTTCATGATTGAGATGATGGAAATATACCCAAAATACGAAAAAAAGTTCACTGCCTCGGAGAACGAGTTTGTTAAGTGCTACTATAGAATCGGCAAGTGCTACATAGCTATGAATCGATTGGAGAAAGCTAAAGAATACTTGACTAAGGCCACAGAAATCAATAAAGGGAAGGACAAGTTAATCAAGGAGGAATTGGAGAAAGTGGAAGAGAGCTTGGAGAAGCGCAAAGAGACCACGAAAAAGAACTTGGCCAAGTTCTTCAGCAGTTCATAGAATACTATACACATTGGCTGTTTAGAGGGCAGCTTGGTCCGTTATAAAAAAGATGTACTGAACTCTCAAGCATTTTTCATAATAATTAAAGTGAAGATAAGACGCCGTCGTGCAAAATGAAAAGAAAAAACTCATACGTTTGTTAAAGAAAGCAAAAGCAGTCATTTTTCGAAACAAAGTTTCAAATACCTCGTGTTGATCTGTTCATTAATTAAATCTCATTTTGCAGTGATTCTTTCTCAATTGTAAAAGTCAGGCTTGTATCAGATATGATATCTTTAATACGCTTTTTTTTGCCTGTGTTCTCCGAATACACTCATTACATATATATGCGATACCTCATATTATAACCAAAACTTACCCGGGTTTGGCAGTTCCTCCCGCTCAGAAAATTAATTTCAAGTTGGCTCTTTTTACCACAAAGTTCAGTAACAAGTTCATAGATACATCAAGTGATTACTGAAAATTGTTTCTGAGTCATTGTCTTTTTTTGGGTAAAGGTTTAAGATGTCTGGTTCAGGTAATAGGGAACAAGTGTTCCCAACGAGAATGACGTTGGGTCTCATGAAAACAAAATTGAAAGGAGCAGAAGTTGGTCATTCTTTATTGAAGAGAAAGTCTGAAGCATTGACCAAAAGATTCAGAGACATCACCAAGAGAATCAACGACGCCAAGTTGAAGATGGGTAGAATCATGCAAACAGCCTCTTTTTCGTTGGCTGAGGTTACATATGCCACCGGTACAAACAATATCAGTTATCAAGTTCAAGAAAGTGTTGGTCCAAAGGCAAGATTCAAGGTCAATAGTAAGCAGGATAACGTCTCAGGTGTGAAATTGCCAGCATTCCAATCCTTCATTGACGACTCCATAAACGATTTCAAAATGACAGGTTTGGGCAGAGGTGGTCAACAAGTTCAAAAGTGTAAACATATTTATTCTAGAGCTGTCGAGACATTAGTTGAATTGGCATCATTGCAGACCGCCTTCATCATTTTGGATGAAGTGATCAAAGTCACTAATAGAAGAGTCAATGCGATTGAGCACGTGATTATTCCAAGAACCGATAACACCATCAAGTATATCAACTCCGAGTTGGACGAGTTGGACAGAGAAGAGTTCTATAGATTGAAGAAAGTCCAGGAGAAAAAGCAGAAACAAACCGAGCTTGCGGACCAGGAGGCTGCAGTGAGAAAGGAGGCAGCCAAAAAAGCTGCTGCTGAGAAGGCTGCTGCTAAGAAGAAGGCTGCCGAAGAGAAAGCTGCTGCTAAGAAAGCCGCTGAAGCCAAGAAAGCCGCTGACGAGAAGGCTAAAGTTGAGGCAGCTGCACAAGCTGAAGCTGACAAATCAGAGAGTAAGTCCGAGGCTAACGAGCCTCAAGATAAGGCTGACACCGAGGAGACTGGAGACTCTGAAGAAGCTGAGGAAGTTGAAGAAGAGACCAAAAACACCAAAAGCTACGATCCAGCTGAAGAAGTCAAGGACGTACTAGAAGTTGCAGAAAAATCCAATGAAATTGAGGCCTCGTCTGACTTGATCAACGGAGACGAAGATAACGACGTTATTTTTTAAGTGTCATTAGTTCCCTTACTTTTTGCGCAGAAAGTTGTTTCCCAATATACTTTTTTTTTCATATAATGTAACCTATTTTTCCAGACTATTCTATCCCGCAAAAAAAGGCGAAAACAAAAAAAGCTTCCCAAATCAAATATTGGTTGCACACATTTTTTTGTCAAGTCGCAATGTCAGCAAACTCGCTAAGCTCGTCTCAGCTCTTGGATTCGGCCAGAAATTTGTTGAAAAGTGAGAAGTACGACGAGGCTCATGAACAATTGCTTGCTCTTTCAGAAAGAAGTGGATTCAGACTCAAAGCATACTTGGAGTTGATTGTTCTTTTACGGAAAACCAAGAAATACGACGAAGCACTATACCAGTATGGATACACAGCATTGAAGCTTGCACTTAAAAAGAAGAACGACCGCGAGATAGGAGATTGTCTTTACAACATCGGTCTTGTGTTGTATAACAGTAAGCAAATATTGGAGAGTTGGAAGTATTTCACATATGCCAAAAGTAAGGTAGAGAAGCCAACGCTTTGTGAAATGTGGCAAAACAAAGTTTACAACAGTTTGAAGTTCGACGCCGGGATGATCCTGTTTTTCAATAACTTGAACTTGGATGACTCCAAGGTAGTTGCAGAGCTAGAAGCGTTGTCTGGGGGCAAATGTGTTGATCTTGTGGAAGTGAAAGCCAAAACCGAGAGCGCAAAATCTGAAGCAGCAGAGGCGACTAAGGAGGAGCCAAAAATTTATGAAATAAACAACCCCGAAGAAGACAAAGTGATTAAGGATATCCCGAGTTCCAAAAAAAGCTCGGCTTCAGAACCAGCTCCTGTGGTAGCTCCAGCAGCTGCCACCGCTTCAGCTTCAACAGTTACATACCCGAAACAGAACGAGGTTCGTACTGATTTCTACGAAACAACCAAGGCAATAACGATCTCGGTTTACATCAAAAAGGTGCCAAAAGAATCATTCAAGTGCAATTTTGGCGAGACGCTGATGCAGTTTGAGTTCAAGACCCCTAGTGGATCAGATTACGTCTATGAATTTGAGAATCTTGCGGGCAAAATCAATGCCAAAGAGTGCACTTTTAAGGTCTATGGTACTAAAGTAGAGCTCGTTTTGGCTAAGAAGGAGGAGAAATTGTGGAAACGAATTGAAAGTCCGGAGACCGCCGAAGAGGACAAAGAGCCGACAGTTTTACAATATCCGTCTTCTGCTAGGGTCAAGCACGACTGGAGCGAACTAGAAAATGAGGCCAAGGACCTTGAAGATGAGGGAGACGACATGAAGTTTTTCAAAGACCTCTACAAGAACGCGGATGAAGATACTAGAAGAGCTATGATGAAGTCGTACCAAGAGAGCGGCGGGACCTCGTTGAGTACCAACTGGAAAGAAGTGCAGTCCAAAAAGTTTGAGATCGACCCGCCAGAAGGAATGGAAGTGAAATATTTTGAACAGTGAACGCTCGGTGAAAGCTCTGAAAAGTGCGCAGAAATAGAAGTCAAAGCCAGAAGAAGAAAAAGTCAAAAAGTATCAAAAAAAAAAGTTTAAAAAAGACTGAACTCGGTGAATTGAAGCAAGAAGAGAATGGTCTTTTGCGACATTACTGAATTACTTACTGAACATGCTACCATTGTCTTGCTCTTGTCTGTAGTTTTCTTGAACCAACCTATTTCGAATATTGTCGTCAAAATGGTGCATGGATCACCCATTTCTACGACGGATATAAATTAAGTGCGCCAAATGTTTGGAAAATGGCCAGCGATACCCTTACCAAATTCTTCAGGGTTTTTCTTGCCTGAATAGACGTAGCTCCCACATCTACCAGGCCCACTTCCCTAAGATTGTCCAACTGCAATACAGTAAAGTGCTTCTACGTTAACGTCTTGGACCAAATCGCTGATTCATTACAGCTCAGTTTTGCTTGCGCTAACGCACTTGGTTAGCCTTATTGTTGCGTCCTTTTTTTTTTTGTTTTTGATTGGTTTTTTACTTTTCCTTCTCCTTTTCCTTTTCCTTTTCCTTTTTGCTTTTTACTTTTTACTTTTTTATTTCTCTTTTCACTTTTTTACCTCACACGTTCTTAGTTTCTCATTTCTGCACCCGATATAAACTTCATCACTCTTCTATTTTTGAATACAGTCTCGGGCTTGTTTATTTATGTTTTGCATTTATCACTTGACGGAGCGGTTTGCTGTTTTACATTTTGCCGCACCACTTCAGGTGCTTAAACAGCCCAAAACTCGCGGCTCACTGTCTCGTATGATTGCATATCACAATATTTAAGCAATAGTTGCTTGGATCAAAAACCTCACGTAGTTAGATTAGTTTGCATATTTTCAAACTCCACCGCAATTATGCTAACCTCCATACCAAAGATCCGTTTATGTTCGAATTTGACCGCAACGCCATTGTGTTACCCGGCCTGCATTATTGTCCAACTCACGCGTTTATCAAAATAAAAAGTCAGTGCTTTTTATCAAGTTTTTTTTGTTAGATTTATTCTTTTACTAATCATTTCAAGGACAAGATATACCAATTTATCAGAAGGTCAAAAACTGTTCACCGTTTGCTGATCCCAAGACAAATCAAATCAGGTTTACCCACGTTTTGATACGTTCTACTTCATATTTGAAACTGGTTTTTGTTTTTTTGCCTTCTCCGCTAATTTATTGATTATTGATTTATTTATTTATTTATTTGATTTGTTGATTGATTCGTTGATATATCATATCTTTTAGCCACGTTTTTGGTATTCTGTCTGCTTATAATTAATTCACGCAATCATGTCGGACTACAAGGTGTTAAACGACATCAAGCGTAAAATTGAAAGAGAAAGAAATATCATTAACTCTTCCACAAAGATCAGAGAGTCAACAGATAATGCCGAAGTAAAGAAAAGATGTAACAGTAATATAAGAGAGGCACAAAGAAATTTGGAGTATTTAACCAACACTTTGGACAGTTTAAGCATATCTGGTGGATCAACTAGTTCAGGTCAGACTTTGACGAATGCCCCAAAGCATGGGCCGCCTAATTTTACTCGTTTAGATTTGATCAAATACAAATGTCCTTCCTTGGGTCACCGAATTCAGTACATGATGCAGTTGCTTGAATTCAAGCTTCAGATCGAAAACCAGTACAAAGCCGCTGGTGAGAAAATGCAAAGGTTGTATCAGAATGATGCTGATAAACACTCCTCATCAGCTGCAATGAATATCAACGAAAGCATCAAAAAGATACCTTTATTGACTAGGGCTTTGAAAAGGTACAAAGACATGCATATTGATTTGGCTGATATCAAAGAAGAAACAGATTTGATGAGTAATCAAAGACTCCGTACCAAGCCCCCAACAGGTATTATCACAATAGGTATTTCTAGTTTAATAGACATCGATCATGTCGTGTCTTCTGGCTTGCTATCGAGAAAACTGGAGTCTATTATTTTGATTAAAGTTGATGACGAACTCAGAGTCAGATCCAAACCGTTCCGTAATGGACGTCTTACAGAGGAATTAAATTTTCAAATGAATGTTGACAAAAATAACGAAATAGAGCTTACGGTATGTGATAAAATTGGTAATGACAAGTTAGTACCGGTAGCTATCGCATGGTTCATGATACCTGATATAGTAGAAGAAGTTCGTCGTAGACGGAAAATGTTGGAAAATTCAAACAACAACTGGGTGAGTGCTTCAAGTTTAACAGCAAATGGAGTTGTCCCAATATCACCGCAATTTGAAAGAGGATTCCAAACAGATAGAATTGCTGGAAAGTTTGGTGATCAAGGTGGCGCTGCCAATCAAGACAGTGATATTCCAATAATGAATAGCGGCAACTCTTCCAAAACAAGAGATATTAAGAGTAGTGATACGTACATGTTGGAACCTAATGGGCTGGTTGTGCTTACATTTGGGTTCATCAAAACTAATGATGGGAAAAACTCTACTTTCAATGATAATTTGGGAGGTCTTGGACGTCACGGTGCTATCAGAGATCGTAAAGAAAATGTGTTTGAGCAGCATGGACATCATTTTGTTCAAAAAAATATTGCAAACATTTTAATGTGTGCTTACTGTGGAGAGTTTACTCGTTATTCTTGTTTCCAATGTCAAAATTGTCGCTTCTTGTGTCACAAAAAGTGTTACAAAAAGGTTGTGATCAAGTGTATCTCTAAATCTTCAACTGAAGTTGATCCGGATGAAGCCAAGGTTAATCACAAAATTCCACATAGATTTGAGCCTGTGGCAAATAGAGGAACTAAATGGTGCTGTCATTGTGGATTCATTTTACCGTGGGGTAAAAAGAATGTGCGCAAATGTACTGAATGTGGTGTTATGTGTCACGCTCAGTGTGCACATTTAGTGCCTGATTTCTGTGGAATGTCAATGATTATGGCTAGTAACATTATGACTGCTATACAGAAATCACCAGTCAAAAAGACGCATCAAATCAATGCGAAGTCTCGTTTTGATGATAGAGGCAACGCTGGCAGCATTGAATCTCATGGAACATATCAACCGTTCCCCAGTGCGGGATACAGTGCGCAGCAACCAGTGCAAACGGGTGATTACAATCAGAACCCACAATACAACACAGGAGGCGTTGGTCATAAAGGTCACTCTCACAATCCTAGCTTTACAACTGGTGATGCAGGTCAGTTTTTTACGGGCGATATTTCAGCCCAGAATCCTGGTTTGATGCCTCGATACAAAAACGAGTTTCCGCATGGCTCTGCAGCTCTGCCAAATGAACCGTCACCATTTGAGAATGATATTCCACAAATAGTGGTCGAGAATGATTATGATCAAACACCCGAATTTAAAGACAACCCGTCTTCTACTAATAAGCATCCATATGAGGATAATGTGATGAACACGCCAAACCCATTTGATGAACAACAGCCGTCAAACTATTACAACGACTATAGTCAGTCCAACGTTAACGCATTGCCAAGTCTTGATCAAGTAAAACGTCCACATGAACAAGAGCGTCAATCAGAGAGCTCACACGATATGCCTCAAGAGCTTCCAAGAGAAGAGCATGCTTCTCCTGCTCGTGTCAGTCGTGAAGACAAGCCCCGTCGTCGCAGAGTGGGACTTGATGATTTCCAATTCCTTGCTGTTTTGGGAAAAGGTAACTTTGGTAAAGTTATGTTGGCAGAGTCCAGAACTACATCTAAGTTGTGTGCCATCAAAGTGTTGAAGAAAGATTTTATTATTGAGAATGATGAAGTTGAGTCGATGAAGTCCGAGAAAAGAGTATTTCTTATTGCTAACAAAGATCGCCATCCTTTCTTGATCAACTTACATTGTTGCTTTCAAACCGCTAATAGAATTTATTTTGTGATGGAATATGTTTCTGGAGGTGATTTAATGTGGCACATTCAACAGGCCAGATTTTCGCAAAGAAGAGCTCAATTTTACGCTGCTGAGGTGTTATTGGGTTTGAAATACTTCCATGATAACGGGGTTATTTACAGAGATTTGAAGCTTGACAATATCTTGCTTACGGCTGAGGGGCACATCAAGATTGCCGATTATGGTTTGTGTAAAGAGGAAATGTGGTATGGAGTTACTACATCAACATTTTGTGGTACCCCAGAATTCATGGCACCAGAAATCTTAAGAGACCAACGATATGGTAAAGCAGTCGACTGGTGGGCGTTTGGTGTTTTGTTATACCAAATGTTATTGGGTCAATCGCCATTTAGAGGAGGTGACGAAGAAGAAATTTTCAATGCTATTTTGACCGATGAGCCTTTGTATCCTATTCAAATGGCTAGAGAGTCTGTGGAAGTGCTACAAGCATTATTAACAAGAGATCAAAAAATGAGACTTGGTGCTAGTGAAAGAGACGCAGAAGAGATCATGGAACATCCATACTTCAGAAACATCAACTTCGACGACATTTTGAATTTGAGGGTTGCACCTCCATATTTGCCTGAGTTGAAGTCTGAACACGATGTGTCTAATTTTGATGACGAGTTCACAGCTGAAACTCCAAGATTGACTCCAGTGAACTCCACCTTGGACTCTTCTATGCAAGAAAAATTCAGAGGTTTTTCTCATATGAGTGATGATTATGTTTGATATAAATAATCGTTTTGGTTTGTTACGAATAATTGATTAGTTCAATAAATTTAATTGAGGTCTAATGACTAAGAGTAATACAAGTAAGTAGATTTAGGGCTATCTAGATATAAATATATCACGTGATCTGCACTGGATTATTCATATTTAGTTTTCTTCTCAGTTTTCAAACTCTAGCAAAAATCGCAACATGGAATTGACTAACTTCAGCGAGGTCTACAAACTGCAGCCACCAGATTCTGTTATTATCGAAGGCAAGAAGCAATCATTGAATTTGGATTTAGGCCAAGGTGATAGAAAAGTTTGGTTAGTGAAATTACCTAGATTTTTAGCTGACAAATGGAATAATATAGATGCGATAGGAGGCAAGGAGATTGCTAAGCTCAAAATGAAACAAGACTCCAGCAATTTCAAGTTCAAACTTGTTTTGAATGATGTGCCTTCAAAAGATGATAGGGGTTTCAATATTGAGAAACAGTATTTCGACAATATTCCACATGAGTATGATTTGAAGGTGAACAATCAAAATGTAAAAAATCAATTTGTTTTCACTGAGCAGAACCTTGATGAGTTCGCAGATTCAAAGAAAAGAAAGTTGAATAATGGTACTCCTGAGCAAAGCAAAAATGGCTCGAACGCAAACAAAACTGGAACCTCTTTCACGAGACCAACTAGGGGAACCTTTGTTAAGAGTATTCCAAAGAAAACGGCTATAGTGGGGACCATTTGTCATGAATGTACTATTACGCCATCGATACATGATCCAAATTACGTGAATGTGTTGAAAGAGCGTAAAAATAAAGTTTCTAAGAAAGTTGATAAACCAATTATTGGCGTTTTGAAAGAAAATGCAGCATTGGCAGCACCATCTTTGAGGGACACTGAGAACGACGCATTTTTCAAGGCGAACAAAGAAAACAAGAACAAAGATGGCAAGGCTGTCAGAATGGACCGTAAGGATTTGTTGGACTTGTTATTCAAACTGTTCGATGAGTACGACTATTGGTCGATCAAAGGTTTGAAGGACAAAGTCAAACAACCTGAGAGTTTCCTTAAGGAGGTGCTTGAACTGATTGCGGTGCTCATCAAAAGAGGGCCATATGCTTCCAAATACTGTTTGAAACCTGAATATAAGAAGTTTAGAGATGCTGAAAAAGCTGAAAGGTTGAAGGCAATGGGTGTTGCGGTTGAGGGTGAAGTTGTACCTGATGAAGACGAAGTTGATGACACGGAAATGGAAAACGTTGTGTAATGTTATAGTAATATTTTTATAATTTTTGTAATCTTCGTAAGAGACTGGCTTAAAATAACTAAGCTTAATCTGATTTAAGCGTTTATATTAAACCGGTGAACGTAACACAGTTAAGCTCCGCCCAGCTTCGCTTCCTGAGCTCCTGAGCTTCTGAGCTTCGCTTCCTGAAGGAAGAAAAATGCAAAAAAAATAAGGAAAAGGAATTGACATGGACAGGAATTGAACCTGCAACCCTTCGATGGCACGGTAACTGGAGTCGAAAGCTCTACCATTGAGCCACCACATCATCCTTGTGTAGTTTTTTTCTGGTAATTACATACAATACGATTTTTAAAAGTTTTCGAGCATTTGATTTCACATATAACCTCAAAATAAAATCATAACATTGATCCTTAGGCTACTAAGATTCCAACTTAAGTCTCGTGAATTAATCTGGTACACTTTTCATGTAGGTATGTTGATTTTTATTTGGAGGGCAAATTTCTGTTACCCGTGTTTTTACGATTCGAATAAATTTTCCAAATCAACGTTAAAAAAAAAAAAAGGTAGCTTTTATCAACAAGACAAATAACAAAAAAGTTAAAGATGTCAACAGCCACTGCGAAAGCATTGCCTTCTAATGCAACTTTCAAAGATAAGGAAAAGCCACAAGAAGTCAGAAGCTCCAATATTTTGGCAGCTAGATCTGTCGCAGACGCAATCAAGACTTCATTAGGTCCAAAAGGTATGGATAAAATGATCAAAACTGGTAAAGGTGAAATCATTATCTCCAACGATGGACATACTATATTAAAACACATGGCAGTGTTACACCCAGCTGCCAAGATGTTGGTCGATGTTTCAAAAGCACAAGATGTAGAAGCTGGTGATGGAACAACTTCTGTTGTTGTATTAACTGGTGCTTTATTGGGAGCAGCTGAAAAATTATTAAAGAAAGGGATCCATCCTACATTGATTAGTGAGAGTTTCCAAAGAGCCGCAAGCAAGTCTGTGGATATTTTATTGGACATCAGTCAGAAAATCTCACTTTCCGATAGAGAAGCATTGATCAAAGCAGCTTCTACGTCTTTGTCATCTAAGATCGTTTCGCAACACCTGAACTTATTAGCTCCGTTGTCAGTTGACTCAGTTTTGAAGATTCATGATCCTGTTAATCACCCAGATAACGTTGACTTGAATGATATCAGAATTGTGAAGAAATTAGGTGGAACCATTGATGACACCCAATTGATTGACGGAATAGTATTGAACCAGACAGTAATGAAATCTGCTGGAGGTCCAGTGAGAGTTGAGAAGGCAAGGATCGGTTTAGTTCAGTTCCAGTTATCGCCACCAAAACCTGATATGGAAAATAATGTTGTGATCAACGATTATAGACAGATGGATAAAATTTTCAAGGAGGAAAGAGCATACTTGTTGAACATGTGCAAAAAGATCAAGAAAGCCAAATGTAATGTGTTGCTCATCCAAAAATCGATTCTCAGAGATGCTGTTAGTGAATTAGCTTTGCACTTCCTTTCCAAATTAAACATTTTGGTGATTAAAGACATTGAAAGAGATGAAATTGAGTTCATTTCCAAATCTTTGGGCTGCAAGCCAATAGCAGACGTAGATACCTTTACTGAAGATAAGTTGGGACATGCTGATTTGATTGAAGAAAGTGAGTCTAATGGATCAAACATTGTTAAGATTACAGGAATTAAGAACAATACAAAACCAACAGTTTCTGTGGTTGTGAGAGGGGCTAACGCATTAGTCGTCGATGAAACGGAAAGATCTATCCACGACGCCCTTTGTGTCATTCGTTGCTTGATCAAAAAGAAAGGTTTGATTGCGGGTGGTGGTGCTCCAGAAATTGAAGTCTCTAGACAGTTATTGAAATATTCTAGAGAATTGAGTGGATCAGAAAGTTATTGCTTCAAAGAGTTTGCTCAGGCTTTGGAAATCATTCCAGTCATTTTGGCCGAAAATGCTGGTATGAACAGTATCAAAGTTGTGACTGAGTTGAGAAACAAACACGAGAATGGTGAGAAATATGCTGGTATTTCTGTGAGAAGAAGTGCCACAGGTAATACTTATAACGAAAATGTGTTGCAACCGGTTTTGGTCAACATCAGCGCTATAAGTTTGGCGAGCGAATGTGTGAAAAGCATTTTGAGAATCGATGACATTGCTTTTGCTAGATGAAATACATGAGTTTAAAAGTGTAGCCTATTTTGACTTCTATAATTTGAAATTGTTTTGCTACAAGTATTCACGCACAATTTGGCCTGTGATGATCAAGAAAATTCTAGTTGTTGGTAGCGATCAAAACACCAACGGCAACAGCCCGAACAGTCCGAATTGTACATCCGGACACCATCATGGTTTACCTCGTGGCTTTTCTCAAATTTCACACGTCTCATAAATCCAACCAATGGTTGATATCAGTGTTAGCGTTAAAAAGGCGTGCTCTGTAGATGAGAGCGCGCCAAAGAGAAAGCATGTGAGAGCATGTATTGTCTATACGTGGGACCACAAGGACCTGAGAGGTTTTTGGAACTCGTTAAAATTGACACCCATTCAAGGTGATGAAGTGCAAATCTTCAAAGCTTTGATATTAATCCACAAAGTTTTGCAGGAAGGCCATCCTATTACACTCAGAGATGCACAGAGAAACATTGATTACATTGAAACTCTTGGCCGCATCTTCCATGGTGACGGATTCAGAAATTACGGTAGATTGATAAGAGAGTACGATCATTTTTTACTACGGAAATTGGACTTTCATAGACGTTACAAAGAGTTTAACGGTACTTTTGAGTATGAAGAGTATGTCTCTTTGAGAACCGTGTCAGATCCTAACGAGGGGTATGAGGCCATTTTGGATTTGATGTCGTTGCAGGATGGCATCGATGATTTGCAACGTGTGATTTTTGCCAGTGTTACTAGCGAGAGAGGGGGTGAGTGTAAAATCAGTGCCCTTGTTCCGTTAGTCACTGAGTCTTTTGGTATCTACAAGTTCATTACTTCGATGTTGAGAGCCATGCATCAAACCACAAGTTCCGATGACGCATTAGCTCCGTTGAGAGAAAGATACGACTCTCAGCATGCTAGATTGTACGAGTTCTACACAGACTGTCTGGGTCTCAAGTATTTGACATCATTAATCAACATTCCAAAGTTGAATATCGAGCCACCTGATTTGTTTATCGACGAAGAAACTGGTGCGCGTAGACCTTCTTTGCCTATTGAGAAAGAGCCAAGCAAATCTCCTACACCAGAAGTACCGGCTCCAGTTCCAAAAGACGATACACCGGTACTTTTCAACCAACCTACGGGAGTTGATTTTTGGAAAACACAGCAAGAAAGTAGTGAGGCCGAACAGTTGCGCCTTCAAAGAGAACGGGAGATGCAACTTTTGCAGCAACAGCAAGAGCAACAGAGACAACAACAGATGTTTGAGCAACAGAGAGTTCAGTTGGAACAGCAACAACTTGCACAAGAACAAATGATGATGCAACAGCAAGCACAGGGTCGCGTAGCCGAGTTAGAGCGCGATTTACTCACATTACGGAACCAGTACGAAAGAGATCAGCTTTTACTTGGTCAGTACGACCAGAGAGTAAAAGTTTTGGAACAGGAGGTAATGAACTCAAATCTGGCAGCTACACAGCAAATTGCTTCAAAAGATGAACTGATCCGTAGTTTGCAAGAGCAAATCACATTATGGAAGAATAAGTACGACTCTTTGGCAAAGTTGTACTCACAGTTGCGTCAGGAACACTTGAATTTGTTGAATCGGTTCAAAAAGTTGCAACAGAAAGCATCCTCTGCTCAAGAGGCCATTGATAAGAGAGATAAATTGGAGAGAGATATGAAAGCTAAAAACATTGAGTTGGCTGATTTGATCAGGGAGAGGGACCGTGCAAGACTTGATCTTGACAAGTTAAGAGGTGCCAAGGATTTGAAAATCGAACAATTGGAGATAGAGTTGAGAGACGTGAAGGACAAGTTGGATCAGAGCGAGCGGAACCAGTCCTCCAACTTGACCTCAATATTTGCTGCTCACAAGAGAGAAATGGACGAATTAGAGCAAAAATTGAAATCCACTTCTTCGAATGGCATGTTGGAAGAAAAATTAAGAGAAAAAGAAGAAGAAATCGAGATTATTCAACAGACGATGGACGAGGCTTTGAGACAATTAGCCGAGAGCAAAAAAGCCAGCGATGAAGCCTTGGATGAACAAATTGATACAGTTTTAATTAGCCATTTGCAAAAACTTGTTAGTATTATTGACTCAGTGCTTCAAAGTGGTATTGCTACCATCCAAGACAGTGTGTTCGAATTGGACTCACCAATGCAGGCAGGTAATCAAAACTCATCGCCATCTTATTTGCTTTCGATTGTCGAGAAAGCAGGTGTTATGGCAAACGATTTTGCAACCGCATTTAACAACTTTATCGCGGACGGGCCAAACGGAGACCATTCTGCAATCATCCAAACAGTTGGGGGTTTTACAAATTCTGTCTCGGATGTTGTATTGAATTCAAAGGGTATCACGAGATTGGCAAAAACAGAAGAACAAACTGACAATATATTGTCTGCTGCACGTATGATAGCTGTTCTGTCAATGGATTTCTTGGGAGATTTACTTTCGAAGAATCTCGAGGGTATCTCAGAAGAGAGCAAAACTGATAAGGTGATTAATGGTGTTTTTGAAGTGCACGAAAAGTTGGAAAAGTTGACTGTTTTGACTGAGAAATTGGCACCAAAAATTCTGTTGACTGGTGACTTGGAGACATTAGTGGATGACGAGATGAATGCTGCTGCTGAAGCAATAAATGCTGCCAACTTACACTTGAAATCGTTGTTGAACGGTAAGGAAATGTTGCAATTGAACCCTATTGATATGGAATTGAATAGTGCAATTTTATCTGCAGCAATTGCTGTCACATCGGCTATCAGTGTTTTAATTGCTGCTGCTACTGCTACTCAACAAGAGATTGTTGCAAACGGGAAAGGTACAAGCACAAAAGCTGTTTTTTACAAAAAGCATAACAAGTGGACAGAAGGTCTTATTAGTGCTGCAAAATCTGTGGCATCCTCGACCAACATTTTGATCACAACAGCAGATGGAGTTTTGAGTAATAAAAGCTCTCATGAAGAATTGATTGTGGCTTCCAATGATGTGGCTGCCTCTACTGTTCAATTGGTTGCTGCTGCAAGAGTTAAAGCCACGGTGATGTCCAAAACACAAGACAAATTAGAGGATGCCAGTAAGAATGTATCAATTGCTTGCAAGGCTTTAGTCGCTAAGGTTCAATCATTGATCACCAAGAAGAATCAAATTACTGAAGATTTTTCAAAGTTGAGCATTCATGAAAACAGAACTGCTGAAATGGAGCAACAGGTTGAAATTTTGAAACTTGAAACCGCTTTGAATGCTGCGAGAACGAGATTAGGTGAGATTCGTAAGTTCAGCTACATCGAAGGAGAAAGTGATAGTGAAGAGGAAGAGCAAAGTTAAAAGAGTAAATACAACTCGGTTTATAATAGTAGAGAATGGATCATGTCCAATATTTAAGATCGTATTCGTGTGTTTCTGTCCAATATTTAAGATCGTTTTTGTGTATTTCTGTCACGTGTTAAGTTGGCTTGTTTGTCAGCTGCAACGAAAAACAAAATTTGTACAAACAACCAACTTTAAACTTTCTATGTCGATGAGTTCTTTCCATTGAGAATCAAAGAGATAAGTATGTTTCTGAATTCAACAGCTATAGATATTTGATTCTGCCAATCTCACTATACGGATACAATTGATTTTAGTAATTATACAGAAATTCTATTCAGCAAGTCCATTCACTTGACTATGATAATGAATCATCGAGACCATTCATAAATCACTATAATGGCAATAATGAGAAGGACAGATAGCTTTAGTTTAAACGGAGCTCAACATGAAAGCATGGATCACTGAGCTCAAAAGAGCGCATTCACTTTTAGATATTCGAATCGTTTATAATACTTGATTTGATGCTAATCAAAAAATGCAAAAAGAAATTCCGATACCGGGAATCGAACCCGGAGCTGCTCGGTGAAAGCGAACCATGTTAACCATTACACTATATCGGAAGACACAGTTGTCTCTTACTCTTTGGTGCTGTAAGAGCAGCTTTTTAAGTTCAAGAACGTTTCAAATTACATAATTCTTGATAAAATGTAATATTTCAGTGACACAACATACATTCACATGGCCAAACTTTCACACGTTCATAAAGCTGGCAAATAATCAAATGCTTTGTGTTATATCCTGCCTGATTCAACAAGTTTGGTTATGAAAAGGAACCTTTCATATTAAACAAAGACTAAGAGTTTGTGAGGAGCAAAAAGTTTCGAGCTTATTGGCTTTTTACAAGCCTACTCGAAATATACAAAAGCTTTATCAAAATTATATTTAACAAGCAAGAATAAAAATTAATAATACACTGTGATTTTGGCCTAAAAGCGACTTTCGTTACCAAAATCATTTTCTAAGTTTACAGCCAAGCTTGGCAATCCATCTCCCAAAAAATCCAACATCATATGCATACCACCTCCACCACTGTACTGATCAACATCAGCGGGCAAAACCTGACAAACACCTTCCAAAAACCAGACCTTATTTCTCATTTCATTTGTGAACTCTCTGAGCATGGAGTAATACACTCGCATGATTCGCATGGCAGCAAGGTCACCTGTCATCAAAAGAGCCAAAAAAGTCTTATCTAACAAAGCTGGGAATGCAAATACTCTCAATATGAAATCACTTTTGTACCGCTCGTTATGCAATTTGTCCAAGTAAGCCAATGTGATCAAGTATGGTGACAGAAAGTCAACGGGGTACAAATCCAGGATCGAGTCATCAAAGCATTCTAGCTCAGAGTATATTGTACCCTTTAGCGCCAATTTTTCAGGGTTATTGATTATATCACCCAAATCGCTCAAGTCCACCGATATGAATTTATGAAACTTTGACAGTTTGTTCAAAGGCCACACGGCTGCCAAAATAGTGGCCGCACCTTTCACATGATAAATCCAAGCAGATGCAGGCAATGACTTTGGCGAATGAGACGAAGGTAACGAAGCATTGGCTAATGCATCCATGATCAAGATTATGGCGCTAGCAACTAGTGCGTCTGTATTTTCCAAAGATATTTCTGAGACAGCGTCTCTAAGCAATCGAAGCGCCTCTCCACGATGCTTAGTGACGCATTCATCCAATCCGCTCTCGGATCTTGATAAATGCGTTGCACTGAATGCCAATAATGAGTGCATCAAAAATGGGTGGTCGAACGCAAGTTTTGGAATATACTCACTCCATAGGACTTCTTCGCTGATTCCTGCAGCAGTTATTGTACGCCACACTTTAGTTGTGTAATGAAACATTAACTTCAAGTCCAATGAATTAAGCCCGTGGTACTCGCTGTTATTCGAGATGATCGAGTTTCTTCTTGACATCCCACTGATGCTCTCAGGCACAGAATCTATGTCTGTGGAAGTATTTGGAGTGAAGCTACTCAAATTTGCAGAAGAGAATGCAGTATCAGGTGAAGAAGTCTCCAGAAGTCCACCGTACAAATCCTCACCTTGCAGAGAAACAGGATTTTGTGGTATCAGCTTGCCTTTCCCGAGATCATCATCCTTCTGTCGCTGTTGGTGTTCTGCTTGTGATGCCAAATCATTCAAACCAGGATACAACTCATTACTTGTAACCAAGCCAAGAAGTGATGAACCCGGGTCAAAGGCTCCGACCAAGTCGCTTGCTGTGGAGAATAGATTCATCAACGGATTGCTTTCGATCTGTGGTTTGTTGAAGATATTCAATAGTAGGGACAGCTGTAATTGCAGCAAAATACCCAGACTGTCGGTGAAGTTACTCAAGTTAAGCTCCCCCAAAGCATTCAAAGATGAACCAAGTCCTGCCATTCCGTTTGTTGCATTCGTTAACAACAATTGTAACAACGTGTTTTGATCTCCCATACTTTCGTTCTGATTTGTGGTGTCCAAAACTTTATCAGCCTTACTCGAGTCGTTCTTTCCCAAGGCAACAGCAGAGTACGAGCATTTTATTCCCATGTGATCACACTTTCCGCAGATTGGCTTGCCTTCATCGCATTTTACTCTTCTGCGCTTGCAAGTATCACAACCTTTTCTTGACTTAGTATGATACTTTCGTTTGCCAGTTGAGGATTTGGAATTTGACTCTGTGGCTTTTGTCACTTTTGAGACCTTTTCATTAGCTTTTTTTGATATTTTGGTGTCTTTAAACATAGTTTTATGTAGCTTTGAAGTGTAGAACTGCACAAGTTAAGGTTCGTTCTACTCCAGAGTTTTTGAGGATTTTTCGTTTAATTTATTAACGTTTTGTCGTTCCTGTCGGTAAAGTCACGTGCACAAATCACGATCTAATCAGTGGTCCCCGGGTCAGATTCGTGCCAGATGTGTAGATCGTCTTTTCTTTTTGAAAAAAAAAAGATCTACCAGCCTTTAGCTTTCTTTTTAGCCAATTTCATGTTCGAGCTCAACTAATGAGAAAAACTGGAGATGAACCTTTGTGATTTAATTCAATAAACGGCATGCAAAAGGTTTTAGAGCTAACAATTTGAGAATTTAACTTGGTCTGTGCTCATGGATTATTTTTTTGTCTATTTATGCTTTTATGCGAATGTCAGTGCGCACTTGCCTTTTTTGCAGTAGATTTTCTTGTGAAAACTGCCGCAAGAATCATTTTAAGGTGGTTTGAGACACTCAAAGTTTGTGTGTGCTGCTGCCACAGGAGTCGCAGGGGTGGTAATTTGTCAAAATTGTGAACGACTGTTCATGTGAAGTATTCAAATGGTGACACAGAAGCTTCAAAAGCCGCATCAGACCCAGAATCAGCGGGTATGCATCAGGACAAGATCTTGATAACAAGAGCCATCAAACTGGGATATGCCCTATGAAGTTTAAGGAGACTGAACGAGACCCTTTTCACGAATGTTGTTTCGAACACCTCTGTCCAGATTGGACTTGATGACAATCAAACTGAAGTTATTCGAGTAGCTGTTAAGCTTTTGTGATGAAGTGAAATCTATATACTTGCAAATGCATGTCCCAATAGTTCTTATGAGGACGTTAATGTGCTGGCAGTATTTTCATAGTATTTGTGGGGGCAACTGGAAACGGTACTCGGCACTGATGGGGCTTAGGCTCTACCAGACAAAGGTGAGGAAGAAACGGCTTTTCAAACAGCAAAGTCTTCTTTGCTTGCTCAAAATGCTCATTAAAGAACTCCATAGTTGCACTGGACGAGGTTCCAGAGGTCGGAAACTGCGCAATTGTTTTCTTGACAGAGTGAAACACATTCCCGTCTTCGACGAGGGTTGTATTATTCGCCAAGTGTCATGCTATGAATAGGTGCAGCACGTCTGGGTGTTTAGCAAAGTTTGGCACTTCGATGAAAGTGTTTCAGAAGAAGATTCTTTGAGTGTTTGAATAACCGACCATGGCACCCACGGCTCTGCCCGTGACGTGCCAATTCGAGTGCTTTGTTAAGGCTCAGTAGTAGCCAATTTTGGCGCGGAGAGAAACAGTTTGATCAAGGAATGAAAAATGCATCACACTTTTGGTGCTCGCACGAGAAAGTGACAGTTATATAGCTGTATGACGTGGGATGAAAAAAAGTTTCGACCAGAAACAAAAATAAACAAGAAACAAAAAAAGTTCAGCAAAAAGAACATTTTTGTCCGACGTTTAGACATCCTTGCTATTCAGTGGTCTGTGCTTGGGCTGATGGCTACGTTTTCCTGCTTTCATCTTCGGACTTGTGAAGATAACTTTTGGGAGCAGGAACAGAAAACCAACGAAACTTTTCAAAGTCTTGAAAGGAAGGAAGTGATCAATTTTGAGCTGGATGGCCGAATTGGCAGTGTGAATGTTCTTTAGCTTGGAAATAATGACAACGAAAATTGGCACACAACAATTCCATAACAAATTAAGCGAGAAAAAGTTTATTGATTAATCCTTATCGTTGCGCGCCATACTGTTTTTCTGCGATTAGTCACAAAAAATATTTTTCCTTACAGTGACTAATTTATTTTTCTGAAATATAAATACTAGTTGTACGCGCACACACAGCAAGAGCAAAGAGACAACAGAAACAGATCAAAACACAAATGTCACAACCAGCAAAGTTATGGGGTGGAAGATTCACCGGTGCCACAGACCCATTGATGGACTTGTACAATGCCTCATTGCCATATGACCAAAAAATGTACAAAGCTGACCTTGAAGGTACTAGAGTATACACCAGTGGGTTGCAAAAGATTGGGCTCTTGAAAAAAGAGGAATTGAGCGAAATCCACAGAGGATTGACAGTGATTGAGGAGGAATGGGCCACTGGCAAGTTTGTTGAGAAGCCTGGTGATGAGGACATCCACACGGCAAACGAGAGACGTTTGGGTGAGGTTATTGGCAAAAACATTGCCGGAAAGGTGCACACGGGTCGTAGCAGAAATGACCAGGTCGCCACGGACATGCGCATATATGTACGTGAAGCTTTGAAGGACATGCGCAAGATACTTGTTTCGTTTATTGAAACAATTGTGAAAAGAGCCGAAAACGAAATCGACGTTTTGATGCCGGGATACACACACTTGCAAAAAGCACAGCCAATTCGCTGGTCACACTGGTTGAGCTCTTACGCAACGTACTTTGCCGAAGATTTGGTTCGTTTAGACGGAATTGTGGCTAGATTGAACTACAGTCCATTGGGTGCTGGTGCACTTGCTGGTCATCCATTTGGCATCGATAGAGAGTACTTGGCACAGAATTTGGGATTTGATGGTGTCATTGGCAATTCTTTGACTGCAGTTTCGGACAGAGATTTCGTCGTTGAGACCTTGTTCTGGTGCACATTATTCATGAACCACGTTTCTCGTTTTTCTGAAGATTTGATCATTTACTCTACTGGCGAATTCGGATTCATTCAATTATCCGACGCCTACTCCACAGGATCTTCTTTGATGCCACAAAAGAAGAACCCAGACTCATTGGAATTGTTGAGAGGCAAGTCTGGAAGAGTTTTTGGTTCATTTTCCGGATTTTTGATGTCGATCAAGTCCATTCCATCCACATACAACAAGGATATGCAGGAGGACAAAGAACCTTTGTTCGATGCTTTGAAGACGGTGGAGCACTCTATTTTGATCGCTACGGGTGTTGTGCTGACGCTCAAGGTGAACAAGGACAAGATGTTTGCTGCTTTGACAATGGATATGTTGGCTACGGACTTGGCAGACTACTTGGTGAAAAAAGGTGTGCCATTTAGAGAAACACACCACATTTCCGGAGAGTGTGTTCGTGCAGCTGAAGTTGCGGGAATTGCTTTGAACGAGTTGTCGTTGGCTGACTTCAAGAAGATTGACGCCAGATTTGACGCTGACGTTGCTGACGTTTTTGATTTCGAGGCCAGTGTTGAGAAAAGAGTTAGTACAGGTGGTACTGCAAAGAGTGCTGTGTTGAAACAGTTGAATCTGTTGAAACAAAAATTCTGAATACATTTATTACTTCTATAATACATTATGCGTAAACGAAGAACCTAGTTGTTTGTTCTGTATCTGTATCCACAACTTGTACAAGTGTAGAAAACTGTAGCACCTTCATCGGCAGATCTAAGTTGCAAGGTGTGGTACGTCATCTCTTCGTTACCACACTTCGGACATGTCTCCTCAATTGTTGCACCCTTTTCACCCTTTTCTTCTTCGTCTGTCATTGCAGTTTTGACAACAGACTTCTTCAATCTCAATGACGAAGGAAAAGCATCTTGATGTGATCTTGTAACGACCTTAAGACTAGCAAACTTTTTTGCGTCGTATTGTCTTTCGCACACAGTGCACACTATGTTGCCTGTTGCGGCACCAGAGTCAAGCAAGTTTCCACAAGTGTTGCAAAAAATCAACGATCCTACCACTGACATTGGTGAATGATAAAAATGTGATACTGTAAAGAACAAAAAAAAAAAAATTTCTCGATGGAATATCATGTGACGTGCGCAGGACTGTACATACTGGTGCTCCGCTAAGGCTCTGCGCGGAAATACTAAATAAATAAATAATTCTTGGTAGTACTTTACCTTTTTCGCCGAGTTTCCTTATCACAAACAGTGGATTGACGATAACCAAGATGAGCGAGTTTTTCCCAGTGGACAGCAAGTTGGGCATTGTGCACGACGACCACAACGAATTGACCAGTGCAGAGTTTGAAAAATTGAAAATTGCATCCGTAGAGGCCAAGAGCTTATCGTACTCGCCGTACTCGAAGTTTAGAGTTGGGGCCAGCTTGTTGACAGACAAGGGTGAATTGATCCAGGGAGCAAACATCGAGAACGCAAGTTATGGCGCTTGCATCTGCGCTGAGCAAACAACGATGACTAAGGCACTTACCTCTGGACACAAGGGATTCAAGGCAATGGGCGTTAGCACAGATTTGCAAGACAAGCTCGGCACACCATGCGGTATCTGCAGACAAGTTATCCGAGAGTTTACGGGAAACGGCGAAACGAAAAAGTTCCCAGTGTTCTTGTTCAACCTGGACGGCTCAAAGTTTGCAAAAATATACTTGACCGACTTGTTGCCTATGAGTTTCGGGCCCGCAGATTTGGGCATTCCGGAAAATGCCTAGGTGTAGGTCTTCGGAGTCAATTGCGGCCTCTCATAAATTAGAATAGCGCACACGCCGAGTGCCTTGTTAGATTGCAAAATAAGAGCCTGCAAAAACAATGTGTAGTCCCCCCCAGTTCCAAGGCCTTGGTGCTACTATTTGTATTACTGCAAAGCCGCGTACAACGAGTATACAAGTATATAGCTATCACAATAATATGTCCGGGTAACCGCGAGTCTATAACGTGTTAAAACTAAATTTTTCAAAACAAACACTCATGTCGCTAACACAAGGTTCCATACCAGAGTAAGTACAGGATTGCAGTTGGGACTGTTTTGAAGAGACCAATTACTAACAACCAGGGTGAAAGAACTGGAGCACGCACAATGTCTTCGGGAGCGTTCTGATCGAATGAGAAACTTTCCAGATCTTGGGCCACCAGATCTCATTAACTTGATCAAGTACAACTCGAGCCAAAAGCAAACCATTAGCACATTTTTGTACAACACTGGGGGTGATTGCACAAGCTCGTCGCTGATTGCTGCTTATTTGAATTCGCTTGCCAACGTTATTGGTGGCAGCCCCCAGATATGGTTTGGTAAACAAAAGCACTGGAAAGTGCAGCAAGCCACGTACGCCGTTTATAACGCGTTTTCCAAAAACGATGTACGCGTTACTGTTCACATTCCAGGGAAAGTGGAAACGTTGATCATTGATGCCAAAAATGAGCCAGTTCAAGAGACTGATAGACTATGGCTCGAAACATTTGTTTCTTCGACAATGAGATCGTTGTTGTGCAGTAAAACGGACGAAGATGAAGACGTTTTGAACCCGGTTGTGGAATGCCGCAATTTGTCGCCATTTCCTAGTATTGATCTTGCAAAACAGTTTATTCTTGGCTTTGAAACATTATTTTTTGAGGGCCCAAAACTTGGTTGCGATGTTGATGTACAGATACCAACATTGACCGAAAACTACTTGGTGGACTGCTTTTTGATTGTTGTGGAGATTACGGGACTTTTTGGGTTGGCGTTGGAAGTGCTCGATAGATTGCAAAATATTGATTTGAGTGTGAGCGCGTTAATAGCTAAGGTCTTTTTGATACAGAACGAAGAAGTCAAGGCGATCAGAGTGTTACATGAGGCTATCAAGGTAAGGCCTCGGGATGCACATTTGTTGTCTATCCAGGCAAAATTTTGTCTTGAGAAACAAAACTACGACTTGGCACTCAAATGTGCCGAAAGTGCCGTTAAGGCTGCACCTTCCGAGTTCAAACCATGGTACCTCTTGGTGAAGGTATACACTGCACTCGCTGATTACGAGAATGCCTTATTGACGCTAAATTCGTGTCCAATGATTCCACACAAGGACAAATTCCAATTGAAGCGCGTGGTGGCTGCTACTCAAGATTCAATGCATTTGCCAATGCCTTTTGATGTTGTATTGGACCAAGTGCTGCAGTTGAACCCACAGGATGTTGCTATGGAACAGGAAGCTGCTGATCCAAACTTGTTGGCCCTTCCAGCCGCAAATTTGAAATCCACTTTTGCCAAGGCTTATGAGCTTTTAACTCAGATTGTACACAAGACCGGCTGGGAGCAGTTGTTGAACTATAGAGCCAAGGTATTTGTGATGGAAGAAGAGTACAGAAGAGACAAAACTCTGGATTCATCTAGTTCCGTGGAACTGGAAAAAGCTTTCCGCAAGAAAAGATTGTGTGAAAGATGGCTCGATAATCTTTTTATGCTTTTGTACGAAGACTTGCGGGCATTCAAAATGTGGCAAGCAGAGTTTGTGCATTTCCAGAGTCAAAGATTGGTGTACAAGAAAAATACGTTAGAGTGGGAGATTTTGGGGCTGGTAGCTCATAGATTGCACAACACAAAGGAAGCAATTAGCGCCTTTGAAAATGCTTTGGAAAACAGATTCAGTGTCAAGGCCACCAAGAAATTGTTGGTGTACTACCAACAGGAAAGACAGAAACTTGCCAATTCTGGCAAAAGAAACTCCAAAAAATCGGATCAACTCGATGCTAAAATCTTGGACATGATAGTGAAGTTGGCCGTGTGGAACCACAGATGGTACAGAGAATTTGATTTGCTTACTATTCAAGGGCTCATCAGTTTGTCTGAGGAAGAAGGAATCGTGAAGGTGGACTCGCAGGTGAAGGCGGCGTATATGGAGAACAAAAACGGGGTTGACCAGTTGATGCAGCAGTACTTTGAATTGGTCAGAATGAGACAGTGATAACATGGCAAAGTGGCGCGAATTCCCGTTATCGAGGTTTATTTAAAAATAATAAATACAATCAACACCGTAAGATCTTCCAGCTTAGTTGTTTGGTTGCCCAATTGTCTTTCAAGTTGTGTTTCGGTTTGTAGATTCAGTTTTTGAGTATGTGGTGAGCCAGCTTTTGCACACGCCACAAGAAACACAGTTTGGAGCCAGCACATTTAATCATTATGTCATCCATGCTTTTTCTGAGAGTTATCTGCTATCTGCTCTTCATATCATTTATCTATTTTCAGAATCGTAATGTTGGCAGCCTCGCCGAATACTATGGGTCAGTTAAAAAAGAACAAATGGAGCTTTTCTCTATTCAAAAGTAGCGCAAAATGTATCTTTTGTGATTAAGCGCCAAAATCTATCACTCTCTTGACCGAATGGCTCGTTGAGATTTCATTTGAGCACGTTTATAAGAGTCACTAAGTTCCTCTGGTTTTATTTAGGTGGAAATTCCAAATCTTTTCTGCGCGAAAATTAAAAAAATCAATTAACCGAGTTTTGCAGCCTGGTTATGTTTAGCATAGAGATCGAGTTGCCAAAACAAGTGATATTGAAATTAGACACAAGGGATGAAGTGGAATACAAAGGGATAAGAGAGCCAGTTATCAAGATGCAATTCTGCGGGTACGTGGAAACGCTAAATACGCCAAGCGACTTACTAGGTGACACTTCCTATTTTTTGGGTACAAATGATAAAGATACAAGCAAATGGTTGACTAAGTTTTATGAAAAAAACAGTGTGGATCCATCTAACAATGTTAGTTTGAGCTCAATATTGTTGAGTGAAAGCAAAGGGAGCTCGTGTTACATGTTGTATTTTGAGAAAGTTGTGGGCAAAGTTGAAGTTGTACTTCAAGAACTACAGGTGGGCGATCCGTTATTGAAGATCATCACGAATGAAGAGTCGCTTCAAAAGTACTGTTTTGAAATCAATGCTTTGAATGTTACCAGCTTGCATGAACTTACGACCTTGCAAATTCTACAAATCTCCAATCTCAAGCCGGACACATTGAAAAGGTCAAAGAGTTCAATGATTGATCAGATTCTTTCCCAAAAAACCAGTGTAGTCGATAAGAAACACAGCCCAGAGGTTTCGCTTAGTTTATTAAAACAGAAACAGAGACAAGAACGACAGGAACAAAAGGAGAAAGTGAGATTGACTTTACAAAGAGTTGTGCTATCTGGGCTCAGATTATACGGAATTACTCAACTGAGCAAGGAGTACCAGCAAATATATTATCATACTTTGAAAGCTTTAGAGTTTGCGTTCAGGAAAGACATAGCTAAACACACATTGCCAAGTATAGAGGTGCAGCAGAGTGCTGTGGAATCTTTGCTTAATATTTTTTTGAGGGACTACGACGAGTCTTGATTGTGATTGGTTTGCTGATTTTGTATCTGCAGCCATTTTAGCGGTATTCAAATGTCTTGCTGAGATTAGTGGTGTTTTTACAATAAGATTTAATGATTGATCAGCTACCTGTGGTGAAAGGGTCGTGCTTTAGTGTCTGGATTCTCAATGCTAGCCATAAAATACCACACATAATCATTTAGTTCTATTAATTACAAGATCAGCATACACACGCACACCTTTTGAATGAATAAAACTTGGCCATTGGGGGCTGTCACGTTTGCACTCTTGCACCTAGACACGGCCCATTGACAGCTCGTTTGCCAATTCACCCCACTTGGCATTCTCGTACCCACAAAAGTTTCTGAGCTGGTCTTGCTTTTTAGCGCAAAGTACACAGGAAATCCTAAATGTCACATTGGATTTAAAGTTCCAGTGTCACACTTGGACCCATATATTCCAGACCACAATTTGGTGCTATCCCACACTTGCTAGGTTTACCATGCTATCTGAGTATTGATGTTCCTTGACGGGAAGTCGGGTCGGATAATGTGACAAAATTTTGTCACATTTTCCATATAAATTGAGAGAATGGAATTGAAAACAATGGAATGAAGCACATCACAGGCTAAATAGTGTGCTTTGCCCATAGCATCATAAGCCAGCAAAATGTTTTCGGTTTGCATTTGCGCCAAATTGCATTGATAGCCAACCGCAAATCTTTTAGCACTTTTCCACTGATGAATACCAGCACCAATGCAAAAATACGAAACTGTAAATGCTCAATTATAATTAAGCTCACAAAAAAAATGGGACAATTGAGCTCGTTATGTGACTCAACTCAGGAAAAGGAAAAAGGAGTATACATCAAAACCAAATTTAAAATTTGCATGCGAGTTGTGCTCAAAACGAAAGAGTGGGTGAGGAATTTGTGGGGACCCCTTGCGGCGGAAAGTCATAATCTTTGGGAACAAAATGCCCAATATGCACATTTGGAAATAAACTTTTAATAATCATGGCAAAGATTAGCATTATATGTGAACTAGAAGTGCTTTGTAATGGTACATTTATGAGATTAAGCTAAGTATATTATTTATTCTATACTCGAACGAAAATTCACTGCTTGAATGCAAGCAATTAGATCGCAATCAGGAGAATAAAAAATGATGTATTTTGTGCATAAAGTTCAGGATCGTCTTCGATTCCACTTAAATTCAAACGCTAGCACCAGTAGCCAAAACTATGCGATGCAGAATAATACTTTGGGCAAGATGGAGTAAAATAAGTGTACACATAAGCGTAATTTCGATTAGTCGAGAACTATTAACCAAAAACGCAAAGCAGTAGCTTATATCAAATTAAAGTTGTTGAAAGACTTAATTATTCAGAAAAGTGATTATACAAAAATAAACAGGATCGGTCATGTCAAATCTGCACCTAGTGTTTAAGCACGGGATAGGCGCGTGTACTCATACATGTCAAAGTCAAAAAGAAATTCTCGATTCTTAAAAACAAAAAACAGAAAATCACATAAAACGAAATGAGATATAAAGGTGCGCCATTCTTTTCATTTAGAGCTCTCTGAACTAGACTTCTTTGCAGACAAAAGGGGAATAACCATCATTTGCGATCAGCGAAGAAGCCAAAAAGCTATTTTGAAAATCGAGTAAAAAGCCAGAAAAACTCTAAAATGGACAGCTTTGAAAGCTCTTTACAACAAATGTGGAGTGCACAACCGTGGAACTTGGATGATAATGTGTCTGGGATGCCAATTGAAGAAATCGTTAACGTGCTCAACCAGTTTTTAACGACAGAGTCTCAACCGGCGGTGGAGTATATTGAAAAAGGTCCCAGTTACCAAAAAAAATTGAGATGGAACTACGAGAACGTTAATTTGAGACACAGAGACTCTTTAGAGCAACAAGCGTTTGTGCGGCTTCCCCAAATCAGTACCCGGCACATAGTTGTGGAACGTTTGAAGCAATTTACAGACTCTGCTGACGATGGTGACGCTCTTGAGCAAAAAGAGTCAGCAAATCAGTTTGACTGTTCACTGGAGCCTAAGAATGTGATCAGCACTCGCTTTCAAACTGAGGCCCCAGAGCTTTGGAAAAAAATTCAGGAGAACAATTTTGTCAAAAAGGGCGCTTTCAAATGCTCCCATTGCGGAGAGCCTTTTAGAAAACTATACGACTTTATTGATCATTTAGACACATTCAATTTACACAAAGAACGCAAGCACTTTTGTATCAAAAGTTGTGTGTGGGGTTACATAGGGTTCATAAGAAACGCTGAGCTTATCAGACACCAGCTCACGGTGCACAAAAAAAGAGCAGATTGCACTCCAAGAGCTCGCACAAGCAATAATCGGTTTACCGCAATAAGTGCTGGTTCGCGCTTTACAAAAGATTCCAACACAGAATCATTTGAGGCAATCGATACCACTTTTCATAGTGGTTATCGAGAGAAACGCTTTGAGAATTATGAGTTTGAAAACGACAAATCCAACGTTAAGTACGTCACCAAGCTAGTCCCCATTAGGACCAAAGACGGTGGTTACGACGAGACAACGATGGTGGAACTCAAATATAAGATTCTCGTTCTCTACGACAAGTTTGACGAGATCGTCACCTTTCAATGCAACACTTGCCCGGAGGAGTGCCAGAAAAAGTTTGCAAGAAAAGACTCAATGACGAGACACATTGAGCTGTGCCACTACAACCCAAACAGCAGGTTCCACAAAAATTTGAGAAAGAAAAATGCTGCCGCACTCGCTGAGGCTGCCAGTATTCAGTAGCTTCCACAGCTTGATCAAATCACCGCTCTCTCGATTAGCTACCCCAAAACACTCAAACAGCTTAAAGACCGCCAAGCACCTGGGCAGGACCGTATATAGCCAGCACTATGTGTCCGATATCTTGTGTTTTGAAAAAAGAATTTTATTTCATCTCACTATATCGGATATGACATACATATATACAACACAGACGCGGGCTAAAACAGTCGGCCCGTTCGAATTCCTGCCATGTATTTTTCGTATTGTTTCTCGATTTATTTTTAGACTTGGTTTTTTTTTCTCTTTTCCGTGTGTGCCTTTTGGGTCTCTTTCTCTCTTCGGACAAGTACACCTTTTTTCTTTTTCTTTTCTTTTCTAATCAACTAGGAAAAAAACAACTACAAATAAAGAACAGTCAAACACAAAGGAAGCTTTTGCTGAAAAGTACAGAGTGATTCGATTTTTTGCCAGAATTACATTCATTAAGCTTGTATTGTGTCTATTCATCCTTTGATAACATTACCATATCGTTCCTAGTTACACGTCAATACAACTAGTAACAGGAAAGAAAAAAAATGAACGACAACACGACGACACACGGTGACAACCGTGCTCCACGTTCTCCTGCAATGTCAACCACTTCGTCGTATTCGACGTACTCCAACAACCAATTCAATGTTTCAATTAATTCCAGTCACACCAACGGCAATAGCAATAATAGTGGTAAAAGATATAACAACGGCAACGGCAACAACAACAATAATTCTGGTGGCAACACCGACAACAACGGTAACACAAATGTTAATTCGTCGTCACTGAAGAACAACACGTTATTGCCCTCATTACCCAGCAGTATAAACCCCTTGAGTGTCAATAGTTGGGTGGAGACTTCAGCTGCCGTGGCAGACGAGAAAAAAGATGATGACGATGATGATGTGATCCCAACAGCAATAGTGATCAAAAATATCCCGTTTTCCATTAAGAAAGAGCAGTTGTTGGATGAAATGACACGTCTTTCTTTACCGTTGCCTTACGCATTCAACTACCATTTCGACAACGGCGTGTTTCGCGGATTAGCTTTCGCAAACTTCACTTCGACTGAAGAGACCGCGATGGTCGTGAACAATTTGAATGGCAAAGAGATTGGCGGTCGGAAATTGCGGGTTGAATACAAGAAGATGTTGCCGTTAGTGGAAAGAGAAAGAATTGAAAGAGAAAAACGTGAGAAACGCGGACAGCTCGAAGAGCAGCATAGAAGTGGTTCTACGACGTCGTTGAACTCTTTAGCCAACAGTAAGCTTCCAAATTTTGTTGGAAGCAGCTCAGGGCTTTCTGCGACAAATGCCAATAATGGTAGTGTTTTAAGCACAAACAATACGGGCAACTCGGTGAACACAGCTGTGGGGACCGGCAATACAGAGAACTTGTTCGAAAAACGGTACTTTGCGGTTTTGCCTAACGTCAATTCATTACCAGTTCCACTGCAGCCAATTGATTTCAATAATCCAGAAGTTTTGGACATGTATTCAACCTTGTTGCTCTTCAAACTGGATGTGCATAAGAAGTTCGAGGAGATTGTTTACCCGCTTTCAATAGCTAACAACTACAAGAAGAACTTGACGATTTTGTGCAACTTTTTGAACTTGCAAGAGCTGTACGAAAATGGCTACATCGTCATTAAGCGCAGAAGTACGGGAGCAGCGCTTTTGATGCACACGAACATGAATAGTTCACATGGTAACATTGCTGTGGCTGCACAAAGGTACCGCAGCACACCAACACATCAGCCACAACCACGCGCTGCAGCCCAAAATTACGGGCTTCTCAACGATGGTAGCAGTGGCAATAATAGTACCGGAAACAGCGGCAATAACGGTAAGAAGAAGAACAACAACAACAACAATGTCAGCAACAATGTGAGCACACCAGTTACGCCAAACTCTAACGCAATTAGGGGCACGAGGTCATACGCAGATGTACGGGCCACACCGTTTTTGAACACAAATGTGAATGGCACCGTTGTTCCAAACACCGGAAATGTCACTTCTCCTACATACCTCAACATTTCGCAGCCTCCTACGCCAGGAATGGATGTTAACAACCGGTTTGCGCCTCCAATGAGCAAACTGCCTTATATCCATAGTAACGGTCTGGGAACGTTGCTTTCAGGCATGCCAAATCCACCGACACATTCATTATACAGCCATTACAATAACTCGAACCCTAGCTTCCGCAACAATAGCCCATTGATCAGTTTGGCACAAAACTTGACTGGCGGCGACTCTTACACACTGGGTGCTTTTGAAGAAAACCCTGGGTTTGGCATGAATGCATTGAGCAAATCCCTGACCGGCAGCCCCACAGTTTCAAAGACATTACTTGGGAATTTGGGTGACGGCTTGGGCAGCTTGAGTTTAGGAGCAAATGGTGGAAGCGGCTCTAACCGAAGAGACATTTGGAAGTCATAAATTGTGGGGGGAAGTGCAAAGATTGGATGAATGAATGAGTTATGAACTTTACGATTATTTTGATGCAGTCACGATCTAGTGAAACCTTGGAGCATGTTTCCAGGGCTAATGATAATAATGATTAATTATTTCGACAATGTAGAAATTCGAAAGCTTCACACAGTGCCAAATTTCCTTAGGTATTGATCCATAGATCAACAGAGTTGAAGGGATTCACAAATCTCGATAGCGAAGCTTAAGTTGTGTACTGACTGTCCTATACTGTAAACTAAGCCAAACTGTAAGTTATTGAAATTGAGCGTAAAAAGTGTATCAGTAAAAAAATAATAAATTGAGGAGCGGAAGATGCAGGGAAAAATAAGCAAAAAGTGCGTTTAAAATTAATCTGACTTTACGAACAGATGATTTCAGCCCGGAAAATCAGAGTTGTGGTGCTCCTAATAGTAGCAGTCTTGTGTGCGTATCAATTTTTTGCCAAAATAAACGACACGAGGTTTGGAGTTGAGAAAATATCGATACCGTCGAGCCCTAGTGGAATTGAAAACTCAGTCAAAAACACAGTTGAAGGCACAGCAAAGACTACAACTGAGGCACCTGTCAAAGGCACAAAAGACACATCAAATGAGCTCTCGGTGAGTCAGCAGCTAGAAAAAGCACATCCTTACAACGTGGCAGACCCAATGCCCAAGTTCATCTGGCAGACGTGGAAAGTCGGGCTCGATTCGAGCAAATTTCCCCTTCAAGACAGAGGGCACGTCAATCTGTGGCATGAAGACAATCCAGACCATGTTCACACACTCATTGTGGACAGTCAATGTCTTGAAATGGTACGGGAATTATACAAAGAGGTTCCCAAGGTCGTTGAAGCGTATGAAGCAATGCCCTTGTCAATTTTGAAAGCAGACTTTTTCCGGTATTTGGTTCTTTTTGCAAGGGGCGGCGTGTACTCAGATATTGACACGAAAGTACTTAAACCAGTCAAAACTTGGCCGCTAGTCTCTGAGCAAAACGCAGGTCTTGTTGTGGGCATTGAGGCGGACCCCGATAGAAATGACTGGGCCCAGTGGTACGCTAGAAGAATCCAGTTTTGCCAGTGGACGATACAAAGCAAAAGAGGGCATCCAATGTTGAGACTGCTCATTGGCGAAATCGTAAACATCACGCTAACAAGAAAAGAAGTTGCTACGTTGCAAAAACTGACAGGAACACTGGAAGAAGGCACAGATATAATGAACTGGACAGGTCCAGGAATATTCACCGATTTTGTATTTGAGCATTTGAACAGTGTGGTGAAAAAAGCGAATTATAAAAAAATCGATGATAACGAGCGAACCAGTGAACCGGTACATGGATTTGAGGATCCCAGACCGGTGAGCTGGAAAAATTTCACGGGGATCATTTCACCAGTCATGCTCGATGATGTTCTAGTGTTGCCGATCACCAGTTTTAGCCCGGGTGTTAATCAAATGGGTGCTCGAGGCATAGAGGATCCCATGGCATTGGTGTGGCACATGTTCAGCGGTTCATGGAAGAACAACAAAATGAACCCTCAGTGATCGCTTGTACTGTGTAAACTACATGAAAATGAAATGTTTGTTGTCTGAAACTCAATTACATTGGTAAATCAAACACTCAATCAGCTGCAAAAATTCGCTGTCAGCATTGTTTACAAATATTCCGCCGCTGTGCTTACACATTTATGTAAAATTTTTCACACTCGGCAACCCATAAAAAATCTGTTTTTCTGCTTTTCAGGATCCGGCCGGAAAAAACCTGTCAATAGAGATAAGAGTGTGAGTACTGAAGAGAAATTTAGCAGAGAAAAAAAAATGCAGTTGCCGCGCTGGCTTCTCGAAAGATTAGGTTGGAAGGGCAAGCTGAATCAAGAAAGTAGAAATATATGGAAAAAAATCAATGAAGTACGGTGCAGGAGCTGAGAGACGTCTGAATCGTAGTGACACAGCACTCTGTAAGCTCATGTGTTCGTGAGGCCCTGAGGGAGAGAAGAAGATCTCAGAACTATAAAAATTTTCATTCTGTACTTCACTTTTTTCTGCAGATTTTTTTTCCTCCGGCGGGCAGAAAATGTCCCAAATTAGCATAGAATACTCGGGCCCCTAAAAAAATCTAAAAAAAAAATTCTTATCTTATAAATACTCATTCATATTCCTCGATAACCGCACTAAGAAGCTGTGCAACTGATTTTTTCTGCTACCTTTGTCAACATCCACTTGATAAGATTTGGATACACAGTCAACTTTTTTCAACATTTGAGGTCACTGATTATCGTATCTGCTGACAGATTGCTATCTTAAGCTGGCTAAACACTCTACTTCCCAACGGCTTTGAATATGTACTACTACGAAGTATCTCGCAACAAGAGATTGGCTCAAGTGGCCAGTGCCATCTTTTGGTGTTTGTTTGCTGCTGGTCCTATGTTCGGTTTTGCAGCATTGAAACCATTCCTTATCGAAGAGCACGTTTACGAAGAAATTTGCACTGACACAAGTGCCAAGGAGTTCTACTCAACTTATCTCATGTTTTTGAAAGATGTCAGTACAATGGCCGCCGAAGCTACTCCACCAAAATGTGTGGAGCAAGACTTGAAGCTTAATTTGATATTCACTATATGTGCTGTCTTGACAAACATCAGCGCTTTGGCTATTGGGTACTTGTTGGATAATTACGGCCCAAGACTCTGTGGATTTATTGGGGCAACCTTCATTTTGATAGGTACTATTATTGTGATTAACTCAGCAAAGATTTTCGAAGCAGGATTGTTCGATCCATTCCTTTTTGGTTACGGTTTGGTTGCTTTAGGTGGTCCTTTCACTTTCATCACATCTTTCCACTTGTCCAACGCTTTCCCAAAGAACTCGGGACTTGTTTTGGCATTGTTGACGGGTGCTTTCGATGCATCGTCATCAGTGTTTTTGATTTACTCAATAATTCACAACACTTTGCTTTCTTACGGTGTCGACTTTAAAATCTCTGAGTTTTTCAAGATTTACTTGATTGTGCCTCTTTTCATCTTCACAGTGCAAACGTTTTTGTTGCCAAAGACTTCGTACCAAATTGCCCCTGCAGGCAATGTTGCTGTGCCAGAGAACTCCAACGCTCTTATTGCCGAAATTAACCAAGAAGTCAATGAAACAACCAATTTGTTGCCTAAGACCTCAGAAAGAAGAAGATCTTCATTGTCAGAGATCACCAGAGCTCCACAAACAAGAGAAGAAGAGGTAGAGGAAGAAGAGCTCTCTGGAGGGATCTTTGGAATTCTTCATGGAAAGACTATCAAAGAACAGTTTGGATCATGGTGGTTTGTGTTGTTGTCATTGTACACTACCATTCAGATGCTCAGATTGAATTACTTCATTTCGACCATCAACTCCCAGTACACATACCTTTTCCACTCGCATGTGAAAGCCACAAAATTGAACAAGATTTTCGACGTGGCATTGCCTATGGGCGGATTGTTATCAATTCCTTTTGTCGGCTACTTCTTGGACAACTTCCTGACATTTGCCGTTGTGGGCACTTTGACTGGATTGTCACTCACACTCGGTGTTTTGGGATTCGTTCCAAACAGCTTCTTTTTGGGCGTCTGCAATGCCTTGTTGTTCGTCGTCTACAGACCTTTCTTTTACACGACAATTTCTGATTTGACCGGCAAAATTTTCGGATTTGAAACATTTGGTATCATATACGGTACCATCATGTCAATCTCGGGTATCATGAATTTCGGGCAATCCTACTTTGACAAGTTGACCCACACGGTGTTCAAAATGAATCCTGGTCCAATCAACTACATTTTGGTGAGCTGCACCCTCGTTATTGGCTTTTTGATGGTAGGATACATAAGACAAGCGTCTGCTTCTTGGGCAAAGGAGAAAAAGAATGGTGACGAGGAGGCCCTTGAGTGATTGTTTCATTTTTAGAATAAAGCTAAAGATTTTCGGTGATAGATTGCGTTACCAGTGATTCTACTCTGCGAAAAGGGCAAAGAAGTGGCGCCCACCAGAATATTAATAAAGAACATTAAGTTTATATGCAATTTGTTGTAAAGATAAATTTTCAATGCTTGGAACCTGTATATAGTTAAATGCTGTGTTTCGGGGCTCATGACTGTGCTTCGGAATTTTATTTCCGACGTCTGCCCCAACTTTCATTTGAAAATTTTCTGGTAGAATACGGTCCACTTTTTATTGATCTCACCAGAAACGTTGTGTCATGGGTACAGTGAAGCTAGCAAAATTCGATCCTTTGGGTGTCCAAATAGCGTATGAGCAGGCTGCCATCAGCTACGAACAAAACGGTATTCCTATTGGCTCTTGCATCATAAACAACGAAACGGGTGAAGTTTTGGGAAAGGGTCACAATTTGAGAATCCAGAACTCGTCTCCCGTTTTCCACGGAGAAATGAGTGCCTTGGAAGACGCTGGTCGTTTGCCCGGGTCCGTTTACAGAAATTGCACAATTTACACAACCTTGAGTCCATGCAGCATGTGCTCTGGGGCGATATTATTGTACAAATTCAAAAGAGTTGTTGTGTGCGATACAAAGAACTTTCAGGGCTCTGAAGATTTGTTGAGGGCCAACGGCATTGAAGTGTTGAACATCGAAGATGAGAAGTGTATAAAGTTGATGAGCAAATTCATTGAGGAAAGACCAGAAGACTGGAACGAAGACATTGGGGAATAGAGTAGTGTAGCGAATGAGCTTTAGTATTTTGATACAAGTTATAATAGAATGATGATGTTACATTTTTGTAAGAAACTGGCTGTTTTTGAGCAAAAGCAGTTGTTCTCGGTGACTGCTTCGTTCAACCAATTTTCAAACGCCTAGGCAGAGGTTCCTAAAACTCATTGGTAGCGATGTCTGTTCAATGATAATTAATAACGACTTCCGCATTTTGGCAGAGTGCGCCTACGGGGCTGGAAAGGCATGGCATGGCATATCTTCGGCCCGTTCGGGCCTTTCGAATAAAATAACGATCGGCATCTTATGCAGCCCTTGGCCCAGTGGTTTTTAATTTAAAGTGCGTTTCTGCTCACCCAGTACAACATGCCCCCTGCTGTGATGAGATCAACTCCCGTGGTCGACAGAAAAAATATTATGGGCTTACAATGTTAGATTGAATACCACAAATTCCTGCATCCAACTGTTGCCAACAACAGATCCAGTATCTGGGGGCTTTGTCAGATCTAGACCATTTTAGTTGCACAGATTTGTGAGTCTGCCGGCCGTTTAAAAATGTAATTGCACGTACTAGTGTCGTAAAACGGGAAGGCTGCTCGGTACAGAACCTGGAGGGGCATCCAAAAAAAGAAAAAAAAAGTTGATGACGACAAATAATAAGCAAAAGAAAAAGTATCTTAAGATCAGATCTATTCGTTTTGAGTCAGTACCCTGAGTCAGTGTATGGATCTATTGATTGCCGTGTAGCAAAACACGCTCACACGCAAACTGGAAGGGATAGAAAATCCGCGCCATCAATCGAAAACAGTAATCGTAGCAATTGTTGGAGAAAAAAATTAACTTGAGAAAACCTGCAAGAAAGTGGAAAAAGTATAATATTCGAACAATAGAACAAAATTTAGACACCCAAATAGGTGACCATCACGAAGATAAAGTAGGCCAACACAAATCATTATACGCGAAACGTGCAAGGCACAACTGAACAACTAAAGCAAGAACAGAAATGGCTCTCAGGTCGCACTTCACCAAAACTACTCAGTTAGATGCTTGCAATTGCCATGAGCAGGCATTGTGTTTAGTTTAGTACTCTAGCATTACAGAGACTATTGCGCGAAATTTATTACGTCTAACGATCGTTCCGTTTAGTTTGACTGTCTGGGTTTCAAGGGGCCAACTGCAACTTTAAAAATTCACAAACAGAAATTTTTTGTGAAAATTTTTAAGATCTTTTCTCACTGGTATCCAAAGAGTTTTATTAGTTAGCTGTTTCTGGAAATGCCGGCATCACCGTTTCATTTGATGGAAAAGAAAAAAAAAAGACGAACCGATTGGTTGAAATCGCAGCTTATTCCATACAAGGATGAAGTCAATTGAGCACTAAAAAAAGTGGGAATAATTTGATAAAACTGGATATTTGAAAACCAAACAGGCAACAAGGCAAAGAAAAAGAGGCATTTCAGCAGTTTCGGAACAATTTGGATTGATTTGTCAATGTCCAACACCAATTTGTTGACTAATTCTTTCAACGCTAATTTGCTCACGGTGAGGGAAAAAGTAAAAGTGTATAGAAAAAGCTTATTTTAGGTTCCAACTTAAGGATGGAAAAATTTAACAAGTCCTACTATACCGCCAAACAGAAAGGCAAAAAAAGAAACAAGAATCGAGAAAAACCCACAGTGAAAGTCTAATTGTTGAGCTCTCCTTAGGGCATTTGTACTTAGTAGTAGCTTGCAAGCTTGAGAGTGTGTGTAATCAACGGCAATGTCATTTGGTTAACCGAATTAAAATATCCTGAGCGTCATAGACGTTGAAGTCGTCAGATTGAAAATCGTTTGACTTCAGATAACAATCACACGCATAATTATGTCCTTGTAGCTGTTCCTCGCTGAACTGGTTGTTTGTTATTCACAATTGATGGAAGCTTGTTAATCTGAAATCTGAGCATTGTTTCAATTGTAGTCGTTACATGGCCGGCCCAAAGCTTAACCGCTCAAACATTGTCTTTGTTCAACTTATACACGAATTAAATTTGCGTGGTAAAATTAATTTTATGTAGTTTTGCAAATTTTTAGTTTAGATTGGTTTGCCTCCTTCATTGCTATTTTCAAATCCTCTCAAAAACAAAGACAAAAATAAAAAGAAAAGTAAAAAAGTAAAAAAAAAAAGTAAAGGGAAAAAGAAATAAAATAAATAAAATTACAAAAATATCTTCTTTCTTCCTCTTCTCATCTTTTTTCTTCTATTGAAAATTCAATTCATTCATCTTTGTAAGAAGGCAAAGAAAATCTCAAAGACCACACATCAATTTGCACGATTATTGGAAATTTGTCAAACAGCAGATCACCATTAGCGAAACATCATTGGAGGAACTTATAGATTTTTTTTTTGAGCGAAAGTGGAGTTAATCTAGCATTGAATTTTTTACATCGAACATTGAACATTAAGCACGAATTGAACTGACTTATAAGACCAATTTTTGCTTTTTTTCTTTTTATTTTGTTTGTCTTCTTTTCTTGAGTTATCATTTTTAATACTGTATATTTTGTATCACTTTTTTTCTGTTTGCTTGTTTTGTTTTAGTTAGATCATCATCTGTTTAAATAGAAAAGAAGAAAAAGAAAACAAAAAGGAAAAACATTAATAGATCTCCATTATTCAATTGTCTAAGAGATAAAAGAAGATTCTTCTATTTTTTGTTCATTTTTATTTGCACTTGTTTAAAATTGTTTAGCTTATTATTTTTTTTTGTTTTGCATCAATGTCACAATTCAATTATCAAAATTCATTATTGGGCCAAGTTTCTTATGATATGGATCAGAGCTACCAAGCTCAGCAAGCTCAAGCTCACCTTCAAGCTCAACCTCAAAGATCTGTTCTTTGGATGGGAGACATTGATCCTTGGTGGGACGAAAACACTATCAAATCCATTTGGGCCTCTTTTGGAGAGTCAAACATTGTCAGTATTAAATTGATCAAAGATAAAATGGCTGACAATGGAAATGGTGCCAATGTCAACGGTAGTGGCAATGGTAACAATGCTGGTTATTGTTTTATTGATTTTGGAAACTTCATCAATGCCTCCAGAGCAATTTTGAAAAATGGTTTGATGATTCCTGGTAGTAACAACAAGTTTTTGAAATTAAACTGGGCGTCGGGCAATGGTATTTTAGCCGTCTCCAATAACATGGGCAATGCTGCTGTTACAGGAAACACTGGATCAAATTTCTCAAACGGTTGCTCAATTTTTGTGGGTGATTTGTCCAACGATATCAAAGAGCAAGATTTGTTTGATTTTTTCAAGGCACGTTACCCATCTGTCACTAATGTTAAAATCATGATGGATCCAAGCACGATGACTTCAAAAGGTTATGGGTTTGTCCGTTTTGCTAACGAAATGGAGCAGAAAAATGCTTTGGTTGAGTGTAATGGTGCGATTGTTAATAACAGACCTATCAGAGTTAGCACTGCCATTCCAAAGAACAGCAATGGAAACATCAATGGCAGTCTTGTTAACAACAATGGTATGAACTCTAGCAATTTAATGGGTAGCATGAACCAATTTAGTGACCCTACGAACACGACAGTTTTTGTAGGAGGTTTGAGCAACAGTGTTAATGAGATTCAATTGAGATCATACTTTCAAAAATTTGGTGAGATCATCTACGTGAAGGTTTTGGTCAATAAAGGATGCGGTTTTGTTCAGTATTGTTTGAGATCTAGTGCCGAAATGGCTATCCAGCAAATGCAGGGCTACCCAATTGGCAATTCACGGATCCGGTTATCTTGGGGCAGATCTAGTAATCAGAACACCCAAAACCAACAAAAGTATTTGCAGCAACAGGCACAAATGCAAGTTCAACAGATTCCTCAAGTACAACAGGTACAAACCCCTTTGTCTGGCTCAGTACTTAGTACGCCTGTTCAGCTTTCGCAACAGCCAATTACTCCTCAACAACAACAGTTGGTTGGCCAATTATCCGGATCGACTTTGCAACCAATTACACCAAACTCACTGGTTAACTTGATGGGAATGTCACCAGCACTGTTAGGGAATGTCACCCCACAGCCACAACCAACCTACCAGCTTAATTTGAGTGGATTGAACGATTCTAACGATCAGTTTAAATTAAACACACTCCTTAATGCTGCTAGAGACGGCAGATTAGATCGCGTTGAAACAACTTCGAACGGTTTCATCTACGCCTGAATGATTTCAATGAAAATTATGAAAATTAAAATCATAAACCAACAAAAAAATGCATATTATGAATTTTCTATATTTTTATAATTATTATTAGCTTCTGATTGATTTTTTTTTAAATTGTCTTTACAAATTGTTATGGCTTTGGTTTTAGTTAAATACGAATATTTAAGTTTTATCAAGTTGTAGTAGATTTGTAGCGCAAAAGTTTTGCATTCAAAGCACAGGTTTGTGAGGTACACGTCACAGAGTTTTTTAACAAAAAAAAGGTACAAGTTTACAGGTTTACAGGATAAATCAAAATTCGCACTTAAGTTGTTGACATTTAATGAGTTTGATTCCTTAAGTCATCTGATCCGCGTAGTTTCGCTTTCCTTTTTCATTTTTTTCATTAAATTTCATTAAATTTCACTCTGTTTTATGTACATCACGTGCAACAATTTCACGCGTTTATTTTATTTAATTTTATTTTTATGATTTTTTTTAACGCGACAGATTCTGCATACACTTTTATGAAAAAAAAAAATCTCTGAGATTCTTCTTTTCCTAAGAATCATTACACTTTAACATCTGAGCTTGAGCAAAATGAAAAGAAGATCAAACACTGTTCTCCAAGTACTGGTCAAGAGACAGCAACTTGGTTTAGTCACACCTCCTCAGACACCTGCTAAAACCAAATACGCAAATGTCTTCGAACAAGAACAAGATAAGGAGAATGTTCCAGCGATTCAAACGTTGAAGCCAGTGATAGACGAAAATGAACACAGATTAATACAGGAAGTGGAATACTACGACAATAAATTTGGCGTTAAAGAACCGGAGCTTGAACTCAATAATCGTGTTTATGTGTGTGGTAAGAAGTTGTTCAGTAAAAAGTTGTACAACGACTGCGAAAACCCATGTTTGGTGGGCCGTGAAAAAGAGTTTGAGACAATGAAAGGGCATATTATGAACAACATCATATCAGACAAATCGAGTTTCATTTACATCTCCGGACCCCCAGGCTGTGGGAAAACACAGCAGTTGGTAAACTTACTCAAAGAGTTGAAAAAGCAGAATGCAACCAAAAAAGCCAGCTCGGGTATCAGCGATTACTTCATGACGCTTAAGAGCGAGAAGAGTCTCAAGGTATCCGTGACGCAGTTTAACTGTATGCAATTGAACAGTTTCCAAGAGTTTTACAGAGTTTTCTTGGACAAATTTGGTATAAACTGCAACAATTTGAAAAGCTATGCTGGAAAGTATGGCAACGAAATCAAAACGAGGCTTACAAACAAAGAGATTTTTGTGTACATGATGAACAGTAGAGAGTTTGCTGCAAACAACATAATTTTTTTGGATGAATTGGACTCGTTAGTGGATAAGGAGTCGACGCAGAACATTTATGAATTTTTCACATTGGTCAATAAAAAGGACTACAGAGACTCAAGGCTAACAATTATCGGAATTGCAAACTCTTTGAACTTTGTGAACAAGTACGCATCGAGATTGAAGCTTGACAAGAATAATTTAGTAAAAATGCAATTTTTACCATACACAACAGAGCAAATTGTGGATATAGTGAACAAAAAGCTCAATCTGTTGGTGCCGCTGAAACAGCAAGCTCTGAGTTTGCCACTAATTCACCCTTCTGCCTTGCAACTTTGTGCCAGAAAAGCTGCCTCAAATACTGGTGATTTGAGAAAAGTTTTCGACATTTTGTATAAGGCATTGGAGCAGGTTGAAACGCAAACAAAGAGAAAGTTCATGGCAAATCCAGAGTTATCCGTGAAGCAATTTAACGGATTGACTTTTGAAACTGCACCGAAAGTGATGATATCACATGTTGCCAAAATCTGCGCACAAGCGTTCAGTGGCATTCTGTCCAACAATAGGCTCAAACAAGTCAATTTGTACCAATGCTTTGTGCTCATTTGCTTGGCCAAACTCGAGCAGGAGAACCAACAGACGATTCTTATCAGTAGCAATAGCAAAGGTAAGAGTATAACGATTACACAGCTATTTGCTTACTACAAAAAAATGTGCTCGCGGAGCGAAGTTTTTAACATAGCATTGACAAAAATAGAGATCACCGAAATTGCATCTACGCTCGCCAATTTCGGACTCATTAACATAGTAAACAAAGTGAATAATTTGAACATCAACTCACAGAGTCAGTTGAGCTGCTGCGGTGTGACGCTACAAGACTTGAACAAATTTCTCGACGAAAAGTACGAGGTTTTGAAGAAGGTCATCAAGTTGTGAAATGTGCACAATACAACTCATAGCATTTACTAACTGTAGAAGCGTAATTGCTGTTTTCTGCTCCACTTTAACCAGTTTCCTATCAACTCTGCACTGCAGTGTTCCAAAAGTGCACATGGTGCCAGACCTGGACACTTCACCATATCCGATATCTTGGAAAGAAGCCGCCAGTGTTCCGATGTTGAAATAGCGCTGCATGTTTTGATTAAAAATAAAAAAAATCGTCACGTGACTGGATCAATCTAATCGCAAAACGCGCGTCCGAATATTTGTAAACAACATGACGACTTTCGACGTTTCTGACAACACAGAATCCTACAGATACTTGTCCAATGACGAGACAGAGATCAGCACAAACATACATCTGCTTGTCAGCGACGGCTCTTTCATACAGAAAGGCGTGGAAGCGTTGGATAACTGGGACGAAAGTGACAATGTCAGCGAGAACGAGTATCAGAGCTCGCCTTCGGTGATGCTTAAGAACAAGAAAGA
The DNA here is from genome assembly GCA_031125475.1 of Saccharomycopsis lassenensis. Lineage (NCBI taxonomy): Eukaryota > Fungi > Ascomycota > Saccharomycetes > Ascoideales > Saccharomycopsidaceae > Saccharomycopsis > Saccharomycopsis lassenensis. The sequence goes on from JASTUK010000001.1 coordinate 225,038, forward strand.
CAAAAAGACAAGGCAGAAGAAGCTGTCAGAAGAACGCGAAAAGAGCTGGCGCGGTAAGAGAGACGTGTCGAGCACTTCTGGCAACTCTGCCAATGCTGCCCATACTGCCAATACTGCTAACACTGCTAACACTGCAAATTCCATCAACTCTATGGCTAGTACAGCCGCATCAACTGAAATACGTAATCCAAGCTTGCTGCGGCTACTGCAAACTACCGCTGCAGATCAGAGTCTGTCTGTTGTGCACTCGACGCCCTTGGTGAAGCTGAACACGTCAAATACGCCGTCTGGAATCATGAAATCGGGTACACGCAAAAACGCACAAAACACAGCTACTGACGACTCTTTCAAAAAGAGGAATGTTTCGTTTCAACTTAATGGCGCAGGCTCGATTGTTTCCCCAACTGAAGAGATTCATGTTGATACTGACACCGAAAATTGGGACAAATGGCGCGATTTCGAGGACGTTATCAATAATTTAAGGCTGCTGTTGCAGGACACCGAAAGGAAATTCGAAGAATTCAGAAAAGAGATGGAACTCAAAGGGACGTCCGAGCAGCGACTGCTGAAGGATGATGTTGTGCCGCCAGTATTGAACAAACATGGTGGGAAAAAACGCGTGAAAGACTTTGGAACGTACAACAAGATTCATAGAAAAACACAGGAGAAAACACAGGAGAATTTCAGCCGCTTGGGGCTCGACGATATTGATGCAATGAAGCGGGAGGATCTACAGGATATATTAAGAAATGTATGCATAGATTTCAATACGCCAGTGGACATGTTGCCACAGGTTGCAAAGCAATACCAGGATTTGCAAAAGTTTAGCAAGCACATGTTTAAATTTGTCAGCACGGTGCACATGGTTTTCTATCGAAACACGTTGCAGAAACCAATCCTTTTTGGTAATCTAAATCGATTTCCACATTATTATACAGTTGCGGAGATGAACCGCTCAAAACAGAACTTTCTCAAATGTTTGAATCAGTTGCTGGCAGAGTTGCACTACTTCAAGCAGTATGTGTTTCAAGTGGACTGAGAACGGTTTAAACGTGCACATTTCTCCAAACGAGCCTTGTTGTGTAACATTGTGTATCCTTTTTGTGCTAATTGAATGTAATTGTTTGCCTCTATATCGTTCTCTTCGTTATGAAGCGCAAATGTGGCCAAAGAAAGGTAGCAGTCGCATTGTGCGGCCAAGTCACAGAATTGGATATAGTAAGGTACGTACATGTCCAAAAGCCGGTATGCTTTATCCATGAAACCTCTTTTGGCCAATATTTTCAGCAAAAGCAATATAAGCTGCAACGTTAGCAGATATAAAGAGCTTTTCTCAGACAAACGGAGTAGTTTGTGTATAATGGGCAAAAACTCAACGCCGGTATCTCGCGTCACATCAACAAAGATGCTTATGTACCGTGTATAAAAGGTAATGTACCAATAATTGTTGTAAACGCGGGGTTCTTTCTCTAGGAACGCAATGTTGTCACTCAACAACTTTGCGGCACTATTTTGGTTGCCAAGCTGCAATTCAAATTCCACTTGTAACAATATGATCTCGTACTTCAAATCCAACTCCTCCACGGCGTCACTTTGCAATTTTTGCAACAATTGCCGTGCATCTCGCGTTCTGAGTTCGTTCACGGCAAGCTTTAAATCAAAAATGTGCAAAATTGTGCTGTTATCCCGAATTTGCAGCGTGCTGCCTCGTAACGTGGCAAAGCACCCATCCACATCACCAGAGGCAAACAACACGTAAGCGCGACGCCAGTTTGCTTCAATCTTGTTCACGTCATCGTGGCGTAACTCACTGACTCGTAATGCCACATCACACCACAAATTGCACATGGTTGTCTGTCCTACACGAGACCACACGTGGGCTTTCAACAAACTGTTCAAGATAAACGAACTGCAGCTCCAATTCTGGTCCAAATCGGTGTTTTGTACCCCGTTTCCGTAAAGATTATCATTCAATGCCAAATACTCCGCTTTGATGAGAGATTCGTGCAACTTTGTCAAAGGAAAGCCGTCAATGAGGCCCTGGGTGCAGTAAATCTGATAGGCACGGGCGCTCAAATCAACACCTGTAGCAGCAGACGTGGGTTCTGCCGCTACAGCACGTGTTTTTTTCTCTAGAAATTCAATCAACTTTCTGTTATTTTCAAAAAAATCATGTTGCAAATGCGGTCTATTGCGGAGGAAGTTATATATCCATGCCAATAGATAGTTTAAGCAGTTATTGTCTTTTGTTTCTCGTGCAACTAAAACAGCTTCTTTTATGGCCTCTAATGTGTGTGTGTCGCTGTTGAATTTTGCATGAAGTGTTGCGAGTGTTAAAAGCGCATACTGGTAGTAATTCTGGCAAGAGTTTGAAAGCATATAGTCAAAATAGGCGTGCAAGAATTTGAACAGTCCCACGTAGTCTTTGTTATTAACACACTCTAAGTATTTCAAGTAGTTGATTTGGGGCAAGAAATTTGTGTATGTGCCGTTTTGTGCTACAAGCAGCAAAATCTCCTTCAAGCTTTGCAGATGCTCAGAGCCGTAATTTTCCAGCAACCGTATCTGTTTTGCCAATGCCTTGGACAAGTCGTAACTCGCCAAACCCACAAGCCTTTCTGAGCCAGTTGCGGCAAGGATTTTGTCTTCCCGAGAGCCCATTTTGTGACCAAACGCATCGTTTGGGTCAGAATCAACAGCAGAGGTACCATTTTTGCACATCTGCTTATACGTTATGCGGCTCTCTTCCCGGTATTGGACAAATGCGGTCCAAAAATGGCTCAACTGGTAGAACTCCAAGGCCTCAAAGTCCTTGACGCAGTTGAGCACAAATGAGCCCAAAAAGCTTCGTTTTGTCAATGCCTTCCAGCACTGTACCTTCTTCAGTCGCTGTTCCTGAAGTAGTTTGGCTGCCTCTGTGGGCGAGTCCACTAGTAAGAATTTGAGTTTTGAAAACAATTGATACACTGCGTTCAAGTTTTGCATCTGCCACACGGAATTGAGCACTAACTGGCACACTTTTGTGTGGCCCTCGCTATCAGAGATCGCTGCGCCAAGCTGCTCCAACAATTCCGTGATTGTGGGATTGATTTTCACCGGATCGTTATCTAGAAACACATCCTGCTGGATGTGACGAACAAGAAATGTAAGCACCTCGACATCGGTTTTGGACTTTGTATTTGTGAAGCAGTAGTTCGCCACAAGCACAAGAAGCGGGATTTTGTACGGTGCCAAGATCGGTAACACAAATATCTTTGTCATAGCCGGCGGGTGTGCTTGTTGACGTCCTGGTCCTGGCTTGTTGTTGTGTTTACTGTTTGTTGATCAGCCTCGAATTTCCGCGCGTGTCTTGCCAGATATCCGCTCTTTTTTTCTATTTTTCTTTTTGTCTTTTTTTCTTTTTGGTTTTTCGGTTTTTCAGGCGTTCTATTCCGCTCCTTTCCCGCGCTTGTCAAAGCTCGGCTGCTGATGCTCTTTAGCATGTCCGATAGCCGATCTGGGTGTGTTCTAATTTGCAAGAAAATCAGTAAAGATATCGAAATAGCTGCACCAATTTACGGTTTGGGTTTTTAGCAAGTCTGCCACTCTCTCTGGTCTGTTTGGGAGCAGTTGTGTTGCTACTTGGCGCTGTGTGTGTGTGTGTGTGTGTGTGTGTGTGTGTGTGTGTGTGTGTGTGTGTGTGTGTGTGTTTGTTTGTTTGTGTGTTTGTTTGTGTGTGTGTGTGTTTGTGTGTGTGTGTGTTTAGCCTCCGCCCGTGATAAAAATCCAACTGTGATTGTGGTTGTGGTGGACTGTGGCCGCGACAGCAGTATCACACGTCTGGAATTTCAGGCTTCTTATCTCCCGAGGGTTGCGATTCGTTCTTTCTCATTTCTAACCTTATTTTCTGATGTGTCTGTCACTTTGACTGGTCGTTTACTTCCCTGTTATCAATCTGTTATCATGCTGCTCGTGCCCGATTTGAGGTTCAAACATGATGATCCGCGGTCGTTGTTACTTGCTCAAAACTGCTACACCAGTCTAAAAAGTGCTCAAATACAATAGGCTGAAATGAAAATCACACCTGAAATAAAAAAAAGAAACGCCATCAGAGGTTCTTTCACTGGTCAACCCAGATACAGAACTTTCTTTTTTGCTACTTTCCAAGGGTGTCTGTCCAGGTTTGAGTATCCAAAATCGTGTTCTGGAATTTCCAGCTACAAAAGCAATTTGTCCTGCAAAAATGTATTTAACCTATGTGATGCGAATGGGATTTAACATCACTCCCGTTCTGCGTTTAATTGTATATTGTAATGTTGTGTTGTCCTCACATTGAAACCCCGTCATACCCCAATTCGACCCTGACTCCCGACATCAATGAATTTGTCAGCTGGCCGTCTGTCATGTGTGCCATGTGTGCCATGTGTGCCATAGATGAACCCCAAATGTCTACTCGTGCATGTTCAAAAAATACAGCACGTCCGCAACCTTGAGCGGTTTCTTTTCCTCAAATGCAAAACTGCTGGGACTCGAGCTGGAAACCAGCAGGGCTGCGGTGCCTATGCTGTGTCTGTTCCACGCTGTTTCCTCAATGCTCACAATGCTGCCATTTCTGCTTGTTTGAAAACTTGCTCTGCTTTCACACGAGCTTCCGCGGGGTGTGCCGCTGGCATTGGTCTTGTCTATATGTGCACTTGGATCGCAGCTCAATTGATTCAAGCTGTCTTTTCTTTTCAATAGCAAGCCGTTCAAGCTGATGTTTTTTATCTCCACTGGCTCCATGTTTTCAAACTGTTTCAAGTCCACACTGGCCCTTTTTTTACTTTTGGGAGAAACCGGTACGTCTTGTTTCTTGCTTGTAGCCATTTGCAACCCATCGTTGGTTATGTACTTCCACGTCAATTCTGGGTTGGGTTTTGGCCCATAGAGAAACTTGTTTCTGGACCCTGATCTCAATCTGTAGTGTTTGGACATTGCTAAGGTTTTGTTGCAAATGTCAGAGTGTCTGTGAAGTAGATAGGAACGATGTCAAAAAAGATGTCAAAAAAATGTAAAGAAAATTTTCAAATATGAAAAAATGTGAGAAAAATTTTTAGCAATTGGAAACTTTTTATTTTATTTTAAATACATTCGAAAAGCACTAAAAAGGTGTCTTTGAGATTGGCATTTTCTTGTGGCAGATCACTGAGATCAGAAATTCTCAAAACCACTTTTTTTCATGCCGCCATACAAAAAGATGCAACTTAACGTGCATATGACGGATTAGATGACGAAATTGACGGATTCCTCAAACGTTTGGGAAACCACGAGCGATTGTACAAGAAAATTATACGCTTACAAGCTTTTTTTCATTGTTTTTGTGAGATCTTTTCTTGTTAAAAAAAATTGCATTTTGTGTATCTCTTTTACTCTTGTTCTTTGTTTCTTTGTCAATTTGTTGACTTTCTGTTAATTTGATACCCTGTTCCTTTGTTACTTTGGTACTTGGTTTTAATTACTGGGGTACTTGGTACTTCTTTTTTTCGATTTAGTCTCTGGTACACACAGAGCAACTGTGTCAGTTTGTAAATTTTTTGTAGATTGGGCGCTGCAAATTTGGACTGAATAAAACGAACAAGGTGAGGCAAAATAGCAATTAATCGACAATTCCACAGATTTTTATTCTCGCAATATTTTTTTGTGCGATGAATTTGTGGAATTTGTGAAAGTAAGAGGCGAAATAAATCAAATTATGAGGTTGTGTGTGGCACATTGCACTACGCTGCAGTTTTTTTGTTTTTTTTTTCAAAGCTCTCACTCTGATTCTAGCAACAACAAAACTAGTTTCGCAGTAATTTCTGATCTCTGCACTTTCTCACTTTTCGCTCATTTTTGCCAAATTTTTCTGTTCTCTCATTTTTTCTCCGCTGAGGAGAAAAATTTTTACAGCTCAACTCTGCTGCGGCCGGGTCTTTCTCAGATTTTAAATGCATGAGCAAAAAAAAGTGAGCTTATGTGGGTATTGTTAAGGAATTACAGGTGTGAATGTATAGATGTATAAACGTATAAATTTGTGAATGTATAAGTTTATAACTGTATAGGTGTGTCATTGTATATATGTACAAGCGTGCTAAGGTACAAAGGAATTATAAATTGTGTGAGCAGCAGAAGTCTAAATTTATTCAGGTACAAAAATACCGAAGTATAATCTGACTGCACAATACAATTTGATTTCTCGTGATCCACTACAGTATCGTTAATACACATGCAAAATTCGCAATAGGTTCGGGCTTGCACGGATTGTGTGAACGCTTCAAGCCCTGTAGCTGTAGTTGTATTGGTTAGCACAAGCAACTGAGCCAAACTTCAATATTGAGCCAATCATGATATTCAGAAATATATATATATATATATCTATATGTGACTCGGTTTTTGAAAAGGTATACAGTCCAATAAAAAGGTATAGATTGAGCCAATCAATCGCTGCGCTGCAAATAGTTACGTATTAGGGCAAACGGGCAAAGGCCATGAATCAATCAAAACAAAAAAAAATACTGAACGAGGCTTGAGGCTTTGGCATTTTTGATGTAAGCACTGTCCCAGTACTGGTGTGGTTTGAGCTTGTCCCAACACTCTTAAAGTTTAGGGATCGCGCTAATTTTATCTCAAAAAAAGAAATGCCAGCAGGAAATTGTTGAAAAAAAGGTTTTGGAAAGCTTTATTTTGTACTAGCTTTTGCACACTCTCGATATTTCCGTTCTTTTCCCTAACCCAAAAGAGGCCTGAAGCTCTGTAACAATGATCTTTTGATTGTCAAAAAAAATCTTGAGCATTTCACCGGATCCAAGGATTCGCTGGGGACGCGCTAAAAGGAAGAAGGTTTGTGCCAGAAATTGTTGCAATTTTTGGCTTCGACTTGCTTTGACGACACTCAAAGGCCACTAGATCCATGAACTGCTCGCACCACACCAAAGCCTGTTGCTAGAGAGCCACTGAGATAATTGATTGCAATTGATGCTGGCAAAAAACACGTGAAGCGAGCGCGACTGAAGGTCAATCCATGTAAAAATGGGCTAAAGCTGCCCATAGAATCAAGCGGTGTCTGATTCGGGTGTTCCGATTTTTACACGTTTAGCTAGTCATTAGTTTGGATTGCGATTCCACTAACGTATTTTACTTTTTATTTTTGCGCATTCCCTTATCTTGTTGACTCGACTTGTTATTATCCTATTTTGATTTTTTGTACACGTTTGGTAGTCAGTAAACCTGAGCAAGGCTAGGCTCACAAAAGAAAAAAACGCAGCAGCAAAGTTACCAAAACCTACGGTACTATCAACTTGGGGGGGTTCTAGCCATTTGAACAGATACACGGTTTACAGTTCAAACGCCTTCATCCATCAATTTGTTGATTCCAACGGTTTTGGCATTTCTTTTTCTTGACTATAGGCATATTATGTTTTATACTTTATATCCAGAAAGTATAGCAAAACCAAAAATTGTTTCACAAAAATATTCTGAGTTTGGGCTCATTTGGCTAAATTCTAAATCACTGGTTGCGCTTTGAATTTATTTCTCAATTTAGGAGTTTTTGGGATTTTAAGTTTAATTAATTGGACGATTTGCGTGTCTAGGGACTAGTCACGTGTTCAGGCCTTTTGTACCACAATTTCGGACTAAGGCAAACAAATTCACATGAAAATGGGCTAGTGCTTTCTGTGACTACAGGCCAGTTGAATAACTTTTTTTTTATATTTTATACTATAACGTAATATAATACTATGAATTAAATGCCAGCAAAACCAGGTATAACAAATAAGCTTGAAAAAGAGTGTTGTCTCTTTTAAAGTGATCGAATCAATGAAAAGCAACGAATGAGTAATTGAACAAAACAAAAATTTGGGAGCACAGCAGGAATCTTTCCTATGTGCTCTGAATAAAAATATCTATAATAATGCAACAAAAAAAGTAAAATAATATAACACACAAGTCCTAAAAGAATCAAAATTAGGCTTTTAAATACAATCGTAGTTTGTTAACTGTGAAGCCACTCTTTGCAAAGCAGTCGGAACTTGTTTTGTACTGGATCTGCCGCTGAAACTTCCACCTTTTCTGGAAGTGGTGTAACATCTTGAGGTGCCGTTGATGGCATTGGAGGAGTTGTTGGACTGATATGGGACGAATTTGTTGTTGGATGGGATAACAAAACTTCCGTTTCTGGAAGTTGAGTTCTTGTCGTGGTATTTTGGTGAAGTCATTGGGGATGAAAATGATGACATCGAGGAAACTGACGAGCTTGGACGGTCCGTCGACATCAATGAATCAGAATCAGAGTAGTCCGAATCCGATGATGGGCTTGTTCCATTTTGGTGTGGTTGTTGTGGCTGATGCTGTTGGACAGATGCGTAGTCAGTGTAGTGTGGGTTTGAACGTGGCGAAACATTCGACACCTGACTCATGATATGCACACCAGGCGTGTAGTTGATACCCGAAGGAGATTTTGGAGAACATGCAGAAGGAGACGCAGCTGGAGAGGGCACAGAAGCGGCGGCAGCGGCAGCTGCTGCTGCAGCAACAGCAGTACCGTTAACTCCAGAGTGGATGCCGTTTGGGTTTGTGTGAACAGAGTTGACTGCGGCGCAGTTACTCGAAGCGTCACCAGTAACGGTTGAGCATCCAGCACCAGCTCCGTTGGACATAACAGAAACTGCGGCAGCAGCAGCAGCTTGCTTGTTTTTGTTCTCCTCGTGCAATGCCATGATGTGGCTGATAGCAACTTTGTGGACTTTCAAGACAATCTCGTTAATTTCTTTGTCTTCGGTAGTTGTGAAGCTGTTCAAAACGGTTTGTGTCACGTTGGCAACAGAGAGTAACAATCTGTTAGCCAAGTTCATGGAGAAGTCTTTGAAGTGGTTGATGAGTCTGAAGTTGTACTCGACGTCGCCTGTGTTGTCTTCAATACTGTTTTTCTTCAAGATCTTGGTCAAGTTCTCGACCTTGATGTTGAAGTAGGATTCGTCATTCAAAATCAAGGTTATCAAGATCTTTTTGATGATGAGCGCCAACTCGCTTGGATGCACAGATATCAAATCCATCGAATAAACTGAGGTTTCCACCAAGAAGTTCTTGATGGCCTGGATCTTTTTGAAATCAGCAATCAACTTTTCGTCGTAGTCGTTCAAGACTTGGTAGTCTTCGATGTCGAAAACCCAGTTGTAAATGCTGGAGTCGCAAACATCCCAGCTCAAAGTCTCTAAGATGTGTCTTTCCATCTGAATAAACATTCCTTCGTCATATCCACATGTTGGACCACATAACTGGACTAACTCAGTTAATCTTGGAATTCTCAGTCTCACAGTTGGCCCAGCAAATCTGCCACCACTTGGCACACTGGATGAATTTATGATGTGGTTGCAACCACCGCTGACTTTGGCACTCAACCATAAACAGGTACCGGCTACTAACTGGGCCTGGTCTCTTAACACGATTCTTTTGGAGCAGTATCTGTCCATCAATCTGACTGCTTTGTAAAAAATTCCCTGTGTAACCTTTGTTCTTTTGGCAACTTTGAATAAGAAGTCCAATAAAGGACCTCTGAGTGTTGCTCTTAATTCCGGCTGCTGGTTGATCAACGACACATCAGGTAATGTAGAGGATGAATATTTGAACATTGACTCACTCAATTCTGTCTGATATTCTTGAATTGCCTTTTGATGGGCTTTTAATTCACTTTCCAATAACTCATGTGGGTATTTCTTTGGCTTTGCCGTTATTAATGGTGCCATATTTGCAAAAAGTTTTGGAAGTTTTTTTTATAGTATTGGAGTTTGTAAGAAATTTGAAATAATGATCAAGTTTCTTTAATCCAAAAGAGACAGACCAGTTTTCATTTATATAATAACGTTTGAGAAAAAAGGGTGTTATTTCTTTTTTGGTAAGTTAGTCAGTTTTAGGAAATTAAAGTATGAGCATTAAACTATGCACTCGAGCAAAAAGAAAGCAAAAAAACAACATTAAAATTTGGTTTCAAATCGTGCGTCTATTGTTAGGACTTATTCTTATTTAAAGCTTGCATGTAAATAGTATAGGGGAAATCCAAAAAAAGTTTTTATGCATACTATGGGTTGATCAATTTTATTGTGTCCCAACATTGAAAGTAAAGCGGCCTTTACTTCTTTTACTTTTTTTTTAGCGCTTTTTCTCTATTTGAGGTGCAACGGGGGGCAGAGAGTTTGTTTGATTTTTTCCACCTATGTCCCAATCAAAAAAATTTAAAAATTTGTATGGACGAAAAAAAATAAAACAAACTTTAATTCCTACACGGATGCCAATTTACTGAGCAGCCGCTGTACGTGATTTTTTTCTCATATTCTATTATTGGGCACTGCGCTAAACAATTCTAATTGATATCTTTAATCTGACTGTCAATTTAATCACATAAACTATATCAATGGGTTCACAAATATATTTATTCAAATAATTGCAGCACAATTCATGAGAACTCTACAAAATACTCAGCTCCTCAGTGCTTTTGCCCCTTATCCATTTTATTCTACTGTACACATCTTTTTCAGTATCCCCTTTTCACGGAAAAAGGCCAAAGATTTGCGGTTAACTATTTTTGTTAGTGTAGCGCAAAAGTAGGAATAAGAAGATTTGTATCGTTTTGGTTCTGCTTAATCGAATTGCTCAATTCTCGTTATTCTTTCGTACATCGCCAGATTGTTCTAAAAGTCAATGATTGTCTTCAAAAGTCGAACTTTGTGGTTCTTTTGGACCTTTCTGATTACTCGATTCGATCACGAGCATGAACTTATCATTTGAAATCTGAACTTATCAAAATTCACAATCTTTATAAAGACTTAACACGATCTGGCACTTATCAAATTATAGATCCCACCAAAAAAACGCCCAGCTTTGAGTTAATGTCAAGCCAGTGTTTGCAATTTACTGAAGGCGATTAATTCCATTCATCATTATGACGCGGCAATATATGAAAGAATTGCCAAACTGGGATAAAATTTAGCAGAACAATAGTTGTTTGTACAACAAATGCTTGTACACTCGGCTAACGGTATTTTTTTTTTGGTACGCCGCGCGCTCTGTACAACCGGTTCCCTGGGTATGGTCAATTTAACGAGGTCAAGTCAGGGCCAGGGCCAGGGCCAGGGCCGGCACCAGAGCTAAGACTAAGGCTGGGGCTGGGGCAAGCCTTTGGACTTGTACGTGAGCAAACTAGTACCAGACTAAAAGCTAGCTTGCTAGCACGTAATCAAGAGCTCAACGTCAAAAAAAACAACAGCGACAATCCAGCCAAAGTCCATTCCAGATGTGTTCACAAACGATTCCCAGAACCACAATAAGTTTTAAACTTTGTACTCGCACGGATTCGTTGGACAGGTCGTTATTATGATAATCTGGGCTCCCTTTGTATGACTGGTGAATGCTAATCAGTTCAGCGTCCCAATGCTACTCTGGGCAGCAGATCTTTGCGAACTCAGATAAAGATTATGTTCGTTATGTATTATTTCATTTTCGTCCTCCGATCTGCTGATTGGCCAACTGAGTGTATTGTGAGTATCTAAAAAGGATGTTTTATTGCCCAAAAAAATCTGAGTGCAAATCTGATTTTGCAGTGAACGAAAAAAGTAAAAAAAAAATGAAAATTGAAAAATAAAAGTAAAAAATAAAATCTTAAAAAACCAAACTGAAAAAGTAAGCTGGAAAAGTCTAATAATAACTGAAAAAAGTTTAAGCACAAAATAAATACCAGCAGAATCGAGCGTTGTAAAAGCCCGAAAGAAATATTTCCACTAAGGCGACCTAGCTAGCCTTTTTGCAATGTCCACAGCAGTCAAGCAACTCAATTGAGTTGCAGATTGCAAATGCAAACACCACCACAATGCCAGGCCATGCCATAATCTGGCAAAAATGCAAAAAACACAGACCCGGTTCTCAAAGACCATGTTGAAGACGGAACGCACTGCAACACTCCATACTAATGTCAATGGTACGACTGCACCTGCCAGGATCTTGAAACATTTGTAAGTGTCAACATTCGCGAACTTTGCAAATCTATTAAATTGCATCCAACCAACAATTCTTTGTTCAAGCGCGAACAATTACAAGGTTCCTCGAGACTGGCAGTAACAAATTATGGGATTGCTTAATTACATTGTAGACACTAGCAAAGAGGCACCAATGATACAGACGCCCAAAACTCCTCATTGAGAAATTTGGTGCGATTGTCAAATTATTGTTTATTTGTTTTTGTCTCCTGCCGTTAACCATATTAGCACCAATGATCGCCGTGATATGTTTATCTAAGACCAGTCACCACAGAGGGCTATTCTATAGCTAAATCACAGTTCAGCTTCAGTAACTTAATCTGGACATTTTGTTTATTTACTTTTTTGTCTCATTTTATTTTTCATTTTTCATTTTTCTATTAACTCGTACACTCTTTGCAGGGGTTTTCATGAGGATTAATTTCCCAATTGGTTTTTTGTCCGCGTTCTCTACTGAGTGTCTAAAAAAAAATTTGCGGCACACGTTGGCAGCTATTCTGTGGTTTGCTATTGTGGCACTCTGCTTTAATCCCTTGTTGAGACTTATAATACAAAACACCTAGTACTGCGGCACTGTTTCATTCGCACTGTGTTTAATATTTTGTACTATTGCTCAATGTTGCGCCAAATATCCTGTGACCCATTATCAAAGCTTAAGCTATAGAAGTTTATCATAAAGCACATACCACCTGGTGACAAACATCTTTGTTGACTGAATACTGTAACTCAATCGGCCATTTCTAGACCGTTTTATCTGGGCTCGAACCCAGGACCACATAGCACAAGCGATCGTTTGTTATTGTTTTTCCATTATATCTCGCTCTGTTTTTTTATTTTTGACAAATCGCCAATCATTTTGTCAAGCCTCAACCCTGCTAATTAGGTCCAAGCCAACTAGCAAGTCAATTAGCCCCGGGTCTATGTTGCTATTCAGTGCACTAGTATCAATTAAGAAATATTCTGACATTGATCGCTATTTTTTCCTTTCGCGTATTATCAACAGTGTACCATTTAACTTCCAATTCTCTGCCCCAGGGTATCTGGAAATTATTGTGTCCACTTTAAGTTCGTTTCTCAAAAGCGTTTTCTCCAAATATTCCGTGCTTAACTGAAAATACGTAGCATTTATCACGTTTATCATGTTTTTAACCATCAAGTCCATCCCATTCTTGTACAATATTGCTTTGTACGACGGGTTAGAGGCAAACTCTGTACAGTACAATTCAAACCATACTATGTAGTTGTTATCAACAAGGCTGCGTAAGAGCTTCTTCACCAGATGATTCTCTGGTATGTACTGGAAAAACAACTGGAAACAATGATTTAACTCTCCATTTTTGCCGTTATTGAAATGAGATAAATGCAAGATATATATAGTTACGATCTCGTTCAACTCGATCTCGTTGATCAAATGCTTGTTGTGGATCAAATAATTCACACACGGCACGTAAGTCTGGTAGTGTCCAATTCTGCTTGCCACTTTGATCGAATACAAGTAAACTTTCACAGTAAACTCGTTTGCCGCACTGTTCAACAAAGCTTCTCTTAATTTTCGCAAGTTCAATAAAATTTGCTCAAGTTTCGTGTTACCAATGTCCAGAAAATCGCTGTCCTCAGCATTTGCGCAGAACTCGATAAAGTCTTGTTTTATCTTGTTAAAAAGCTCTTCTCTTTCATTGTGTTTATTTAGTCTTAACGATACATCCTCACCTCGACTGACTAGTCCATAATGCTTTGTCGTATATTTTTTAGAAAACCTCAATTCACGCTCCTTGAGCTTTTTGGTGTCTAAACTGCTCGGTTGTTTGTAAAAACCGTGTGTCTTCATTGTGTGGGTTTCAAAGTCAAGAGCGGAGAACCATTTTAGATATTATTTGATATCTATGCGCGGAAAATAATGTGATACGGTAATAAATGCAGTGTCAAATCTTTGGTTCACGTGACAGCCATAACATCATCAGAATCATGAATTTGACTCAATTCAATACAACAAAAGCATGATATCAATTTTGAATCATATTAAGATACGTTTGTCGCTCTTATGAGTTGAGCTGCTTTGTGTGATGTTTCAACCATTGAGTAAGACTGGGCAGACCACTTTTGTCAACAGTATTTGAAAAGATTAGTGGTGAAAGGTTTACAAGAGCGCATGAGCGGTTTAACAAAGTCTTTCAAAACGTTAAGCTTTTTTAGTTTGTTGATTAGTGCCAAAAACCAAAGCATATTACAACATTGGACCTGGCTAGGTCCTTCTATACGAAAGAATCCAGATGGGAATAAATATTGAGAGGCGGCGAAGAAAAAGATACTAAGGAAAACATGATGGGTTTCCAAACACCAATAAAAACCACAAACATTCTGAAAAATAGTTTAAAGAAGCAAGTCAGTATTGGGTATATCAACACTGTTGAAAACTAGCATTCAGTTAACCGGCCAGAGAACTGCATAGTCAACCTACGCGTTTGTTGTACTTTTTAACTATAAACCTTTGTAAAACATATGGGCTCAAACTGAGTCAAATGAGAGATTGCTTCAACATGAGTCCCATAGTTTGATTGTCTAGGAATGAAATGATATAGTTGAATTTATTTTGTTGTATTTTGCTTCAATTTGACATAATTATGACTTTATCGTCAGAAAAAAAAATTTAACTCTCAAAGCTACTATGTCTCTACATGGCTACGAAATTAAGAAATTTTGTACAGCGCTATGGCGCAGTGGAAGCGCGCAGGGCTCATAACCCTGATGTCCTAGGATCGAAACCTAGTAGCGCTAGTATTTAATTTTTTTTTGCGTTTGGCAAATACAAAAAAAAAATTTAAACTAAATAAAATATACATTCATAACTACCGTATGTATAGCACAACAGAAAAGCTTGAAATCAAGTGTTGACTTTGGATTGCTTCTCAACGAGGTAGTCAAGTCGTTCCTCAAAATTAAAGACTTTGCTTTTCAAGATTTCCAAAGTTGCACGCAATTCCCGTATTTCAAACGCAAAAAAATCATGTTCAGAAATCTCGGGCAACTCGCTGCTTCCAAATTTTTGATCAGTTGCAGTAGCAGGATCTGTTGTATCATTGGCGGACTCTAATATGGATTCCGTAGTTAGAGAGATTTGGTTTAAAGGGCTTGTGCTATTCAACTTTCTCTTTTTACCACCTTTGACTCTATAAGTCTCTTCTCTTTGCAACTTGTATCTTTCGATTTCGTCCTCGCAATTCTTGATTCTTGTTTGAATCTTTTTGTACATCTTGATTAATTCACTGGAACCAGCACCAATCTTGCTGTCTGATTTGTCGTTAACAATTGTTTTCATCTCGTCATCCAAAATTTTCCATTTTTTCTGTAGTGTATCAACTGCTTTAAATTGATATTCTGGCGCTTTGGTACAGCTAGCCCAAGTAGCCAACGCGTTTCTCCAGTTGTAAACTTCATGATTCAAGCCTTGATACAAAATATATGGAGACGCGACATAGATTAAGTCAAGCAAAAGCAATTTATGAGCATGGTCCAAGTGCTTTCTGAACTTGGGCTTTGGAAATGGGGCTAACTCTGCTCTTTTTGTAAGTGGTTGTCTTCTTGGAATATATCTGACTTCCCCATCAATCAGCAGCTGAATTGATGTCTCTGGGAAACTTGGAAACTGCTTCATCGTTCGCGAAAATAGTCAATAGCTGCTTGTGCTACCAAGGATAAAGAAAACGAAAAAGAAAAAAATAGAAAAAGAAAACAAAAAAAAAACAAAAGGAAAACAAAAAATATGGTGGAAATTTGAAGATGTGGGAAAAATCAAGCAAAGGAACAAGAAAAAAAACAAGAAAAAAATAAAAAATAGAAAAGAAAAAGAAAAAAAAAAAAGAAAAAGAAAAAGAAAAAGAGAAAGAGAAAAAAAAAACGAAAATGAAAACTAAAACTAGAACGAGAACGAAAACGAAAACGAAAACGAAAACGAAAAAGTATTGCTCAACTGTAAAGATTTATGAATTTTCGAGTAGTCTCGAGCAGTGGTTCAAGCAGTTTTTCAAAATCTTTTCAATTTGGCTCAGTAGCAGTTGACAGAAGGTCTACAGAACACATTTCAATTAATCATAATTTATACAACTGTTCATTACAGTGAACAAACCAGAACGTATCCAAATCAACTGTCCAGTTCATAAACTGCATAACCATAAGTTTAAAATCAGCTATTCATAACTTATTTTCTGTTATATTTGGCCTTGCCGATGTCCAAAGGAAAGTAGTGGTACTTTATCATATGCTGTACCTGTTTTCTGATGGTGACTATGAACAAAACAATGAAATACATCAACAAAATCGGCCAAAAGACTGGCAAGTCAAGAAATGGGATAAAGCTTCCAACTAACGCAACACAAGTTGCAACAAAGCCTCTGAGCCAAAACTTGAATTCTGGTAATCTTCTAATGAATGGTCTAAACTCATCGTCATCAACTTGCGACGTCCCACTGGCCTGATTTTGTTTCTCCTCTTCAGTCAATCCTTCCTCCATGGACTCTTCTCTTAATTCCTGCTGCAAAGTGACATCAAACTTTGGTTGCAAGAATTGTAAAAACAACGAAAGTAAGTAAATGAACAATATGTAACAAATCATATACCATCCATAAAAGAAGACTCTCAAAACGAACAAGAATAATATCACCCCAAAAGCTGCCCATCTTTGTGGCACATATGGAGTCACCTTGTCTAGGTACATTTGTGTATATGCCTTGATTTTTTGTAAAAAAACCGGCACTGATTGGGGATCGTCCATCATTGGCATTTTCGACTGATTATTGCAATTTGGGTGATTTGTTAAAAAAAAAAAAACAAACTGCACACATCAGTGTTCTGTTAATAGAAAAAAATTGGCTAGGCGAGCGATTATGAGCCCGGACCACATAATTCGGGAACAAAAATTGGTTTGCAACTCAAACAAGGAAAAGAGCAAAGCAATGAGTGGGTAAGTATTTAATTGACACTGGAGCTTCCACTGCTGAAATAGCTGATGCTGCAAAAGCACAGAAATTGCTGCTGTTGTTGAGAATGAGAGTTGTACTTCGTGGGACCGATAGTGGATGTGTGTGATTGAGTGTGATCGTGATGAGTTTCGTTATTGAAACTTTGAAAGATTCTTTCCTTTTGCAGAGAGTGTGCCAGACGTGACTAGCTCAAACAGCCACTTCGAATTGTTTGATAGCTATAGCGCATTTTGGTGCCCGTTTGTCCATGTTTTGTGGCTTTGAACAAAGTGACGGGCTCCTGGCGGCGACGCATAGGGATGTTCAGTACGTTGGTCAACAACTTTCTGCCCCAGTGTTTAGGGAGCGTGGAAGAGCAGTCTCAAAAAGGGCTGGGCTGATAACACTTCTCACTGCCTATTTGCAATCTGTTGAATGACTTTCAGACGTACAGCTTCAACAGCACATGCTCCAGGTCTTGTGGCGGTTTACTAACTTACAGTTGGACAGTGGTCTTTAACCTCGTTTTAGTGGTGATATTATCTGTTATTACCTGGGTGTTTGCGCCAAAGAAGGACAGAACCGTTTGGCGTAGCAGCATCATTTTGTTCTTGGCTATGGCTTACTTGATGTGGGCATTGACATATTTGAGTCAGTTACATCCATTAGTGGTTCCGCGTCGTTCTGACTTG
Organism: Saccharomycopsis lassenensis; assembly: GCA_031125475.1. Classification (NCBI taxonomy): domain Eukaryota; kingdom Fungi; phylum Ascomycota; class Saccharomycetes; order Ascoideales; family Saccharomycopsidaceae; genus Saccharomycopsis; species Saccharomycopsis lassenensis. Next base: position 242,708 of record JASTUK010000001.1, read on the forward strand.
AGACCGGAGTACGCTGAGTAATTTGCCATTATTTGAAAAACGAGCCTCTCGCGGTACACTATTGTACAATTACTTGACAATGATTACATGCTATACAATTTCTTAATACATTTTTTAAAATGTTGCACATAAAACTAAGCACTGCCCCATGCTAACCAAACCTTCACAGTGAAAGTGCTCTGTGTTGCGGGCCTTCTAGATTCAGCACTCTGTATGACTTAGCTGTGGGTCTGGTTTTACTGTTTCCACTGTGTTAAAAAAACGTAATAAAAACAATCGTCACGTGACACGTGCTCTTGTTGTATTTTTGGCCCGTGTTTCGCAGTATTGTATGGCATATAAAATATTTGTACTGTACAATTCCATGATCCATGGTAACGTGAAAATCACATTTTGACCCGAATTTTCTGTTACATACTATTCTGTCTACCATGTCATATATATATCGGCCAGCAGCCTGGGTGGTATTGAGTATCTGTGTGAAAGAGTACTTTTTTTTTGCAAACAGTTGAACACTTCATAGATTGATTATAGAATATACAAACACACCATGAAACTCTCGCTTCTTTATATGGTTTTAGTTTACCAATTGGGCGTTTCCACGGCCTTCCCAGTTGACTTGTTGAACAAAAGGGAAACCGGCACCCAAGTTGGTGCCATTGCTTCAACTGCCACAGCTACAGCCGCAGCCGCAGCCGCAGCCACAGCCGCAACCACTGCCATAGCTAGTGCAGGAGCCACAGCCAGTGCCAGCACCAGCTCCACTGAATTTGATACCCAAATGCTCGCAGTCATCAAAGGCATTGTCAATGGAGGCACAGCGCCAACCACGGGTGCAAACACAGCAGTTTACCAGCAGCTTGCAACTTGGTACAAGAGTTTGAGTCCAGCAACCGCCGCAATAGTCAAACAAGACGCTCTTTCGTCCAGCAGTTTGTCGGATTTCATTCTGAAGATTGAGGCGCTCACGTCCAAAAATGCTACTACTAGCGCTGCTGCTGCCGCTGCTGCTGTCACCAGCGCTAGTGCTCCAAACCCACTGGGCACCAATCCACTGGGCACCAATCCAATGGGCACTAACCCAATGGGCACCAATCCACTGGGCACCAATCCAATGGGCACTAACCCACTGGGCACAGCTCCTTTGGGTACTGCTACCGCTGCCGCAGCCGCCGTAACCACTCCTGTAGCAAACGCTGCAACCTCTGCTTCGGCAGTAGCAGCAGCTACTGGGGTCGCGGCAACTGGATCAAAGGTTGCTGGTGATGCTACGGCAGCAGCTGCCACAGGTACAGCCGCAGCCGCAGCCGCAACAGGTGCTTCCAACACAGCAGCCGCAGCAGGTACAGCAGCCACAGCAGTTGCTTCTGGTGCAGCCGCAGCCGAAGATGATACAGCCGCAGACGAAGATGATACAACCGCAGCAGCTGCCACGGGTACAGCAGCAGTCGCAGCCGCAACAGGTGCTTCCAATACAGCAGCCGTAGCCGGTACAGCAGCAGCAGCAGCAGGTGCTTCCAACACAGCAGCCGCAGCAGGTGCTTCCAATACAGCAGCCGTAGCCGGTACAGCAGTAGCAGCAGGTGCTTCCAACACAGCAGTTGCTTCTGGTGCAGCTGCAGCCGAAGATGATACAGCCGAAGATGCTACAGCTGCTGTCGCAGCCACAGGTACAGCCGCAGCCGCAGCCGCAACAGGTGCTTCCAATACAGCAGCCGCAGCCGGTGCCACTGGTACAGCCGCAGCCGAAGATGATACAGCCGAAGATGCTACAGCCGCAGCAGCTACTACAGGTACAGCCGCAGCCGCTGCCGCAACAGGTGCTTCCAATACAGCAGCCGTAGCCGGTACAGCAGCCGCAGCAGGTGCTTCCAACACAGCAGCCGCAGCAGGTACAGCAGCCACAGCAGGTGCTTCTGGAGCAGTTGCAGCCACAGGTACAGCAGCAGTGGCAACAGGTGCTGCTTCTGATGATGTTACAGCAAGTGCGGCAGCAAGTGCAGCTACAGGTACAGCTGCTGCTGGCAGCGATAGCGATGCTGATTCCGCAGACGGTGCAGCCACTGCAACTGCCTCAGGATCAGCAGCAACGTCAACAAGTTCGGTAGCACAAGAAGAGAAGCTTATTAGTATGATCCAGACATTGGTGGCATTGCCAACAGCACAAAAGCAAATAATTATTCAGTTGATGCAAATGAACTCATCGGATTCTAGACTTCAGGCATTTTTGAAAAAAACTGAAACTCTCAAGTCCGGTTTGTCTTCTGGTAGCAACAGCGCAGGCACTTCAGGTACTGCTTCCAGTACCGTCACTCCTACGTTGAGTTTGGTTCCTATGTCTTAGACATGTTTAGAATAGTGTACAACAATACATAGATATAGAAATTTAGAATCTGTAGACAACAAAAAGTGCCTAGACGAAATGAGACAAAAAGAGCTGGCACACTTGATTTGAAGATTGTATGTAGTACAGGCGCAATACAGTATAAGAACCTACAGGTCCTTTAACGGGTGTTGCAGAACTCGTTTACTGCCCCAGCATTCGAGAAACTCAAATTTCTGTTTTTTTTTTTTTTTTTTTTTTTTTTTTTTTTTTTTCCAGCACTCCATTAATTCAACTTTTCAAATTGTCACCCTGTAGTACTGCGATTCTGAATAATTTGTTTTTCCGAACGGGCAAAACTGGGACGTGAAACAAATTGGTCAAAATAAGCGATTGAAGCACGAAAAGTGCACAAACAACTGGCCATTGTACATTTTGGTGGTTGTGTCTCAGCAAAAAGTGGAACAATCCTCGGGGATGCACCTTTAAAATGTGAAAACACCAAGGAATTCGTGGATGCTGAACTGAAACAGACGGAAATGCCTTGCACAGAGTACTAACAATGTCAGCCATGATTGGTTGCGAAAATCCATGCACAAAGACGTGATCATCAACAAAGAACGAGACGTGACTTTTAGGTGGCTGCTAATTGCTGATTCAGACTGGGTGGCTGCAGATTGCTGATTCAGACTAGGTGGCTGATTTTGCACATTGGGTCCTGATTTTTGTGCGATCCAGCAGAAAAGTGCGGTATTACCATATAAAGTTGAAACGGATCTAATGCATCAATGCAGAAAATGGCAATTGAGCCAAAACAAAACAGAGCAAAATCAGACAGTGCAGGCTGGAGAAGGTTGATGCGACAAAGTCAGGAGCAAAATCAGGAGCACAAATAGCTTCAGGCTCGACGTTGCAAACGCCTCTAAAACACGCTTGCTTTGGTTCTAAGCTCTGGCCGAGTAGCACTACAGCAAGCTGCACAGTGTTTCCGTTTTTCCCTATTTACTTGCTTCACTTTGCAATGTTTTAAGGATCCTGCTCTTTTCCAAAAATGCCCCTTGCCAGTGATACACCTCACACTCCAGTACTCACATTGTAGCACCGCGCGGTTTCACTGTAAGCCTTGTGGATTATAGTCTGCTAGTGGCCTTCACTTTAGGTTTTTAATGCCTCTGCTAAAGCCCGTTTTAAACTTTTTTTGGCTTAGTTTTTCTGGAAAATTTGGGCTTCTCCATAATTAATGGCGGTAAGAAAGGCCCAAGGAGAAGGATCAAGTTGCGACTCCGTTTATTTTTAGATTTCCTGATTTGAAGACCTGAGCGGCAAAGTGATACGATGACGGCGCACAACCAGAATACGAAATCAGAGTGCTGCCAAGTTGAGAAATCCAAATCCAAATCCAGAGAGCGCAGTGTGCTAAAGTGTCAGCTCGCGCCAGGTGCGGCCACAGCTCTGGCATAAATTTGGACCAATATATCGCCAGTTTGTTGCCAGTTTGTTGCCAGTTTGCCACCAGTTTGCCACTTGGCCACGCAGTGTCCCAGCACCAATTGCTGGATTGTCAGTGGACTCGTTTTTATGGAAAACGGACAAAATCCGGCATTTGTGTTTAGTTTTTTTAAGCCCGCAGATACTGATCCCTGGTACTTTGAAAAAAAAGTGAGGCCCCATGTATGGAGTTTGGAAACCGTCCGTGATTTTTTGTACCCTTAGTTCATTCTTGAATTTTCCGTGGTAGAATCCTGCAACTGATTTTCTGCTGCTTGGTATAAAATCAGCAGGATGTCCAGGGAAGAAGCATTGAGACCAAATTTTTTTAATTTAATAAACACAACCATTTATCCACATCCACACAATGTCCAAGATTCAATTAAGTTACTACCAAGCCAATGTTCCTCGTGATTCAGAGGTCAGATCTTACGACAAATACGTTAGCGAATCCACACCAAAGAGATTGCCATCGTTGGATTCCGTCAGCTCACCATTCCAAACGCCATCAGCCTACACGTACAACGATGAGCACTCTTACTCATTCCAACAACAACAACAGCAACAAGAGCAACAACAATCACCACAGCAACAACAACAACAACAACAACAACAACAACAACCAGGTAGCAGTCCAGTGAAATTGCCATCATTCAAGTCATTGTTGAAGTCCATCAACAACGAGCCGGTGTCCACCACCTTGAACTTCGAGACTCCATTGATGAACTCGTTGCAATTGGAAAACCCAAGATTCCAATCAACCTTGCCTCGTTTCTCCGAAAGCACTCACAGCTCTCCATCTATGAGATCCGAAAACTCCACATTCCTTGGCTCCTACAACTACTCCAAAGTTCAGTTCGAGGACCCATACTACCAACAACAACAGCCACAAGCACAACCTCAACCACAAGCATCATTACAACAAGCCTCTGGTTTGGCACCAGCTGCACAAATTCACAGACAAGAGGACAACCTGTCTCCATTGCAATACCAAAAGGAAAGATTCAGCAGCTTTGTTCCTCAAACAAGCTACAACCTTTCCCGCGACCTTGAGGCTCAGCAGATTGCACGCTTGAAAATGCAGGGCAAAATCTCAAGCGACAAGAGATTCAAGTGCAAAATCTGCTCCAGGGGATTCAACACTGCTGGTAACTTGTCCAGACACAAGAAGGTCCACACGGGCGAAAAGAAGTACAAGTGTCAATATCCTGGGTGCGAGTCCAAGTTTGCAAGAAGTGACAGTTGCATGCAGCACTACAGAACACACGCCAATGAAAACGGGTACACGAGCAGAAGATTCAAAAGATTGAGTGGAGATGAGTCCGAAAAGGACGAGTAATTTTTAATTTCTGTTTTCATTGGGGTCATTTGCATTATTTTTTATAGAATAGACGAAGCTGGTCTTCACACAACTTGTAGAAATACTTGTAGAAATACGTGGAGAAACTCTTGTAGAAAATACTAGTTCAGACTTGCAGAGAATACTGGTAAAAAAAAACAAAAAAAAAAACAAAAAACAAAAAACTTGCAGAAAGACTTGTAAAAACTAAAACTACATTACATGTAAAAAGATATTCAGAACAATTTGTGGAACAAAGCAACTTTGCCAAGATCCACTGTATCAGAGCTCCTGCTGAACATTCGCCAACCAGCCAGGCATCCACCTCTGAGCCCGCGTGCCACCAGCCAGCCGCACTCTTCAAACACAACCAACGGCCACGGCCTGGTCCTAAATTCGCGACTTAGTGAGTCTTTTTTTTTCCCACCGTTTTTTCCACAAAAAGTTTCACCAGTCTCCACACAGCAATGAAAATAGCTTTCCTAGGACCCCCGGGCAGTTTCTCGCACCAAGCCGTGTTGAAACAATTTCCAAACGTCCACGGTGATGCTTTGGTGCCACAAAAGAGCATAAAAGGATGCGTTGATGCAGTTCAGGATGCCGCTGTTGACGTCTCTGTGATCCCCATTGAAAACTCAACTAACGGGCCAGTGGCGATGTCGTACGATTTCTTGCGGAACTGCTTCTTCACAAACAAGTTGACCAGCTTGGCACCGCAACCCGTCAATTTCACCGTGGCCGCTGAGCAGTTTGTGAGCATTGAGCACTTTTTGCTAACTGAGTGCACCGACTTGGCACACGTGAAAAGAATATACTCACACCCACAGGTTTGGACGCAGTGCCTGAATTTCTTTGCCAAATTGCACAGCCGCGGCATCCACGTGGATAAGATTGACACAGACTCGACAAGCAGGGCGAGCCAGTTGGTGCTTGAAGACATAGCGAATGGCATCCACAACACGGCGGCAATTTCGAGCAAGTTGGCTTCAGAGCTTTATGGGTTGCCCGTGTTGGTGCCAAACATCGAGGACGACAAAAACAACACAACCAGGTTCCTTGTTTTGGACCAGACAAGAAACTCTAATAAGCTCAAGAGCACAGACTTGAACGTGCCGCGTCAGCGCCAGCACTCCAATATGGTGACACTTGCTGCTGCCAGGCTTGGGGATCCAGACCCAGCAGCTATGAGCACTTTTCTACTGATATTCAAGGAAAACGACGTCAAGGTCACAAATGTGACGGCAAGACCGTCGCAGGTGCAAAAGTGGCAGTACGTTTACTTTGTGGAAATGTCTGGTGACACCAGCACACCCGGCGTCGCTGAGAGTCTCTCGGCAATGAAGGAACTGGCTGCTGAATTGCAGGTATTGGGACACTTTGAAAGAAACCCTGCCTACTACAACAACACTATAGAGCTCTCCAAGTAGGCATATGACAATGAAAGGAATGCCGCGTACTACATCATAGTCTCACCTACAAACATGTGCCACTGAAAGGAACGCCCCGCACTACAAAATGCATCATAGAGCTCTCCAATAGATATATAACAACGTAATCAAACAACAACTAAGTAAACACCTCCAAGGTATACACACCATTGCTCAATTCCCGTACTTCAAATAGTTCCACTCCTTGTTGTCCAAGGGACACACCGGCCGGGTCTTCAACCATCTGGAAATGCAGTGGAAGTGGAATGCATGGTTGCACGTGCCCCAGGCCTTCTTGCACTCCTTGGCCGTGCCGTTGATGCTCAAGGGGTGGCACTCGATACATGGCTCCATAATGTGATTTCTGCAAATCGAACATGTCTCAGCAACGATATCATACGACCAAAACGAAACTCCCGTCCATTTTTTGATCTCAAACTTGGGCTTCTTGTCCTTTTTGGCCACTTTTGTCGTTCCGCTTTCTTTGAGGCTCTCTGCCTCGGCCCCGTCAACGTCTACATCCATAGGTTCTCCAGACATCTTGCTCGTTAAATCAAAATTCCGACTGCAATTTCTTAAATCGGGCCGCGACAAAGAAAAATCGTAAGTCCGCTCGCGCGGTTTGGGCTACCCGGTACACACTTTTGACCCTGTAACTTCACACTGGCCACACTCGGGGGCGCGGCTAATTGCTGCTGAGCTGCCGGTACACGCGGCCAGACCTAGCCTCGTGCTGCTGCAAAAACTGGAAAGCTGTGACTCTTGCTGGTGGCGTTGTCCTGGTCATTTAGTGGCAAAATCGTGCTTAGTCAGGGTGCGCGGTCTTTGCACCGCCATTTTTTTTACTTTATTTACTTTACTTTTATTTTTTTTTTGTTTTTTGGTTTTTTTGTTTTTCGCTTTACTCAGTTCAGTACGTGCGCTTCATTTTTGCAGAATGGAAAAAAAATGCAAAATTAAGTTTTGGTCCTATTGATAGATGTGGGCCTGCAATCGGTGATTCCAAGCCTTGCGGGACAGAGCAACCGTCATCACGAGTCTTGTACTTAGCCTACCAATTTGACGTTCGCTGCTTCTTTTTAGCTTTATTTTTTTTCCTCTAGTCCCCTTTGTTTGTCACCTAGTCCGTACCTTTTCGTTGCTCAGTTTAAGGACCGTTTACCGATGGCTGGCGATGAGCCTCGTCTAAATGAGTATATAAGATGACGGGCACACCAAAAATAATCTGACAAAAGCAGTCTGATTTTCGCACAAAAAAACTCGTCAAAAAGGTTGCAAAAAGAATACTAGGTGAATAAGCAAATACAATAACTACTAACCACTTCTAAACATCAATCACATCACATCACAATGGCCTTGGGAACTTTCAGAAAGATCTTGACCTTTGGATCTTTCTTCTTTACCACGGCTGCGCTCGTGCTCACCATACTAGCCACAGTCGGCACTGTCAACAAGTCCAGCAAGGTGATAGATCTGATCCATTTCATCAGATTGGATTTGTCTCTGATCAATTTGGGCTCCTTGCTTTCCGACACCAGCTACAGTTCGGTGTTCTCGCTGTCGAGCATATCGTTCAGCGGAGAAGACTTTGGGTTTGCCAACACCTACGCCATCTCTAACTGGGGCTACTGCGAGTCCTCGGAAACGGGCAAAAACATCAAGTACGACAACTGCACTGACGCCAAGGCAATGTACCACTTCAACTTTACCGAGTTTTTGCAAGACAGCTTGGCCAGCAACGAGTACAGCGCCAATGTGCGTCAATTGATTGGCACCAATCTGGCCTTGTCCATCACGGTGCCAGACAAGTTGGACGAGTACGACCAGAGAATCAAAGAAGTTCTGTCGATGATTTTCATCTGCTCGTTCATTGCCATTGGTGTATTTGGCTTGCAGTTCTTCTTCAACTTCATTGCTAGAAAATCTCACTTAGCCAGTGTTTTGGCATTCATGATGAGTTTCGTCGGGACCTTGAGTGTGATATTAGCAGCCGCTGGTGCCACGGGAATGTACTTGGTAATCAAGGACAAAATCAAGTCAGAGTTGGGCGACACCGGCATCAAAGGTGTCATTGATCCGATCTACTACGGCCTCATTTGGGGTGCTGCTGGCGCGGGTATCTGCTCTTGCGGCGGATGGTTCTTCTCCATTTGCTGCGGAAGAACTGACGTTGTGGATCACGAGGAGGACTTTGATGAAGGCGAAAAAGAGTGATTGAGCCGGTTGTCTCAAATATTGAAACAGAAGACCAGGGGGCCAGTGTCGCAGAGAGTGTCCTCGAGCAGCTTTGATCAGCTGCTACAGTCGACTGTTGTTGTACTATTATATGGGAGTATACTGAATATGAATAATACGGAAAACTTTGTAGAAACAGTAGGTAGATCAGTGTGTCCGTGCGTCTCCACGTTTTTCGGCACCCACGCAGGACTTTTTTTTTTTTTTTTCGGTACACCAATTTGCAATCTGGGCCACCAGCTTTTTGTGCCTGATTAGCAAACTTAGATTTTTCATCTTGGGGCACCATACAATGTATCGGATATAGGCAAATTGCCAATTGCCAATTGCCAATTGCTGCCAAAGCTCAACAACAGAAGCAAAAAAATGGCACTGTACTATTGCGACCTAGCGGCTAATTTGAGTACAGTAAACACGTCTGCGGAGCCTAGACTACCCAAAGTTTAGCCCAGTACACCACTGCACACGTTCTGAGTTCGTAAATAATTTTTTGTTTTTATTTTTTTTGCGCAGATCCAGGACTCAATTCCGTGCCAGAAAAGTGAAAAAAATCCCCTCCCGCAAAAACAATGCTTGTGAACAACAAGATGGTAAGGTACTTGCGATACACAATCGTGTGTTTCACTCTTGTGCTTGTGTACTTGTTTGTGACGCAGAAGCAGAACGTCAGCGTTGAAAACACGGCTGAGATTCCCAAGAGGCAGTCGCGTTTTAAGAGCACAAAATGCCAGAACTACGTTGAGTACGCCAATATAAGACACGCACCGTTTAGTGAAGGACCATTGAAGTTGCCATTTCAAAGACCAGACCCTCAATGTCGTACTTACTCGTCAAAAGCGGTTGAAAAGGTGATTGAAGACATGAGGTTACGGATCAAAGACCCTGACTTGATGCAGTTGTTTGAAAACTGCCTTCCTAACACTTTGGACACAACCATTCTCTGGCACTACAACTCGACACAAAAGGACGTTAAACACATTAAAGATCCAAGTGATATGACAAAACAATCATTCAGAGACTTCTCGTTGTACACGCAGAGCTTTATAGTCACCGGTGACATCCACGCTGAGTGGCTCAGAGACTCAGCGTGGCAGTTATCGGCGTACATAAAACTAGCAAACTACGACGCAAAAATCAGAGATTTGCTTATTGGTGCCATCAACACACAGGCGCGGTACATCGTGTTTGATCCGTACTGCAATGCCTTCCAGCCACCACCAGAAAGCAAGGTCAATAGAGAGAAGTCTGCTGTTGATTCGGTCATGCCCGCACCAAACTGGAGACACGTTTTTGAGTGCAAGTATGAGGTGGACTCGCTTGCGCTGTTCTTGCAGCTCACAAACTCATACTACGAAACAACACAAGATAAGCTGATCTTCACTCTGCTCTGGAGAGCTGCCCTAGAAACTGTTATGGTGGTTCTAGAAAGAGAAACGTCACCAACTTTTGACCAAGCTGGACGTGTGTTGCCTTTCAAGTACACGTTCCAAAGAAACACAAATATTGGCTCGGAGACATTGCCTTTGACAGGAAATGGAAACCCAGTGAATTACAACACACACATGGTTAGATCAGCGTTCAGACCTTCTGATGACGCGTGTATATTTCAGTTATTCATTCCTGGAAACGCATTTTTGGCCACTGAGATGTTCAAATTGGGCCATCATTTGCAGAATGTCTCGGACTTTGCCCCACTTTCAGAAAAAATTCTTGATAAAGCCGCAAAAATCAACGAGTCAATTTATGAGTTCGGAGTATTTGAGCATCCAGAATTCGGAACAGTTTTTGCTTACGAAACGGACGGATACAACAGCGCGTTGTTCATGGACGACGCTAATATTCCGTCTCTTTTGTCTTTGCCTGATCTCGGGTTCATCGACGCCAACAGCACAATTTACAAAAACACCCGTAAAATGATCCTCACCAAAAGGGGCAATCCATACTACCTTTTTGGTCGGGATTTCAGAGGAATTGGAGGCCCACACGTCGGCTTCAAGTACGCTTGGCCAATGAGTTTGTTGGTCAAAATCCGTACGTCAGACGACGACGACGAGATTGAGCTTGACTTGAAAAGCGTTTTGAGATCAACTGGAAGACTAGGTTTGATGCACGAAGGGATCAACGTGAACTCAAAGGCTGGCACAGACTTCACGCGGCCCTGGTTTGCGTGGTGCAATTCAGAGCTCGGCAAAACAATTTTGGATCTTGCACAACGCAAACCGCATTTGATATTCAAAGACGAATATAAAAACACTCCGTACGTTATTGAAAAAGAGTTCAAGGGTGTGCACTTTGATTAGTGCAGAGGAGAAGATGGAATTTGACGTTGTACGTTGTAACGTCATTTTCGTGGGGACAATTTGTTGCGGTTTTATAATTCATCACAAAACATGGAAAGCAAAGGACGCAAGCAAATATAGGAGTTAATCGAAGGTTTATTGTAGCCTATTTTTGTGGGGAAACTGAGACCATACCAGAACGCTTACTCAAAACTTATCGCAAAACTCGCAATACTATTTTACATCGTCTTGCACTGTATATAACAGAAACCACGGTATAAATCTTGAATCAACACTCAAAAAGCAACACTCCAGTGTTTATGCCTTTGCACAATCAATCACTTCATAGACTTACAAGAATTCAATTCGTATGTATTTCTGGTCACATCTCATCTCATATCATCTCTCATCTCTCATTTCTGATCTCAAATTAATCTGTTATAACTTGTAGATCTTGCAAAAAAACAGCAAATTAAATCGTGTTCACTATTCTTGCTTTTCAATCTTTGCGGCTATGCTCTTAGCAAACTCTTCATCAGGAATGATGTTCAAAGCATTCAATCTTTCGGTTAAAGTTGGGTGACTATAGTGATAAGCACTGTACAACCAGTCAGTATCCGTAGCAGACAAGTTAGTCTTTTGCAACTTGACCAAGGCCTTGGCCAAAGGTTCAGCATAGTTTTGTTTCAAGGCATAGTTGTCGGCCTGGTACTCGTTCTTTCTGATCAACAAATTCGTCAAAAAGGTGTTCAAACACTCATATGGCTTCAAAACATCGCTGAATAACAAGAATCCAATCAATACTGGCTTTGTGGTAAAACCAAACGATTCATACAAGGAAGAGTTGTTGATGAACACAGAAAATAATCCGAAAATGAACAACAAGTTCACGTTCATGGCAAAGAGCATTTGAGCAATATGGTTCAAAGCCCAGTGCCCGATTTCGTGCGCCAACACTGCAGTTGTCTCCAAAGTTGTTGATGACTCAATTAACGTGTCAAACAACACAATTTGCTTGTACCATGGCAATCCAATAAAGTAAGCGTTCGAGTGAGCCGATCTTTTAGATCCATCGACAACATAGAGCTTTGTCAATGGGAACTTGTTCTTCTTAGCCAAGTCTTCGATGGACAGCTTCAATTCACCATCTTCCAAAGGCTCGTATTTGTTGAACAATGGCATAATAACAGATGGCATTATTGTTTGCATAAACATTTGAAAGAAAAAGAAGAGCAACCATGCGTAAAACACAAATTTCTCACCATAGATCAAAATAATTTTCAAAAATCCACTGATAAATGGTCCCAAAAGTAAACTGAAAACAATGAACTCCTTGATGATATCAGTAAAAAACAACTTTGCGGTTCTCTTGTTCATTCCAAACTTCTCTTCCAACACAAAATACTTGTAGTAGTCAATTGGCACCAGAATACACGTTTGGATAATTTGGAAAATGAGCAAAAAGATCAATGATTGCTGAATCTCACTTGTTGCACTAATTCTCAAAAACTGAGGAGCACGCTCTGCCAAAATTGCCAACAAGTCACCAGCTTTGGCCCAAATGAGTGGTAACACATTGTACTTGTAGATAACGGCATTTTGCACAAGACTGAAAAAGTCAGTGAAAAACGAGAACCGTGATTTTGCCAACGAGTAACCTTGCGACTTCTTGTATGCACTTTCGTCAATCACTTTCTTCAAAGTTTCTGGTGGGGTTGGCTTTTGCAACACCAAATGTTGGCGGAACGCCAAAAAGGTTTCAAAAGCGTACTGACAACCAATAAACCCAAGAATCAATCCTTTATAATTGAATCCTGGTACATCAACCAGCGACTTAAGTTGTTCAAACGCTTCAGCAAAACTCATTATTTAATATACTTGGGGCAATTCACAATTTTCATTCCAATGTTTTGACCAAGGACACCGCGCCATGTTACCCGCCTGACGCCGGCCAACAAATAAAAAACAAACAACAATCTCAATCTCATCTCTTTTATACTATAATAATGAGCCAAAGTCAGGAGTTAGTGAGTTTGTCGAAACGATTGTTTCCCACGAACAATGATGGAAAATACGCAGCATTGACCTCAGGGTTGTCTGTGTTTTTGTTCATTTTGTACATTGTGGGAAAATTCATTAGCTTGCCTGAATCCATTTCCTTGACACCAAAAGCTTTGATTCATTTGAACATGAATAGGCTCCTGAATTATCCCTTGGCACATTTCTCGCTTTTGCACCTTTTGGTCAATTCTGTGTCGCTTTATGCCCCATTGGCAAAGTTCGAGTTGATTCACGGTACGGTATACACGGGCATTGTGTTGAATATTTTGGCATTGGCAACGGCTATACCATTTTGTTTGGTGGGTCTCATTTTGTACCCAAAAATTGAAGTTGCCGGTACAAGTTCATGGATTTTTTCTTTAGCCGCCTTCTTTGCCAAGAGAGAGAGTTTAGTCAACCCAGTTTACAAGATAAACTCGAATTTTGCTATTCCAGTGCTCTATACACCAGTGGTTTTATTACTTGTGGTAACTATTTTGTTCCCACACTCGTCGTTCTGGGGCCATACATTCGGATTGGCCGCAGGATACTTATTAGCGGCCGGCCATTTGAACAGATTCATTGAGCCTCCAACGAAAAAGATTGTTCCATTCATTGAGTCCAAATTGTCCTTTTTGATCTCCATGATTCCTTCTCAGTTTGTATACTTACAGGAGACTGCCATGGTCGGTGCACGGGCAGACTATTACGCGCGCAACGGTGTGCTTATTCCAATGACAGAAGGTGCAAACAAGAGACACTCAGTACCCCCAACGCCTAATCCCGTTACTGCTGCTGCTGCCGCCGCCGCGTCGTTCTCCGGTGAGGGCCACACGTTGAACTAGTCAAAACAAACAAACAAGCTCTGCAACATATGCAAATTTTAACACCCAAACAAAATACATTCTGCGAGTCTTTGTGTACCCGGTAGTGACGTATACGCCCTCACTGGCAGCGAGATCATATTCCGGGTGGCCACATCCATCTCGGCCTGCTTGCAATATTTTCCTCGGTACCACTGATTACATGTTCACATGCACCGTTACGTATATCTATACCCGATACCAGGCTAATTAAAAGCTTCTTTTTTTTTATTTTTTTTTTTTTTTTTTTTTAGATTTTTGTTTATCGAGTGTTACACGAGAAAGAAAAGCCGAGCTTGTGAAGAAAATGAGTACGTAGGAACTCCTAGTGTGCAAGCAGCAATTTAGTAATCGGCTTCTGTCAGGTGCACTCTGACTTATCGCTGGCCGAGATTTTCTAAAGAATATTGAGCTTTTCTTTCATTCTTGGTTCCTTCGTCAACCACTTCCTATTCCGAGAGATATCAGCGCCCGTTTGCTTCTGATCTCAGAAATCTAGAAAAAGGGTTCCTGTGTGCACTTTTATTAAAAAAAAAAGTAAACTAAAAAAATACTCCTTTTTAGCATCACTCCAGGCAGCCATTTGAAACGCAAGATTTTGTACAATTCGACACCAGTTTGTTGATTCCATGCCCTGAGATGAGACTCCTTTACCTAGGTTTAGCAGTTTCCACTGTCTCGGCGACTTTGTTGTTTGCGTACTGCTTCTACTTGCTTACCTCCACAATATTCGCTGAGGTCAACTACAATATGGATCTTGAAACAAGGTTGCCTTCGATCTTGCCAATGTCGGCTATCATCCAGTGGCACGATCCTTTTTTCAACACTACACAAAGGGCGATGGGTCGGTATGCTGCCTTTGGTCCCATAGTCCCCACAGACTATCCGCCTACAATCCAGAACATGGAGGCACACGAGACAGATAACGCAGCAGAGCAGTCACACGAAGTGGCGGCCAGCTCGCAACAGTCGCACGAGGACAACGAAATCTTTGAAGGTAATTTGTACTTTGTCAAGGACAACGCCTGCAACGTCGAACTGTTGGAAGATGCGTTGGCTAAACACAAAAACTATGATGCTGTGAACAAGCGATTTCTTGATCATGAGACAATCATTTTGAACGAGCGTGGCGGATGCTCTTTCTACGAGAAGATCATCAATCTACAAGAGAAAAACGCTAAAGCAGTGCTCATTGGGAACGACCAATACAATAAAGGCCTTCTCACGATGTTCTCAAAAACGATGCCCGAAAATGTGACTATTCCTTCAATATTTATCACAAAAGAGACTTTGAACGATTTACACAAGTTGATAGACTCACGAAAGGAAAAGTACGTCAAGGTTTTGATTTTTACGGGGCAAACACCTTCGCCGTTGTTGGATGCCTTGCTTACGATCATTTTCTCACCACCCATTGCCTTACTGGTGCTTTATGTGATTCTCAAAACAAGAAGAAGCCACAGACTGCACTTGGAGAAGGCGCCAAAAAAGGCAGTCAAAAATTTGCCGGTTTATGTGTATAACGCTAATTATTTGATTCCTATAGCGTTTTTTGAGAAGCACAAAGATTATTATTTGGGCCCAGGCGTTTCTAGCAGCCCTTTTGGAACCCCCAGAAACTCTTTGAGCGAAAAGAAACCCAGTTTCTTGAAAAGGTTTGGTTCTGTGTTTTTGTCGAAGTCATTGGAGTCTCAAATACCAGATTCCAGTTCCGATAGCATTATGGATATCATTGGTGGCGATGAGCCTAGTACTTGCAGCAATGTTCAAAAGAATAAAGGAAATATAAACATAATTGAGAGCGACGCTCACAACGATGACAAAGACCATTTGCTTCAGCATCATTTGTCGATCGAGGAACTCAATCAGTACCAGATTGTTCAGTGCTCAATATGCTTGAACCAGTTCCGAAAGTTGAAGTCTAAGGTTATATTGTTGCCCTGCAATCACTATTTCCACTACAAATGTTGCTTGAACTGGCTTTGCAACTACAAGAAGTTGTGTCCTATATGTAAGCACGACATCACAAAGAAGATCAAAAGAAAAAGTACTCTGTCAGCCAGACAGTCTTTCTCAGCCTCATCAATAGCCAGATCAGCTTTGGCGATATTTTCCAGCTCAGGAAATGAGGACATGCACACCAGTTCAGCACCAGTGATTAGTGGCCATCATTCGCACAGCTTGATGGTGGAGCGTGGAACATCTCCGGGAGTTAACTACAACACTTACGGCACTTCGGCAAATTTGCACTCATTGTTGAGTACCGAGAACGTTATCGATCAAGCACAGAGCCCAGAAGTCGCATTGGATGATGTCTCTGACGTGAGTGTTAACGATGTGGATTATATAGAACGGACTATGAACGAGAACGAAATTGCGCAGTATGACAATTACGAAGAAACTGTGCCTCTATTGGAGACGAGAGCAAATCGCGTTTACCTTCTGGCAGATGAAGAGAGATCCATAGAAAACGGGTTGTTTCAGTGATCGTTGGATTTTTTTCTTCTGGTTATCAATGACGATCATTTGACACACTGCATCGGGGAAAGACACCAATTTGGACTGTCAATAATTTGTGTTGTTTGGGAAATTTGGAAATTGGGGTTTGAGTTAATGAGTAATATTATAAACAGTTTGGGCAGTTAAAGGTATGGATTTAGGGGCGAGCAGTTGAACAGTTAATGAATACTAAATTGGAAGCAAAGTGTAATTTACTTATTCGATACTTTTGTACATTTAGGAACTATTACTTGAAAAAAATGGGGGTTTTATGGAAATAGCATAACAATACTCATTTTCATTTCATATCTCGTGCAACATCTTATGCAATACCTGAAGTTTGGCTTTTGTTGGCACACAATAGTACACAACTTGCTCTCTTAGGGACTCTGGAATATCCAACAAAAACTCCAGAGCCCTCAAAACGTGTTTCAATTTTAATATGTCACAGTCTTCTAATTGTGCAATGTATGTGTCCAAACTTCGCAACACTGCCTGAAACTTCTCAGATACCAAGCTCAGAGTGAAAAATCCTGACTTCCTTAGAAAATCCTCAAACATTGTCACACGTTCAGAGACCTCCTTCTTGCGCAACACAGAGAACTCCATATATATCTTCTCTTTCGCAGACTCCGGCAACGTAAGAGCAAGAAACTCTTCGTTTTTCCTCTGCTTCTTCTTGTATTCTGGATAAAATCTATTTGGTTTGTAGGTCATCATAAGCAATTCCAAAAACTGTATTCTTTCGTTATACTCAGGTTCGGGCTCATATTCACCCAAATCTAAAGAGCTAAAGTCGAATTCAGCTTCATTCTCCACCTCGCCATGTCCTTCCTGTTGTATTTGACACCACTTTTCAAATAGAGCTTTTCGGTCAACATCAAGCTCAACGAGGGTAAACAGTGGGTCTTGCCCAATCTTCTCACTAACAACCTCCCATGGATCAAAAGGGTTTACCGCATATTCGGCAAATAACAGAGTAAACTTCTCCTCTTTGTTAGTCTCGTCTTCTGTGGACAGTATTTCGGCGTCGGATTCCAAACCGTCCAACTCATCAAGATCCATACCATTGCCATCGTCAGAGCTATCGTCACTCTCAAATTCGCTGCCACTGTCTTCACTGTCGGATTTGTGATCAAAAATGATCTCTTTCACATTGCTGTTAACATTAATAACTTTATTGGCTTGTGTGTATGTTTGAGGTTCTTCATCTCCCTCACTGTCATCATCATCTTCGCTAGACTCGTACCCTATACCAAGTATGGGTTGTGCACCCTTGTTCACTATGGCTTCCTTTTCAACTTTCTCGCTCAACTTTTGTGTTTCTTTCATCATTATCTTTGTGTTCTCTTTCGAATTTTCATCGTTCTTCTTTTTTTTCTGAGAAACATCAGTTTCGTCCTTTCTATCCTTCTTCTCCAAAAAGTTTTCTTGATTGTAGCCTCTTGCTTGTGCGATCTTTAAAAGTAACTCATCTTTGTCAAGTTTTGACACTAATTCACCCACTTCATCGTTGGGATAATTCCAAACTGACTCTAGAGTTTCCTTATTATGGTAGTATCTATGCCCGGTATTGGTTATCACTAAGCACCACTCGGAGCCCTCGAGATCAATTTTGATTCTCGGTTCCATTCTACTGTCTCTTTCATACAGTGTATTTTAAGTCAAATGTGAAAAAAAAAAATAAAAATTAAATAGTAAACATTATACATCGCACCCGTGCTCACAACCAGTTTAATCAGCTTAACATTTTGCACAATACAAAATACAAATCTTCTGTCAATGAAACAGCTTTCAATATTTTGAGCAACTTTTCCCCGACAGCTTTATGCTGCTCACTCGCTTCGTCATCAAAGATAGTGCTATATGTTTCTGTCACGGTCTTCAACAGCGCTGCCAAAAATTTGCCATTGTGGATAGTGAAGTTTATCTCACAGAAACTATCGTTCTTCAAGCCAAATGCCTTACTCAAAGGTAAATTTGTAGAAACATTCAAGTTATAAACACTTGAAGTTGCAAATCCTTGTTTCAGTAGCCACTCACCGACCCTATCCACAGTAGGAGGTCTAGTAGAAATTTCCACATTCATGAACCTGCTGCTATTCGAAGAGTCCTCGATACTTTGCAAAAAGCTACTCAATTTGGTTCCTTTAGACTCATTACCAGATATGCTGTCCAAACGGTTTGAAAATCTTCTCTTGGGAATCTTTTTTGCTTTTTCTGACTCAACCTCCTTCCATTCACCACATTTTGTCACTAAGCTGTCTATCAAATTCCAAACAAAGGAGATTGATCTTAAATGGCTCACAAGGGTTTCCAAAGATTCGATTAAGCAAATTGGCTTCTTATTGAATGCGTCTCGTGCTTGCACAGCATTGATAGTATCAATATTGTCATTGTTCAAAAACGTGATTGAGTTCTCTGTGATCAATGGGATGCAATCACCATAAATGCTTGGAAAATGACTCTTTTCTTTGTATACATAAATTTGCTCTTTCACTATATCCAAGTTATTATTGTCGGTACAGGTTCTTTCCACTGCGTCTCTGTAGTAATTGAACGACTTAAGCTTTGTCAACTTGGACTCAAAGTTAATATTGAACTTTAATCTGCAGTCAATTTTGGTTTTAGTCGTGTCAAATACTTGTGCATCCACCGGCAAATTGTACATTTTTTGTTCGATGGATCCACTTGCTAAAAGCCTTTCCAAATTCAATTGAATAGCTTTTTTCTTCTCTATTTTATGCCTTGTCTTTTTTTGTAAAAACTGGTCGTTGTAGTTGTCTATGAACAATTCGCTCATGTTATTTCTCTTTTTGCTTCTGAACTTTCCGTTCTCCAAAGACTTATGTTTCAAAGGAGCCTCATTGAGCGTGGCATAATCTTGAAAAATCTCCTTTATCAAGTCTGCTGGTACCCACACCGGGTCTTTGAATTCGAATATCAAAGACGCCTTGACATCTTTGTTAACCACATGCAAAAACTGGGAAGGATTGAATTTGATGCTCGATAAAAAATCAATGTTTTTCAAGGTGTTAACACTGTCATCCAGTGACAATGGCGGCATCTCGCTCACTGATTTGATTAGATCCGTATACTTTTTGTCAATCAACAATTCGTCAACTCCAAACAACGAGTTCAGGAAGTGCGGACACACGGACACTTTTATGAACTTTGAACCTTCTTCATCATCGCATATTGTCTCGTACATCGATACTATGTCATTCAAGTTATCTTGTGAAGCCATTTGAGTATCGCCATCACTGTCGACACTTTTTTCAAGTTTGCGGTACTTCAATAATCGGTTATCCTGCCAATACTTAAGAAAAACACCCAACTCGTTATTCAAGTTTATGATAGGTTTGAATGCAACATGAGTACCGTTTAATATGTCAAAAATCTGGGATATCTTGTCCAGAGACGTGCTCAATTCGTCAAAACTTTTCTTGCTCTGTGCGCAATAATATTGTTGAAATAATAAGGAGTACTCGTTCATCAAAGCAAACAAGTCAACGTTCTCATTGTCGCTGTCGCTTCCTGCACTATCTGCTTCTGGCAACAGCTGTGGATCTGAGTAAATAGAGAGTTTGTCCAACGAGGACAAGTACTTCAAATTGGCCACAAATGGCTTCAAGTTTGACCCGTTATAAGCTACCACGTCCTTATTTTCTGCGATTTCGTTGGCATTGGTTAACAATTTTTTGAACATCTCGCTGGCGTTTGAAGTAATTGAGTAGACTTGCTTCAAGCTTTGATACAACAACAGCAATGGGTCTTCTTCCAGCACCCCAGAAACATCTTCGGTCTTTTCCTTATGATCCGTTACTAACGAGAGCATAGCGCTTGTGACCTTGTCATTGGTAAAATCAATGTCCAACACTAGCAAAACACCAGCTATTGTAAGTCTTTCAACATTATCCGCAGTCTGCTCTGTGAACGTCTCGAACTCGTAAATTTCACTCAATCTTTTAATGTTAGCCTCACTGATTCTGCCTGGCTTTTCGTCCGAGAGATTTTTGATACACTGCTGTAGCTGAAATAGTAGTAGTGGGTCCAAATTTGACTCTTTGTTCATTTTTCGTGGTGAAGAAAAACCAAAAGCGTTTTGAAAAAGAAAATAAATATAATTAATTATATGCGCGGAAAAAAAAATACCACTTTAGCTTCATTTATGTTTAAGAAGCGAACTGGAAAAAAAATAAAGAAGATTGAGAGTCTTGGAATAAATGACAGCGATGACGATATAGGCTCGCCCTCAAGAGATACAGCTTTCAAGAAGCGTGGCAAACGCAAGAAATTGCTACTCGTTGTTGGCAATGATGAGCAGCCAGACGAGACGCCTCAAGATATACACCACGAAGAGCAGGACTTTTTGAAAATAGTGGAGAATGCCAATAATACACAGAGTGCGCAGGGTACACAAGCTGTACGGCAGAACACGCAGAAGACTGTGCAGCTGCTCGATAGTCTGTCGTCTGAGGCTGACGAAGGTCCCTCACTATACTCTTTGAACAGCTTGAAAGACATGTTGGGATCACAGAGGACGAGGCGAGTCCAAAAGGATTCAAAGCAAACAGAGGCCCATCAAGACGTAGCAGAGCTTGTGTCACTGGACGATGATACAACAAGCGTGGAAGCTTCTGCTGTGCAGCCCATTAAAGTTTTCGACGACAGCGAAATTGAACAGATTAAGTTGCAGAAGTTAAAAATTCAAAGCAACATGGACAGGATGAAAGAAGCACACGCCGCAGGTATAAACGAGAATGAGATACAGTTAGATTTGGATCTGAGCTCTGATCTGGATTCCGAAATGGGAACCGACGTAATTGTTCCAACCATCAATGAAGCAAATGACGGTAAGCTTGTTTTTGACAAGAAAGCCGCAGAAGTGGAAATGAACCAGGAAATCAAAAGCGTGCTTTACGAGTACAATCTCGAAGAGGCGGGAGACCCAGGTGAGACAAAGGACGAGGAATTGCAAAAATGGGAGAACGCAAGGATCTATAACGCAATCTCGAAAACAGAAACAGACTCTGAGCTAGTGCAAGACGTCAAGCTCAGATCTGGTATTGTCGATACCGATAGATTGAAGTCGTTCACACAGCTACCAAACCTCAATCCGCAATACTTGGAGCACAAACGCGAAAATGCAACAACCGAAAGCTACTTGAATAACTTGCACGAGATTTTGCGCAAAGCCAGGGCATTGAAGGCCCTTAAACAGAAAGAACTGGACCGCATATCGGAAAAGATAGATGAAATGAACTCTAAGTTGATGGAGTTCTCTACAAAATTTGACGAAATCAAAGAAAAGTATCCTTAAAGGTTGAAATTGTTCAAGTCATCCACTGGCTGACTCTTAAACTTTTTGCTGGACCGTTCTGCGGTTCTATAATTGAATCGTGCACCTATTATCAAAAATTCTAGATAATCCTCACTGACCATCAGGAGCTCAGAACCAGTCTGAGAAACCTTTTTGCCCAGAGCCTGATTCTTGCAAGGCACCAAGATCTTGAAAATGCAGCTTTTCTTCTCCACTAAACGCATGCCACCAATCAATTCCTTGGCAGAAAACACAGTCATATCCTCACAATTCAAGTACTCGCTCTGCTGTTCAAGGGTCACACCGCGGCCAAATTTGAGTTTCTCAGGGATAACAAATACAAAAAAGTTTTTGAACTCGTACAAAATAATGCCCACCAAATTGACCAAATTATCGTCTTTAGAGTCTGTGATACGCACAATACTACCAATGTACTCGGCAGCCGATAATTTAGTGAGCAACTGTTGGACATTGCTTTCTAAAACCGAGCCGTTCTCATTCACAAGCGTGTCAATATATTGTTCCCAGATCCTGTTGAGTTGTATGTAGTCGTCGTACTGGGGAATACTCTGTTTTGTAATTTGCTTACGCATACTCTGTAGCACCTGTTGCAAAGGCTCATTCTTCTCATTGATCCGCCTCTGGGTTTCTTTTACAAGACTTTTTTGTTTCTTTATGACCTCCTTCACGTATTTTCTGAAAGCAAGTCTTGTTGTTGTGTGCAGTTTTTTGTCTAAAATCACTTGTTGTTTCCTCTGTGCATGTTTGGTGACTTTCTTTGTCCAATCCACTTTTTTACTCACTTTACCCACCCTGTTGTTTGTCCCGAGAAACTCTGATTCCTTTTTCACGCCTTCACTTATCGCATGTGCTATATTTTGGGTTTTCTCTTCGACGTTTGACCCCGTAGGTTTGAGAATTATGAAATTCTTCTGCTCACCGGTTTTCGCATATCTACGTTGAAGAAGTTCATCAAGGTCTTGCGAGCCATTGTAAAAACGTGTTCGGGCAAGAAGCTCGCGTTCCATATTTCAACCGTCAGTAAATAAGCTCAGTTTTTGGCCACTTTTGCTCGTTTCTTCTCAATTTTGTTCAAATTTGACCAAAACTATCGGCTCGTATTTTTATTCAGTCCTCAAACTTTTTTTCATAGTTTCCATCTCATCTGGTTGCGAGCCCGTGCTTTTTGAAAGTCAAATCAAGATGTTGATTGATTAACTCATAAGACTAACACTCATCAATACACTCAAAATTTACAAGGGGGCTGGCAATTGTTGGCTAAGCGTTGATCAAGTTGTGGCGGGACGCAAAAGAGGTTCTAAACTCATTGAAAATTCAATTGTACAGTATATCATAACATCAGGAAACTCGAGTGGGATTGTTGATGGCACAAGTTCCTAAGTACTGGCATTATCCTGAGCTCACTAAAGCTCAAACGCCACGATTTGATGATGGGGAACAAGTAAGCGAGATCATAGATCATGTAGGATTGTACCAAGGTGATTTTAAAGTTAAAAACAGACAAGACGGTAGAGTGTACTTGACAACGAAAAGAGTGATCTATGTTGATAACTTGGACACATTGAACTACTCTTTGTGTGTATATTTGGCAGATGTGAGCAAGTTGCTGTTCTACACTGGATTTTTAAAACTGTCCCCAAAATTGACGGTCTGTTTCAAGGATGATCTTGTCCAGGTTAATGAGAACAAGGTGGAGATGTCACTTGACAGAAACAGCGACTCTAGTACAGATTTGAAAGGTGCTGATGCTTTTGAGGAGATAGTCATGTGGAAATGCAAAATCTGCTTTTTTCAGAACTCAATAAGCTCACGAGATTATGAACTTAACAACATGATAAACGAGAATTTGAACTCAATCATGCAATTTCCAACCTGTCTGAACTGTGGGGTTAAAAGCAACAAGAAGTCGATAATCAATGCGATCAAACGATCTAGACAGAAAAAAATTCAGAAATTGAAACAAGACGCTATGGAATTGGCTGCAAAAACACATGGCAAAGACTTTTCCACGTTGGAGAAGCCTGATACCGACAAAAGAGTTTGCACGGTTTGTACATTTGAAAACCACAAGTTGATGCAGATTTGTGAGGTTTGCGGTGCAAACTTACTTAAACTGAGTGGTGCAGTCGACAATAAAAAAGAAAATACTGAAGTGATATTGATGCAATCTGAAGACAATTCGAACGAAAAGGCATTCAGTGCCAACTACATGAAGCTAAGCTTTAGAGACAAAAGCTTGTCTGCAAACCAATTGAAAAACTTTGTGCAGGTGTTTCAAAAGCTTTTGGATGACGTGAAGTATGATGAAATTGTGCAAAAGTCAAACAACAACGTGAATGTGGCCAAAATTGTAATGCCGAGCAGCAAAGTGAAAACTGAGCAAAAACACGGAATTACAGCATTAGTAGAAACACAGGGTACAGTTATAGAAAAGAACGAGAGAATTTTGGAGTCTTCTTTGAACGATTTGAACTCACTAATGAATAAAGCACAAGAGTTGAGCAAGTTGATCAAAAGTTTTGACAAGATTGTTTTAAACGATTCGGACGCCAACAAAAAATACCGCGACACTTTAACACAGTCGAAACAGACTTTAGGCATTCAAGACAATAAGTCATTAAACCAGATTGCGCTCAAGAACAACTTCAATTTTTTGAACAAATTGGACAACAAAGAGTTATTTTACAAAGAGTTAGCGCGTAACTTGTCGATGTTTCTTTTGGAGTACGTTTTCACTGAGAGCGAAAATGGAAACATGATCTCTTTGTTAGATCTCTACTCGTTATACAATAGATCGCTTGGCTTTAATAATAATTTGATTTCCCCGTCAGATTTGTTGGAGTCAGTCAGACTTTTTGAGAAGTTAAAATTGCCCATAAAGTTTAGAAAATTTGAGAAATCTGGGTTGATGGTGATTCAGGACTTGAAAGCAGACGACCAGGCCATATTGAACAGTGTTTTTGAGCTCTTGATCAAAGAAAAGTTTTCAAACAACACGGCATCAAAGTCCTTTGTCGGCTTGAATTTACAAGTTTTGTGCAACAAATTCAATTTCAGTTTTGAAATCATGAAGGAGGTGTTGGAAATAGGGCTCAACGATGGTTTGTTGACTGTGGACGAGCACATCACTGGCTCAAACTACTACTTGAACGAGATGGTTGAATTTGTAATATAATAAGCTGCCTGATATAGCAGTAACAAGGGCATCACCAAGATTGCACAGTTTGTCTACACACAGTCAGAACCAATGATTTTGGTAGCAACACCTGGTACAGTGATAAATAAGATTGATTCCCCGTTATAGTTTGCCCAAGCATACATGGAGCCTTTACAGGCTATAATCGCAAAGCGTTTAATATCTCAATGTCAAAAATGTAAGTTTTTTTCTTATTTACACCTCAATTGCCTGTGTGATGTCGTGTGCCGCCTAGGTACCACTTTTCTGGGTTCAAGTTTTTCCGCCGCCACTTCTTTTCCGATCTAAATCTCGTAATGTTTTTCGAACAATATTTCCAAACCTCTAGACTTTTTTTTTTTATATACCTGTTATGGGGTGCCACCCCATGGATGCTGCAGATATCCCCAAAGGGAAAAACATAAACATGACCATTTAGACAAATATCAAAAGAGAAACTGATTTTATAAAATCAGTTTCTTTCTTTTTATACTCATTTCTTTTTCTTCTATTCAGCACTATTCATAGTCTCCATACAATGAGTGATCCATTCTCAAGCCCACAGAAAGCAAAAAAGGCCACAAAGCAAAAGAAGACACTCTTTAAAAGCAAATCCACGAACTTGCCCAGAAATCAGAGCTATTTGGCCAAACCAACGTTTTCTTCACCAACCAAGTTAAATGTCGTCTCATTGGACTGGAAGAAGCAAAGGTCAAACAGCTTGATCATGACAAAGGGGGATCTGTCTTTGTCCCAGCAGACGTCTCCCTCGCGCAGAACTCTCAAAAGAGCCAAAACCACTGATAGATTTATTCCATCTGGGTTCCTGTCGAGCTGCAGACTTTATGACGAAGGGGAGAACCCAGAGCCAACCGACTCTCCAAAGAAGCATTTGGAGTTTCATAGCACAAAGATTTACAAGCACTCGATGGCACAAATTTGCGGCGTCAACTTGGACCAAAAGATACTACAATTTCAGCCAGCGCCTCCTGAGAACAAGAAGGTTATAGATCTCCACTCCCAGTTCTCGCACACATTAAACGAGGGCCTCTCCAAGATTTTAATACAAAGCAAGGTGCAGAGTGGTGGCATCAGCCCTACTAATGTCTTAGCGCGCTCCAAAAAAATCCCTAGTATCCCAGAGAGAATCTTGGACGCCCCAGGGCTCGTGGATGATTATTACTTAAATTTGTTATCGTGGTCGTTGACAAATTTGTTAGCTGTTGCACTCGAAAGAGCTGTGTACATTTGGCATGCTTCTGAAGGAAATGTTAATCTTTTAACTGAATGCGACTCGATCGTAACCAGTGTATCGTGGAGTGACGACGGATCGTATTTGACAATTGGTAAGGACAATGGAACAGTAGAGGTGTGGGATATTGAAGACAACACAAAATTACGAACAATGCAGGTTGGCGATACAAGAATTGCCAATCACTGCTGGCTGAATCACTTGGTCACCAGCGGCTCAAGATCGGGCGAAATTAGTAACAGTGATGTCAGAGTTGCAAAACATTTGGTTTCAAGCTTGAAGACACATTCAGCAGAAGTTTGTGGTCTTTCGTGGAGACATGATGGAGCACAGTTGGCAAGTGGTGGAAATGATAACTTGGTTGCTATTTGGGACTCAAGAAGTCTTGTGGTGCCGCAGTTCATAAAGAATACACATACCGCTGCTGTCAAGGCATTATCATGGTGCGACCACCAAACGTCTTTGTTGGCGTCTGGGGGTGGCTCTAACGACAGGTGCATTCATTTCTGGAACACTGCGACAGGAGCTAGAGTGAACTCATTAAACACGGGAGCTCAGGTGACATCAATAAATTGGGGATATGCTAAGGGCACTGAAAACGAGATTGTGGCCACCAGTGGTTTCCCTGCAAATAGCATATCAGTGTACTCGTACCCTTCACTACAAAAAACAGGTGAAATCATCAACTCTCATGATTCACGTGTCTTGTATAGTGCATTGAGTCCTGATGGCACAACATTGGCTACGGCAGCAGGAGACGAGAATTTGAAGTTCTGGAAGATTTTCGACATCAACGGTGGAAAAAAAGTCAAGCCCGAGGCACAATTGAATACGGGAAAGGCGATAATGATCAGATAACACGCGAGAATCATGAATAAATTAGACTGCATAGCCATTGAGGCGACTTATGAATAGAAGAGAACAAAATAGAACACACACTACACCACCAGAATATCACACAGAACACAAAACAAAGATGAATAGATAGCATATATCATAATCAGTAATAGTACAATAACGAATGCATAGTTACAAGTTTTCAAAAGTTTGTTTCATATCTTAATACAAGTCATACAATAAAGCATATTGTAGTACATGTTCTAATAAAAGTCATCTATAGTAATACATGCAAAGCGCACAAGTCTAGAAAAGGAAGAGTGCTGTCTAAAGTAAGACAGCAGACAACACCAAAGAAACAGCGGCAGCCATAGCAACATTTCCCGTGTTTCTCAAAGAGCTTCCAGAGCTCTTAGAACTTGTATTTGATGCTTTGTTAACACTGCTCGTGGCAGCAGCAGAGACGGAGCTAGAAGTACTACTTGCAACTGCGGAGGCAGCAGAAGCAAACTCAGAAGACTCCTGGTATCCGAAGCTCGTACCGTTTGTATTGAGTAGTTTTCTCATCTCATCAATCGTTAATGGCGTGTTTGCCAAAGCACCGGTGGTAAATGCTAACACAAAGAGATTTTGACACTTCATTTTCCTTTATTTAATTCTTTATGGATAGTAAGCAACTATGGATAAACAAATATCTGATTTATTGATCTTGGTTTTTTTTTTTTTGCAATAAACTTATTATTCCATTCATACCAGCATTTCATCTTTATATTAAATCTCTTGGTAGTTTCCATAGATTTGTAGTTTTCTCATCTTACACTACTGATCTTCGGAACCACATCTGCACGTCCCAAATTGGGTTGCTATGCGCACTCATTGGCATACATTAGCAAATCCGTGTACACAGTTTTTTGTTTTGAAAAACGTCCCAGAACAGTTTGGGAGTGTCTCAGACCTACATCCAGTCTTTTGCCATATTCCAAATCGTGGGTGTCACAAGAAAAGTGGAACTTATAAGCTTTGTAACACTAATTAAGTACCCCTATAAGTTGACTTGCTGAAACTTTTACTTATTGTATTTTCCGTGTAATTAGTATAGTTGGTGCGATCGATCTCTTCTTTTTTTTTTCTTTTTTTATGGTTAACCAACTGATTGTAAGGTAGTTTCTGAGGAATATTTATATTTAATTTATTTATGTTATGTTATGTTACACACTCAATGCGCAAAACTTGGTGGAAAAGCTTGAATTATCGCCAAACTTCAAGATTTCTCAAGCTTGAGCCTAGTTCACAAGTTGCTTGGTCTAGGTACGAGTCGCAAAGCATACATTTGACCAAATAATTTCTCGTCACGGCAAAATCTGGTAGTCTGGGCCCCAACAGGTAGACGTTGAAATCATTATCAGTAATATTCGAAACTTTAAACTCAAATATGGGTAAGTGCTGGTCAAAGTTGTAATTTGGATTTCGCAAAACCGAGAAATTCTCAATCTGGTATTCCTCAATATTGAATATCTTGGTATACTTATAATTTTCTAAAGTTTCTGTTAAAAACTTAGTAACGTTGTTGGTGATTGGCTTGTGTGAAATTTTGAATGATAGATTATTAATTTCCTGGAAATACCAAGCATTTTTATTTCTATCTTCAATTGGTATCTCCTTCTTTGTACCATTCGGGTACTCTCTCAAGATTTTATACAGCTTATTTTGACTTTGTGAAGGTTCCAATTCGTAGTTGAATGAAGGGTTCATTTTTTTTTCTAAGTACCTCTCAAATTCAACAATCTTTGGATTTATGAATTTCTCAATAATACAATTCTTGTTCAAATAGTTTTGCAAAAGATTTTCTCTTTTGCAAAGAAACTCATTGATATTGCTGCAACTGATGCACGCAGGCACCACACTTGCAATCAAGTCGTTGAATTTTAACAAATCTTCCGGTTTGATATCGAATTTATTCTCTGTAACAACGTTATCAAGGTATTCTTTCACATTGCCGCATCTAGTGAAGCCAGACCCTGGAAAAAAAATCCCTTCGAAACTGAAAAAATAAATTGGTCTCACTAATGGAAAGATAGCGTTCAAATAGGTTGAAATGGTTTGGCAGAAACAATTTAAAATCATCTGATATGGGTTTCTATAAATATTTTCAAGAAAATGTGGTGTGATCTGGTTCCATTTGCAAAGCAAACCATTCAAAACGACTATTGAATTATAATCTTTTTCCTTGAACGATGTGGATTTGGTGAACTCAAACAATGCTTGTACAAAGTCTTTTATTGCCAAAAATTGTGACCTGGTTCTGTCAAAACTGTCAGAAAAATATTTTCCATTGATGTAAGAACTCTGTTCCCCAAACAACTTATAAAACACTTCGTCCAACAATTCCAAAATAGATGCTAGTCCAATCGCATTGTAAGCTGGGAAAAAGAAAGCTTTGTAAAACATGAAAGCACTTTGCAAGTGTATCTGAAGAATTTGCAAACTATTGTTGTAGAATGTGTTATTTGGTGCAGAAACAATTCCAGAAATTAATTTGGGTTGTACCCTTTGAGAAAAATCTGCAATCAAATCCGCATACTTATGAATAAACAAAAATAGCCACGACTTGTCAAACTCAGAATTGAAAGCGCCATCGTAAAAAGACATCATTGGGATGACTGTTGAGCTAAGGTTTTCAACATAATTAATGTAATCTTCTGATGTTTCGAGTTTCATTGTAAGCAATTCTTTATGACTTAAAGTTAGAATTCGCAAAATCTCATAGGAAGATTTGTTTTTAATACTTGAAATTCCTTTCACATTTTTGAACTTGCTCATTGCATCATACATCGAGCTTGCATTGAAAATGTAAGAATAAAAAAATCTTGGCTCGGTGAAAGCTCTAGCCACACGTTCTCTTTCAGCACTGTAAAACGCAGTAGTGTCCTTGATAAGAAAATCAAAATTTTTTGGCTTTGTTTCATTTATGTTGATCAAAGGCAAAGAAGTAGGTTTAAAACTTGTGGCAATCGTTCCAGGCAATGGCTTGTTATTCGGTATCATACCACTGGTTGCATGGTCATCGACACTGATACTCATATCACTCATATTGTAATGTTCGTCACTGTGGTTACTATTGCTGATACTGATACTATGCTTGGTCACCGAAGTATCCGAAATGTGAGTATTGCTCATATCCAAAAGGTTTTTTTTAGTGAGCGAATGTTGGCCATTCTCCGCAATGCTTGAGGCTTCCAATTGTAAAGAGAGGTTCTGTGATCTAGAATTCGATTGAAATGAGATAGTGGCTCCAGACGGACTGTTAATTTCTTCATTGGACTTCATCTTCAGAACAATTTGTGCGTTTCTCAAAGCTGATCTAGCATTTTCATCTAATGACAAATATGCACATCTCAACTTGGCTCTGCCACAGTTCTTACAACTTGGTAGCGTCTCATCGCACTTTATTCTGCGTTGTTTACAAGTACCACAGCCCAAGTGAGAATTTTTGTGCTTTTTTCTTGTCGTCTTTGTCTTTGATTTCGGCTTATTAATCGTGTTCATGAAATGCTGGTCTCCATTGTTTATAGCTGTATAACTAGCTGTTGTGCTTCTATTCTCTTTGCTAACTCTACTTTGCTGCTGCTGCTGCTGTTTTGGCTGCTGTTGATGCAGTTGCTGCAGTTGCTGCTGCTGTTGGTGTTGTTGAGATAGCTGTTGTATGTGTGGTATAGGCATCATGGTCGGCTGGAATTTGTTTTGAGGTGACCCTGTATATCCATTATGTTCGCTAATGTGCTTATCATTTGTAGGGCTCGCGGTGCCGCCAGCACCATTTATGAGTGAGCTGAGTGGAGGTAGCTTGTTTCTTTGTGATTCCATTTTTATGAGCAATCTGCCTGGTGAATATGCTGTGTTTGACTCCTTGTGAATTGAGTCCTCTTTGATCCACAAATGAGGGAGTTTGAGAGACTTCAAAATTTATGAAATAAATTTTTAACACCAGTTACTGTAAGGTAATAACGAACAAAACAAAAATCAAAGTAACAAGAAATCAAAAAACAAAACAAAACGAAGCTGATTGTCAATCACTGTTGAAAAAGCAGTTGATGATAAGTAAAGAAAGAGAGGCTAAAAGCTCAAAAAGAAAAATTTATTTCCAGTTCAGCTTGTTCAATTTTACTTTTTTTCTTAAGTAAATTTTACGCAATAATCCGATACAGTACAGTTAGTCAGTAGAAGCAAATCATTTTACTTTTTTATTCAATTCTTTCTCTAATTTATCGTAATTCAGAAAAGTAAATCTAAAATTACGATATAGTGGCTTCGCTGGGCTCTTTTTTTTCTTTTGTTTTTCGGTCGTATGCATATGCCGAAGGGACTCTCTCAAAATAGCTAAGTAGCGCGAAAGACAATATTCTCAAAACGGATAGCTCCCCGAAAGCACCTAAATGTTATTGAGTATGCCAGTGTTTCCGAGAAGCAAACAAATCGCAATTAGAGACTCAAACAACCTCAGAGCTATAATCGAGTTTTGCCACGATTGCTTATACATGAGTTTATACATGACCTCTAGTTGCCAAATTATTGCGTTATCTGCATTGTTGCCAAACAGTGAGGCAGTGGCGTACTTTTCAGACGTAAAACTCTTTGTTTTTTTTTCCCGATGACAAAAAAGAGAGTGATTGTTATTTTTAAAAGAGTAAATTACGCGAGGACCAAGGAATGAAATCTAAAACTTCTCCAGAATGCGAGACTAAGAGGCATTTTTAAAAAAAAAGTAACGTTCAAAAATTGAAGAAAACGCGAATGAGAAGTTGAGCAGGGCAAAGCAGATACTAAAATAAGACGTCACAAAAATTAGCGCAAAGTACAGAGAATTACAATAGCGGTGGTTTCCCCGGTTGCTCAGCTTGGCCCACAAAGCAGCAGCATTCTGAGCACTCGTAAATCAATTGAAGTACAATGCTACTGCTGGACAGGGTAGAATTAGAAAAATTTGGAGTAACCCACGTTCGTTGAACTTTTTGGTACCAATGCCGTCATACGAGAATACGTAAATACGAAAATACGTGGATATGTGTGGATACGCGGGTAGGTGGATACGTGGATATGTGGAACTGACTCAGGGTGTCGTGTGTCTCGCACGTATCAAATTCAGAATCAATTACAAACTTCATGGATGTCGTTCCTAGCAACTCATTTTTTATTTTGCGATGGGCGTAAATTCTAATACAAAACAGGTACTTTTTTTTTTCTCTCACTTTTGGGCTTTTTGCTTTTACTTTTTTTAGTTTTTGTTACTTTTTGTTACTTTAATTTTACTTTTGTCCTTTCTACATTTTTTTTTCGTAGAATCTTTTTACTAAGCCCGATTTTTAGAACCGTTAAAATTTATGAGTATGACACAACTTCGTTACTGACGGTAATGCTACCACTCTGAATGGCAGCATCAATAGTAAATTATCATAATGTTTATAGGTTTGCACCTACTCGTGCTGTGTTGGAAAAAATAAAATTGCTGCCGTATATGCAATTGGCAATTAGCACATGTCTTCTTTGAGTGTCTCGTAGGCAGGTTATATGTCCAAATGTCCGGCATTTTAGAAGATTTACGGGACGGAAGACAAATACATAATAGAGTTAAAATTCCTAAATCTTAATTCGGGATTCAGTGAAGATTGCAATCAAGATTTCCTCAGCGAGAAAAACGTGTACCCAATAAGATTTGTTTTTTTACTCTGTAGCTTCACTCACATCTTGAATGGCCAGTTACGGTTATGGGCATGACTTTAGACTATTACTGTTAAATTATCCTACTACTGAAAGCCAAGTACACACAAAACTTAAGTGCCCTTCATCTGTTTAATCAACCGATTTGCTGTGAGCGATGCTCAATTTAGTCTACTGTGAGTACACAAAGTTGATGCACTTAGTTTTCTTCTTGAAATAGTAGATTCCCGGTAGCTACGCTTCAACCACCACGAGCACAGAATTGGCACGACAAATATTTGGATACGGGTGCTCGTAATGTTCAGATGTTTTCTTCACACTCTTGGTTTAAATTTTTGAAATTGTATTCCTTACGAGCATAAGCGTGTTGGACGAACGGCAAATCAACCCTACGGCAACAGTACACTACTCATACTCGTAATTAAAATAAGTTCTAACCTCGCATTGAGTACTGATTTCTCGCTGCTAGACTCTCTACACGTATATATACTTTAAGTCATTTTACTCTTATATATTTGGGTATTAGTATGGTCAACAAACACTCTTAAACTGCTGGCCCTTTTTGAATATATCTCAACTATCTGATCGTTATAATTATACGGCATTATTACGGACGGCTCGGAATTCGAAAACATTTAAAGAAAAATCACGTCACTTTCTTTAAGTTTGCGGCATATTACTTAATTCATCACATTGACCCGAGCTCTCCTGGCCCGTATATATAAAAAATTCGAGCCTTGCTTAAAAATCATATGGACTATAAATTTTTGCACTAAAAGTTTAGCGCACACGTAGAAGAGCAGCAGCACACTAATTCACTGTACGAATTTCAAACATTTCCTTTTTTGGTTATTGAAGCGAAGAGGTTCACATTGTATTTTTCAATTGAAATTAAGCATGGTTAAAACAAACGTGCTATTGTTCAATTGAGTGTTCGCAAATAATAGCGCTACCATATTTCAAATGCAAAATCATGATTGATGAAACAACCTTTTGGAAAGTTTTAGGAAATTTCTAATTTTTTTTTTGATATGAGTGCTCCGGTATCATGAATTGTGCTCAAGAGTTTTCCTTCAACTTTCTTCATTCTTTTGTTCTAATTGTCTGTTTTCTTTTTGCGAACCTAGAGGTAAAATACTCTTGATATAGCTCAACATTGCATGTGTATCTATCTATCTACAAATCCTTGAATAACTCCAGTTATGCAGATCTTTGCTTCCTCAAAAATTATCCGGATTTTCTTTTTGATTTCAAAAAATTGAAATGTAGGCAACTTTTTACCTGTACTATGTTGAGAATTGAACGCACAAAAGCCTTAGAAAGTTTGTCTATGCTGCCCAGATATAACGACGATGTGTTTTAAGCATGTTAGAGGTACGGTATTTTAATATGCCAAAAGTTATATTGCATTTGAGCAATACAACCTTGATAGGACGATCACCGGCTACAATACAGCTGATAATACCTAAGATCAACCCTACTACGGCCTCCAACACTAAATGTGGGTGAACCATGTTATTTAAAGTTATTATTCACTCAGTGTTTTGCATTTCGCACGTGACTGGCAAAAAACCGAACATGAGGTATGTTTTGTCAAAGGATGAGAAAGGAAATCTTACATTCATTAGAACGACTTCGATAAGTATTTGATGCTTTTGAGACTTTAGGTATTGATAAACACGTAAGAGAGCTTAATTGCCACACCCCTAAAGACCAACTATATTTTTTAAAATCGAAGTAGAGTCTGAAAATATAAAATGTTCTCAAAGAACCCCAAAATGTAAAAAAACATTTCCATAAAAAGCATTTCTGAGCTCAAAGAAATCATAAACCAGAGTTATTGATTCACTTCTCCTTTTATTTTCCATGAGCAAAAGACGGTTCAATTGAATATGTTTAGCTTTTAAAGCATAATGCCCACCACATGGAAGATAGAGAAGTTGCAAGGAAACAAATTGGGAAAATTACTTACCCAGGCCTTTGTAAAAATCAATTTACAAATTTACTACGTCAATTCCAGCCTGAGAATGCCTGAAAATTTTGAGCTAATTCAATTGTCTAAATAAATTGCAGCAATAATTTGAAAAGCTTTCTGTTAGTGGAGAAAAAAAAATAAAAAATGTAAAGCGTGGATGGTTTAGTGGTAAAATTGATCGTTGCCATCGATCAGCCCCGGGTTCGATTCCCGGTCTACGCATTTTTTTTCACGCAACACCACTTGTTAGTGGGTTAGTGTATCAAAGCTTTCTTACAAGGCAAGGCTATTTTTTTTTATCATCGTGGGACTACAAAACCTGTATGAGAGTTCAATATCAAATTAACTTGCAGTCAAACCTTTTCTCACTGCCAAAACTTTATCAACGATAACAGCATCTACACCAGCTTCAACCTCCAATTTGGCGTTTTTTGGATCATTGTTCAACACACCATAAGTGAAACAAACCAATCCATTGCTCTTCACCACACGCGCTAATCGTGGACATTGAACAATCGGATCAGCAGCACTAACAATTCCCAAAAGATTCCATTTTTTCGCAAATCTGATAGCAGCTTGTAAAGAAATAGATCTGGCATCTGCCATAAATTGAGAACCACCCTCTGTTAAAAATAACACTGGAATGGCTGGTTGCTTTAATGTCAACATGATGCAAATGTCCGGGTGAAATGATGAGAATATAATATTTCTATCGTTTTTCAACTCGTAAACTGTCTTCAACACAACATTAACCCAAAAGTTTAAGTCCACTGAAATCTCCTCAAACTCTTCCTTTTGTGCCTCTTGCAACATAGGATACTTGCATTCAATATTAAACCCGACATTTTCGGGCAACTTTTTAAACAAATCCTCCAAAGTTACAAAGGAAGACGCAATCGAAGAGCCTCTGCTATTACCTTTGAACTTCTTTTCCTTGTAAGTTCTGGTAAGTTTCATTCTTTCATCAAAAACAGACGTTGCTTCCAGTTCGTCATGTTCGGTGAAGTAATTAGAAGATGACGTTGATGTTGAAGACATAGGCGATGTTGCACCTGCCACAGTAGAGTTGGTCTGTGAAGGTGTCAGCTTTTTATTGGTGATCTCTTCTGAGCTTGTGTTATCATTCTTCCCACTTTTGCTTAAATGATGCCCAGAAACAGAGGTAGCATCACCGAACAAAGAAGAAGCTCTGCCTCTGATTTTACGATTCTTGATCAACACATCATCATCAAAATATTTCCCTCTAAGGTTATTAGAGTTGCCGTTGTGAAATTCTTGATCAGGCCTATGCTCACTCAATTTCAAAAATTGCTCAGCCGTCAATTGGTGCATCGGGATATCAACACCACTTTCAGCAACTAAGAAATCATGGTAGATCACAGGAACATGGTCTTTGGTTAACTGGACATCAAACTCAACGTAAGAAGCCCCTAAAGAAGCTGCAGCAATAAAAGATTCCATAGTATTTTCACCCAATTGCAATGAACTCTTAGTGTCAAAATTCTTACCCAAGCCTCTGTGGCCAATAACTCTAGTAGTGATTAATGTTTTCCAATATGACTCGTTGATATCGTACACCATTTTTGGGTGCGTGAAACTCAGAACAGTCATGATTTCAAATCTAACCCAGCCAAGATCTTCCAAAGTATCAGCTTCAATGATTGGGACAGTAATAACATTGTACAATGATCTTCTATGAGGTCCCACATTGGTATATGCGTTTTTCAACAACAAAACGCCACGTCCAAGAACTTTTTTCTTTTCAAGATTCTCCTTGGCAATCTCAACTTTTCCATATTGATCGTTATAGGAGTAGGTTGGAACAATGTCAAAATAAATGGTTGCATCGAAAGGATCCTTATCAACAAATTTGAAACTTATAGGATCTGTTGCTGAGCCGTGTACGTCATCCAATGGCAAATCCAAAACAACTGGCGGTTCTTTATTCAATTGTTTGCAACTTATCGAAACAGAAAGTGCGGTATCGAGTTCAGTAGAGTAAGCTTTCGATATAGGAACCCTGTTTAATTGAATAGCAGGCGATTTGTCTCTGATATCAGTTGTTCCCAATGTCAATAAAACCAAATACTCATTTGAACTCAAGAATTGATGACCAAAAGATTTAACAGGCTTTTGGGTGCCATTATCCGCAACGTTGCTTTCGTGCTCAACAATTGATGCCTTTTTGATTTCCCTGTACAACTCATCCTTATCTTGTTTCATTTGCACACCATTAGGTAACTTATCAATACTAGATGTAGATTCCAATTCCAAGATTGTAGGACGATCAAGCCTGTCCTTACTTTCCTTGACTTCAGAAATATTACTCTCTGAGCCGTTGTAAACACTATTGTTCAGTCCTTCACTACTTACTGAACCAGTTGAATAGTTTTTCTTGTACAAATTGTTCAAATTGGCGCTTTTAGCTAACTTGAGCGGATCATAATCTTTGGGTCTTAACAATTCAGCCAAAGATAAGTGGCCTCTCAAAGATGCATGCTCCATGGGCAACCAACCACTTTCATCAATAATCGAGAATTCTGCCTTGTACTTGAGTAGCAACTTGACAGCGTTGTCAAATCCTTCAGCAGCTGCAACAAAGATTGGTGTCCATCCAAATAATGATTCACTAATCTCGGGATCGGCCCCATGTTGCAACAAAAACTCTATACATTCCAAATAGTTGTGCTTTGTAGCAATGTACAACGCAGTCTCACGATTTTCCTTTTTATAAAAATTGATGTCTATACCTTTGCAGTTTAACAAACAATCCAAAATCTTTGGAGATCTTAATCTTGTTGCCAATAACAAAAGTGAGGGATTGCGCAATGGTATGTCTTTGTTCATCGATTCCAACAAAATTTTGACGGTTTTTGGATGATTACCAACCAAAGCCAAATGCAATGGAGTTAGATATTCAGTGTCACCCCAAATAGAAGTATCGTCAATAGAAACATCGTTGTTCCATTGCCCCCATTTTTTCAAATAAGTGATTAAAATTTTGGCAGTATCCTTTAAACCGTACTGAGCGGCATAATGCAAAGGCGTCCGATTATAGTTATCTCTTTGACTGAGGCCCAGTTTCAAAGGCTCGGGTAATTTTTCCAAAATATAATCCAAAGAATTTGGAGAGTCATTGGAGTTGATACCATCAGATCCATAAGCACCAACAAGCCTATGATTGGTTTCTGGCGCAGCAGCAGGCAAAAGTGAACCATCTCTTTCGATTTTTAATCCATTAAACTCACCGTTCAAATCTTTACTACTCTTTGATGCTATCTTGGCAGCTTTTTCTTTTGAGCGTTGAACTTGCTTTCCTAATGAGATCACATGGTGATGAAAAAAATTTCTAGAACTAATATCTGTAGTGTCACTCAAGAATTGATTATAGTGCAAAAGCTTGTCAATACAGTCGAAACTTTGAGCAACAGCCAGTTTATTCAATAAGTTGATCAAAAGCTTTGGCGGGGCCAAAACTGGAGACTTGAATTCATTGATAACTTGCTTTATCAACCCTGCACCATCATCCTCTTTGATGTACTGAGCAAAATTGGTTGTTGTTGGTGTGACATAACCAGTGCTACCAGCAGAATTGTTGCTGTAAGAGTCAAGGTTAACCAGGTTATCATTAAAATTGTTGACTCTAGTGATAGAGTTCAATTCGTTGGCTCTAGGACCCAAATCACTCAAATAGCCATTGATATTATTCAAAAGACGTAAAATCTCCTGTTGGTTTGCAAAACTAGTCGGGAAAACTCTTGCACTCAAGTAGAACATCTGCTTGTTGATACCAGTCTTTTTATCAAGTTTTTTGAGAATCTTAATAAATCCACGCTTGTTTAATTCACCAAACCACTTAAGATTGCGCAAGTTACCTCTTAACTCAATCAATATGTTAATGATCTCCTCCAAATCTTCTTGATCAAATGTAATTTCTTTGGTCAAATTACCACCAATAGCAGTTGAAATCTTTCTCAAGTGTTTTTCATATTCAGAAAACTTATTATTGTAAAACAGATCAATTTTTTCTACGCTTTTATCAAGTTTTGAAAAGAAGTGTGCCAAGGCTTCCTGAATTCTCTCGTCATTCAAAGTTTCGTTCAAATCATCTGCCGAGTGTTCTCTTTTGAAATCTTCTTGCAAGTGAACAATGAACTTGATCTGTTTTTTGAGTTCCTTATAATTCATATAGTAAGCAGACCATTCTGGGACTTGATGGGAGGCAAAACTAAAACAGTTAGACACAAACAATTCCGAAATCTCGATAGACCATCAACAAAACTTGTGACGCGGACTTTTGACCAGTTTGGATGAATTGACCTTTGCTGCGTTGGTGTAGGATTAGCAAGACATATCAACATGATCAATAATGCCCACGCCAACGTCAATGTCAACATCACAACAGAGTGTGAACCTTAATACTTACGTTTTTCCGAACTTCATCTTGTGTGTACCTTTTTGAGCGCGTTCGCAGAATTATCGACAATTATAAGTTTAATATATGTTGTAGAGTGATGAATCACAATACTGACGACCAAAATTTTTTATTGACTCCCCATCAACGTGACAAAAAGGCTATTTAAGGAGGTTTTGGTAGCACTAGAAAAAAAATGTTGACTGAGACAAAGTCATCTCGTAGGGTAACTCAAACACGTGTATGCTGTGCGCATCAGTATGGAAAACAATAAGAAAGGAAGAACCCGGAAATAAAATTGGAGACAAAGTATCATAGTTGTGGGATGAAAGGAGGTACTAATAAGTCACCACACATCACACAACACACACCATTGGTTTTCAATTGTTTTCAGCTCGGCTCAGCTCAGCTGAGCTCTATTTCGTTTCTCTTCACTAAGGCTTCCCACCAACCTGTGTTGCTTAGCTGTGGTCAGATCTCTATTTTGTTTTTACTGAGTTTATTCTATATTTGTTTTGTTTTTTTCCCTTTCTGGCGCCATACTAAATTAGCAAATTTTTTGAGATTAACTCGTTTCCTGATCAAATAATTAAATAAGAATTGCTTAACTAGTGACAAGGAGATTCTTGAGAAAGCCCGAAAGTAACTAGTTGTAAAAGAGTTAAAAAAGTAAAATTGAATTGCAGAAAACGTGTTCAACCCATATGCTGAGCAAGTAGTAAAAGAAAAGTAAAAAAAAACATAATTCAAATTAAGAAAAAGTTTACGCACTTAAAGAACAGTTTTTAAATACGTATACTGAAGCAAAACTCAGCAGTGATCAGAGTGACATGGACAGTGAGCAACACAATGGTGACAATGCACTTTCTCTGGATCTCTTAGCTATTTCTCATCTTTTGAAAGTTGTTCAGACACAATTTGACTTCGACTTCAAAATAAGGAGTAAGAAGATGGCAAGAAGTTTTTTAAATTTCAAAAAACTTATCTCACTTTCTCTGCTTTTTTTTTTTAATTTTAGTCTCCTTAAATGGTGCTCAAAATGATACCCAGGTGGGGCTCAGGCACGCGATCATTTTTGATATAAGGTACTAAGGTACGTGCCCATTTACACACTTACCCACACTTAAACTCCCTCAGTAGAATTAAAGTGAAGATCAGCGTCTTTGAAGCTGAATTTACTAAATAGCACAACTGTTAATCAAGTGTGCTTGAGTGAGTTTGAAATTGCAATGTTATGCTCCAGCTGCAACATGTTGAAACTGTAGATTGCTGATGTTTGTACTGTGAAACGGATTGACTTGTCGAACGTGTCTCTATTTGAATATACTGCGCTCTTACTAATGCTGATTGACTTCACTTCTACTTATACGTTCATATTGCTCTTTAAATCTCATTTTCGCATTACTTCAAATCTACTGTGTTTCATTACAATTTACTCTGGCCTTGCGCTTGCTTTGCACCTACTTAACTTTTTGTCTCAAATTCCGATATGCAATATCTTTATTATTTAACGCATGATATTGGCCAACAACGACACTGACTTCTTGTTTTTTTTTTCAGAAAAAAATCAGTGAGACTTTAACTGATCTTACTCTTTTGTTGTCATTAAAAGTGAGTTCTCTAACGTCGTCCACCGTTTCGCTGCGATTGCCGTTGAGATCAAATCAAAATCAGATCAGATCAGATCAAATCACTATAAAATGATCTGACTGAGCAGATCTGTATATGCTGCAGAAACCCCAAATGTTCTGCAAATCATCCGTTTAGTCGTTCTGCTGTGTTGAAGTTTTTCTCAACCATTTTTTTGTTCGTTCATTTTTTATTTCACTGCGAAGCTCACTTTGAGACACGCTTTTCGCCATTTTTCTTTTTATGATTTACTAATTTATTGTCTCTTTTTGACACTTTTACTTCTCTATTTCGAGACCTCCCGACTAAAAGTTCTTAAAAATATTTTTAAACTTTTTAGTTTTTAAAAAACAATCTTTTGATCTAGTGCGTAGATGTAGTTATCTGTACAACGGCGCGTGAATTGAATGATTTATACAGACACTGACCATCCCTTTTTTTTGTGTTTCGTTTATTTTTTTTCAAAGGCCACAAAAACTTCGATTCAAAAAATTTGAAAAAACGAAAATCAAGTTTCTTATCAATATACCTCGTTTTGTTCTGAGAATAATACCAAATTTAATAAACAGAGCGTTCCTTCATTCGGGTCAGATTATTATATTTTTTTGCATTCTTCGTTCTTTCATTTTTTTCTATTTATTTTTCATTTTTGTTCCTGTTACGGTTTTGTTGGATTTATATTTCAAAGAGTTGTGTTCTACAAACCACTTTCAAAGAACTTTGAGACAAAGGAATAAAACAACATAAGCAAAGATGGAGGGTGGAGATACAGTACATCATGCCAAATCTTTCTCGAGATTTATAGAGTCTTCTAGCGGAATCACGTCAGACAGGCATTCAAATTCATCTAGAACAAAGAAAGCTAGAGAAAAATTGCTCAAATTATCAACTGAGCAGTTTTGCGAGTTGAGTACTGATGTTTTTGATGAACTTGATAGAAGATCAAATCGTGCTGAGGAAAAATATTTGCCTGAGAATGGAAAATTTCACCCAAAAAGAAACGAGGCGCGTAAAAAGTTAGCCACATTACCTTCAACTCGATTCAAGGACTTGGTGACTGATATGCTTTATGATATCAAAAGACGGGGACTTGATGAAGTCAAAGAGGAGGACCACTCGACCGCTCACATCGGTGTACAGGCTGGCACGGTTATCCCAACAAAATCCACGTTGGCTTGGAGTAGTGATGAAGAAGAAGAAGAACAGGATGGTGGAATACGTTCACTAGGGAAGAAGCAAGTGAAGCGAAACAAACTGACCACAGCCTCTAGAGATCAGAAAAAGAATTTGTACAAATTAAATAACTCCAGTGACGAGTTCATGCAGTCAGAACTCAATTCCAAATACTCGCCAAACACACTGCCACAAAGTTTAGATGAAGAAAAGCCTCGCCTCATCAACACATCTAATAATTTGGGACCTGCTGCAAAGTTAACAAATGCAAAAACTGCTTCAATCATGTCGAAGAGTCAAAGTACTTATCAAGAGCCTGAAAATAATGATAATACAAAAGATCGCGAGATTGAATTGTTAATCTCAGAAGGTAACAAAATGGACCAGACTATAACGCTTCATGAAAAAACTATCAGCTCATTGAAAATGGAAATAAAGCAACTCCAAGATAAAAACAAAGAGATCTCTAAAGCTCAAGAGTCGAGTCTCGGTCAAATTTATCTGCTTGAAAGGGATCTCAGCGGAAAAGATGAGTTAATCCGTCAGTTGGAAAGTAGACAACAAGAGAAAAGTGTTAACGACAATAGTAAAGTGAGTGAGCTTGAGCAGGAGTTGACTAAATTGAAGTTTGCAGTAAAAAACTTTGAGACC
Organism: Saccharomycopsis lassenensis; assembly: GCA_031125475.1. NCBI lineage: Eukaryota > Fungi > Ascomycota > Saccharomycetes > Ascoideales > Saccharomycopsidaceae > Saccharomycopsis > Saccharomycopsis lassenensis. Next base: position 285,366 of record JASTUK010000001.1, read on the forward strand.
GAAAAACAATTCAGTGAAAATGCTTATTTGGACCTCAAAGATAAGAACGAGAAACTCGAAAGGGAATACAAAAATATTTTAGATGACTACAAAATTCTTCAGGAAAAGCACAACTCCTCTTTGTTGATGATTGATGAAATGAGAGATGAATTGAAAGAGGAACGCGCCAAAAACGGCAACAAAACAAGAAAGTTGGAAGATGAAAAGAAAGCGCTTGTTGAAAAGCTTGAGGTTGTCAAGGCTCAATTGGAACAACAAAAGAGAAGTCACCCTGCTCCATTAACAAAAGCTCTTTCCGACAATCTTAACTCAATAGAGTCAATAAGCAAGATCGAGATGATCGAAAACAGACTTGAAAAAGTCAGCCACAATAAGGTCAACAATTCAGACGAAACTATTGAGGGCCTTAAGGTTCAAATTCTTGATTGGCAGAAGAAGTACCAAGATTTGAGATCTGAACAAGTTAAAGTCAACGCAACAAGAGATTTAACCAACCAGCTGGCTTCTGCTTTGTCTATAAAGCAAGCCGATCTATCAGAAAATGCAGTGGAGAAATTTATTGACGATGAAGGTTTGATCCCAATCAAATCAGTCGTTGAGCTTAACTCATTGATATCCTCATTTTTGCTCATAATCAACGATGAGAATTTGAGCACTGACTTATTGTTTGAGACTATAACTAAGATCACTATTGCCGCTGGAAATATTGCAAGTGAAGGTGAACCAATCGGCAATGGCGAGTTTTCTGCATTGATCAAGGCATCTGTATCACATGCCATTACATCTACAAGATTTTATGCTGTTCATGGTAAAACTCTTCCAAAATTGGTGGTCGAAACAGCGATAAGTGAGATTTCTTTTAGTGTTTGCAACTTGATTGCTTCGGCAAAAGTCACTAAAAGGGACCGCCCCGTTGGATTCGGACCTTACGGTACACCATCATCAGTTCCAAAACCAACAGCCAGCGAGAGTTCAATTTTGGATGATATTCCTAATAGACCACTCAGAATTGCAAAAAAGAATGGCCAGAGCCAATCTCCTATTATTACATCAAAAAGAGAGAATCCATTTACTACAAATTTTAGTTTGAGTCCAATTTCAAAACCAACTTCTAAGTTTGGAAATAATATTCTGGGTGGGCTGAGCGTTTTTGGTAACAATTTCGCAAACACTTCAGAACCTGATTTGTCTGGTTTAGGTGTTGTTACTTACGTGAATGGAAACGATGGAAATAGCGCAATTGGTGCTGGAAATGGTGACAGAACTCTTGAGAGAAGCGTAACAGAAAACGAAACCAATGCAATTGCGAGCAATTTGAACAATAATGGCTCGAGTACCTCACTTTCCAACGGTATCGGATTTAAGTCTTTCAAATCAGTAGCAGGCGCAGCTGTTGCAGCGATGACCGGCGCAGCAGCAGCAGTTACAGCTTCAGCCAAGGATAAGAAGGAGAAGAAGAAGCCTGCTACAGAATCAGAAGCTCCTGTGTTTCCTGTGAGTGGAAACTTTTCTGTTACTGAAAAAGTTAATAATCAGGATATCAAATCCAAAAATGAAAACATTCAGCCTAGGGGATTAAACCTTAAAAATTTTGAAGCCAAAAAGCTTGACATGGAGAGAACAAGAGAAAAACAAGACCTTCGTGAGGTCAACATTGACAACAATGACAACAACGACGGTGCCACTAATGTCGATAAGGTGACAGAGAAGAAACTTAACAAAATTAGAACTAGCTCAGTCTCAAGTTTAAAAGCTAAGTTTGATACAGATAAAGCTACTACATCGTCAAATGCTTACGAGGTGAATAATTCACGCAGTGTCACACCCACCGGCAACATTTTATCTAGAGTTAAACAACTTGAAAGTAATCTGAATGGCGGTAGTCCGAACAGCTCTCCATTTGCTTCGCCCAAGTTTGTGAAACCACTGCCTGAGAAAATTTTGAACAAGTTCGAGACCCCAAAAAATGATAATTTCTCTGAGGAGTTGTTGTCAGATTTCAAGTCCGAGTTAAAGGAGAACAAGGCAAAGAATGTAACCACAAAAGGGGATGAGTTGAGCGAGCCTAAGGTTGTCAAAAGAAACATCGAGAAAAGATCTATTGAAAAGGAACCTTATGTTATTTTTGGTAATCAAAACAGCAACGGACTTGAATCCAGAGATAACATCAACGGAAGCAGCAGTAGATTTGGATCTAGGGATAATGTCAACGAGAAATATACCAACAACGGCGACGGATTTGGCTCAAGAGATAACGTCAACGAAGCTGCTACTAATAGCAACAAATTTGGTTCAAGAGAATATGTCAATGAAGTTCCTACCAACAACAACGACATATTTGGATCTAGAAATAACGTTGATGAAGTCATTACCAACAACAGCAATAGATTTGGATCTAGAGAAAATGTCAATGAAGTTATCACCAACAACAATGTCAGATTTGGATCTAGAGAAAACGTTAACGAAGTTCTTACCAACAACAGCAACAAATTCGGATCAAGAGATAACATCAATGAAGTTTATACCACCAAAAGCGACAGATTTGGATCGAGAGATAATGTCAATGAGGTCAATAACTATAGCTTTGGATCTAGAGATAATGTCAGTGAGCAACCTAAGCCAAAGGATGCTTTCAAATCGGCTGCCACTGACAAAGCTGCTGAAGTGGGAAAGCAGAAGAGTTTTTTCAATGAGAATAGTAATTTTTACTCTTCTCGAAACAACTCGTCAGTAAGTGTTGACCATAATTTTGTTGCACAAAATGAACGCCAGCAGTCTAACGCAATTAGCCATGATAGATTAAATGCTGTCAACGCGACAACTCAAAAATCTGTTATTCCTAATAGCGAGTTTTTGAATAGTACGACAAGCATTGCTAGTAGTGCTAGTAACCTTACCAACAAATCAACCAGTGACTTTATGGGGCCTCCAACAGCTTTAGGTGAGAACAAAGAGAATTATCATGCAGGGAATAGCAACAACAACAGCAATTACCCTTCACCATTACCAGAGTCAAAAAAGCAAGAAAGAACAGCAGACTTTGACGTTAACACGTTCGATATTGCAGATCCTGATAATACTTTAGGTGAATTGCTTCTTTATTTAGAGCACCAAACTGTGGAGGTGATCTCAACTATTCAAACTTTGTTATCTGCAATTAAGACTCCTGATTCGACCACGGGTACCTTAAAAGAAGGCGCAAAGGCTATTGGTGAAGTTGTGGGACAAATGTTCGATGCCACCAGTCTTTCTATGGCACAGTCACGTAATGTGCAATTAAGGGAACATGGCAGATGGGTTGTTCAAAGTTTGTCAGATTGTGGCAGAAGAATGACTATGTTATGTGTTAATGACAAGAGCGATGACGATGAGTACGCAGACAAGCATTTCAAACAAAGACTAGCAGGTATTGCGTTTGATATTGCTAAGTGTACAAAGGAGTTGGTGAAGACCGTGGAAGAGGCCAGTATCAAGGAAGAAATTGCGGTAATTGACGCAAGATTAGGTAATGGCAGAGCATAAGTGTGTGGGAGATTGAGTTAGTGTGTGTTTAATGTAAATTAGCGAATATAGAATTAAGCAGCAAAACTACTGAGGGTAGAATTACATCGTATTAAATATCAAACTTTCCTCGGCCGTGAAGTACATTGAATCACCATAACGTTCAGTAAATGCTGCATATCTAAACTATTGAGTAGACAAAATCTTTTTGACGTTTTTGGCAATTTCGTCACCAACCTCGCTTGTTGAGTTGGAACCACCCAAGTCGCCAGTGCAAATGCCGCTGTCAATACTTTGCTTGACGGCAAGTTCTACTGCGTCTGCCTCTTTAATCAAATTCAACGACAATCTCAACATCATGGCAGCTGACAAGATTGTAGCAATAGGATTCACCTTGCCCTTTGGCAAATCTGGAGCAGAACCGTGACATGGCTCATACAATCCAAAAGCAGTGTTAGTGTCTGGCAACGAAGCTAAGGAAGCACTTGGCAATAAGCCTAAAGAGCCTGGAATCACCGAGGCTTCGTCAGAAATGATGTCACCAAACATGTTGTTTGTCAACACAACACCGTTCAACTTGGTTGGACTCTTCACAAGGATCATGGCTGCTGAGTCAATCAACTGGTGCTCAACCTTCAATGTTGGAAATTCGTTGGCAATTGTGTCTGAAACAACTTTACGCCACAATCTCGAACTTGCCAAAACATTGGCTTTGTCCAAGGACCAAATAGGCAATGGTGGGTTGTGCTGTAAGGCCAAAAATGCTGCCATTCTGGTGATTCTTTGCACTTCTGATACCGAGTACTTTTCAGTGTCACTGGCAAAGTCCGTCTTGTCATCCATCTCTTTTCTCTCTCCAAAATAAATACCACCCACCAACTCTCTAACAACCACAAAGTCAGTTCCTTTGACAATCTCTGGCTTCAATGGCGACAACTTCAACAATTCCTCGGACACGAAGTTGCAAGGTCTCAAATTTGCATACAAATTCAAAGCTTTACGAATTTGCAACAATCCTTGCTCTGGTCTCACTGAGGAGTTAGAACCAGCACCTCCCCATTTACCAGCAGGTCCACCGACTGCACCCAACAAAACTGCATCGGATTTCTTGGCCAATTCGATGGTAGAGTCTGAGATTGCGACACCTTCAGCATCAATTGATGCACCACCAATTAATCTCTCGTTCAAATTGAACTTAATCTTTGGGTTGGCCTCTTCAATGGCCTTCAAGACTTTCACTGCCTCCTCGATAATCTCGACACCTGCGTAATCGCCAGGTAAAACTAAAATATTTTTCTCAATTGACATGCTTTTGTGAGTTTGTGGTGGGAAAACTATTTTTCTGGGGAAACTTTGTTACTTATATATAGGGTATGAATCATAGCTGACAGCCGGTACCGGAGTTGGATCTGACTGAAATCTCACGTGCACAGAGAGAGCTAGAGAAGAAAAACTGAGAAAAATGAAAAAAAAAAAAAAAAAATAACTAAAACCAGAGCACAGAAAAAAGTAAGCACATTTTGTTGGTGAACGGGCGCTGAGTGCAGTACGGGTGTAAAGATGTAGTGTTTTTTCATCTTCAGCTTTAAGCTACAAAATTACATCAAGAACAAATCAAAGCACAACCTTGCAAACTGTTCATTTGAAAAGACATCAACTGTTTAAAGAGCAGTTTAGATTATCAAAATTTACGCAAGTAGCTAAACACACAAACTCTATACTCAGTCAATCGGTATGTCACTTTTGAGACCTTCTATACTTGGCAGCAGCAGTTCTCTGGGAGCCGGACTTGAAAACGATGTCACGCTATCAAATCCTCCGGAGGACACCGTTTCAGATCTTTCTTTTGCAACCCAGGGCCAGTTTTTAGCTGTAGCATCTTGGGATCTGAAAGTGCGCGTTTATGAAATTATGAACGATGGACTGTCGCAGCCAAAGGCTATGTTTGCACACGATGGGCCAATTTTGAGTACGCGGTGGAGTCCAGATAGCACCAAAATTGTCAGTGGAGGTTGCGACAAAGCGGTCAAAGTTTACGACGTTGCTACAGGACAAAGTGCTCAAATTGGACTACACAACGATGGGGTCAAATCAGTGAGATTTTGTGAATGTGGACCACTGAACACGCCAGTAGTGGCGAGTGCATCGTGGGACAAAACCTTAAAATACTGGGATATGAGACTGCCACAACCAGTTGGGACATTAGAATTTAGCAGCAAGTGTTATGCCATGGACTCTACTCAAAAATTATTGGTAGCAGCCACAGCAGACAGAAATTTGACAATAATAAATTTGGACAACCCTACAGTGAAGTTCAGACAAGCACAGTCACCACTCCGCAAGCAGGTTACCACGGTTGCATGTTCTGCTCAAGGAAACAGATGCGCACTTGGTTCCATTGAAGGCAGAATAGCTGTGCAGTATGTGACTGAAAGTGATCAGGCAGATCATGGGTTTTCGTTCAAGTGCCACAGAGAGACCAAAAAACTTGGGACGAAGAGCGATCACAGAGTGTACAGTGTCAATGTCACAGCTTTTAATTACCAATATGGCGCGCTCTTAACTGCAGGCTCTGATGGTGCTATGTCACTTTGGGACTTGGACTCAAGACACAGATTCAAGGCCTTTAACGCTTATAGTGACCCAATAACTGCTGCTTGTTTCAACAAGGAAGGCACTACGTTGTGCTATGCAATAGGCTACGACTGGTCGAAAGGATATTCATACAGCAAGCCGGACAATCCTGTCATTGTTAAGTTGCATGCGCTCAAAGAGGACGAGGTCATGAGAAGAAGAAAAGACGCAACATCAAATTAGTTATGCGGCTACGTATCAAATAATGTAAACAAACTGAAAACGCAGAAATGCCACAAATAATGTAATCAACTAAAATCTACATAGCTCTATTAGACGACCCTAAAACACTTCTATTACTTTTGGTTTTCTTCAAATAATATACAAAACTCCTCGATCAACTCGTTTGCATGCACACCGTTGGCACGTAAAGAGTCCAATTTACGTAATGCAATTTCTTTTCTCGTCTCCAGCTGCGACTCACCTGTGATTTCCTGGTTCGTAAGAATTTCGTGCAATATCTTGAGTTGAATTTGTAGCTGCGGCACCTCTAAAAGCCCGCGAAATTGTTCGTTTTGCAATAGTTTTTGGTGCTCTGGTTTAAGCTTGCTGACTAACTCGTCCAGAATCGAGCCAGAATGGCCTGGTGTTGCATTAGTTATAGAGTTTTGCGCCTCTGGCTTTGTTTGAGGCTTACTATCGTGATGGCCAGAGTTCTTGTGCTCTTTAAAACAGTTTAACGAGCAGCTGAGGTCAGTGGGAATTCCAAATGTTGAGAAAATACTGCATTCATTGCTACTTACTATTTTAAATTGCACTTGGGACACTTGTACTTGTGTTCGTTCTCCTTGCACACTTCACATTTCATCGCGATGACCTGGATCAAATTACTGTGTAGTGAAAAAAAAAATAAATAAAAAAAAAATTCAAAAATCTCTGCGCAGAAGTAAAAAACCAAAAAACGCTTCAGAGTTTGCAGCAATGATCATTGCAAAATACATTGTTGATGTAATATATATTAATATCAATAATACTGAGTAAATAAATAGATATTATATATTAATCCCATAAATACCCTTGATTCTAGTGTTACATTATATCACTCCAACTGTCTTCTGCGTTGCAAGCTTTTTATCGGGATGGCTAGTATGGACGATCTCTTGCTATTTGGTGCCGATTCCTCGTGCAAACTCAGGGAACTCAGCGTAAACGGATTCACGTTGCCCAAGTTATCACCGTCGTAGGCAGAGTAAGAGCCCATGCTTGGAAAAACCATCGATTCATCGTTTGATACCTGTGGAGAGTAGAACTTCACCCACTCCTTCCGTTGTGACGGCTTGTGAACGTCCAAGAAGTTGTCACTTTTGCTCAGATTTTGTTCCCTTCTTTCGTGCAACTCATCCGCTAGCGGCGTAGCTTTTTGAAGTCCAAATTTCGGCAAGTCTGTGTTTGAATACTCGTGCTCGAGCAGCTCGTCGCCATCACTTGAATTCACATCAGTCCCACTGTCTTCGTCACTGCTGTGACTAAGGAGCATGTTTGCTGCTTGTGATTTATTCAATCCATTGACGTCTATTGGCTCCGCTATCTCACTTGCCTGCAACTTAGGTCCCGATCCATTTACGGATCCAGATATTGAGCCTGGAATAGTGTTGCTGCTGGCGTATGACAATATTGTGTTCGATCTGTACTTCCCTGGCGTATTAATCATGTTGTGTATGCTGCTGGCACGCGAGCGGTTTTGCAATTGTTTCGTCTCATCAATGTTGAAATTCAAAGACGTGGAGCTTTTTGCACCTCTAAGTGTGCTGTTGCTTGCGTTCTGATTGTTACTCGTTTTCGAGGTGTTTGACAATCCAGCAAAACCTGTGGCCGAATTACCAAAAATGCTGCTGTCATTATTATTGGTCTGGGCTCCAAAGTGTGCACCCAACGAATTTGAGTGTATCCGGGTGCCCCTCTTCTTTGAGAAAATGTCGTTTGAGTTGGACCTCTGTCTCAGCTTGGTGAACGTTACCAGCTGTGGTGAAGTAATGAGATCTGCAGAGGCCCCTGAGGCCTGAGAAGCTGCGCTTATTGTGCTTTTTCTGCTGCTGAAGGCAGAGCCAAGAGGAAGCACAGAGAGTGGCGAATGCGTGGTTCTGCTTGGCGACGATAGCGAGCTACCTGGCGCCGGCGGAATGGAAGGCGGAAACACAGGCGACAGCATCAGAATCAACTCGGAGCTGCTGCCTTCAGTCTTGTACTTGTTCTTCGTCAAAATACTATTGTTGCTGCTTCCCCCACTGTGCGTGCTATATGTTGGTGTTATTGGCTCCTCGGCAATGTAATCCTCGTTGAACGAGTCTGTTCTCTTATACAACACCGGCGACGAGTTCGAGTGCTTTCTTTGCACTGTTGGTCTTTTCTTTGGTGAAGTGTTCTGCTTGTCTTTCACAATAAACCCTGTGAGCAAATCGTTGTTGCTGTAGCTCTTGTTCATCAAATTAGGGTCAGTTTGCGATCTATGCGGTGATTTCAACACTGGCGAGTTGACACTCGATGATCCAATGTTTACACTTTGCAAAACCAGCGATCCTCGAGACGGCTTGGTGTTGAACTGTTCTGTAAACTCGGAGTTGTCCAGCTTTTGGGCATTCGCAATGATTTCGTCCTTCAATAGCTCAAACCATTTCCTTATACCAACGTCTTTGGCAACCTCTTCTGGCAACCAGCCTTCTGCATTTCGGATATCCATGTAAGCATTATTGACCATCAAAACATGCACACACTCCTTAGCACCATACATAAGTGCCAAATGAAGCGGCGTGTTGCCGTCAACGTCTATGGAGTTTATGTTTGCACCTTTCTGTAACAAAACCTCGATTCCGTTGGGGAAATCAACAACAGACGCCACATGCAATGGGGTTCTTAACATCTCACCTTTCCACCCAATAGAGTCCGGAAACGCCTGTAAAAGATACAAAAGAGTCTGCGAGTTTCTGCTCAAAACTGTGCAATGTATCGGAGCATTTCCTTTGAAATCCCACGAGGTTTCCTGTGTATCATGGCCCAAACTGACCAAATACGCACACAAAACATAGTGTCCATAGTATCCGGCATAGTGTAGCGAAGTCCAACCGTTTTCCGGGTTAACGTTGTATAAGTGTTTCGGGTACCTTCTAAGGATTCTTTTGACAACCACCAAATCACCCTTTATTACCCCATTCCTTAGTCGCACTCTGACATCGAGCATTCTTGCGATGGGTTGTGCCAGGGTATAAAATGCAATTTTTGGAGTAATACGTGGTGCACGGGTGTATGTAGAACTCTTCGAATAGATTTTCGGACTCTTTTGCAAAAAGGAAGCAGTTTAGCAGTTGTTGGTGTGGTGTTTATATAATATGATATATTATAGCTGTACGTATATATTGAGCAACAAATAAACTCTACAATGGCTGTATTCATTCATTGAACTAGTAGGAGTCAGTGCCGCTTATTATAACATCGTTAATCTTCAAAATCATTCTACTCAACTGAGTGGCCAACAAGATCTGTTGCTTTTTAGATATCAATGGGTCAATAACAAACAAATCTTTCATGTTGTTGCTGCCCTTTCCCAAACAGTCAACACCCAAAGTAGAGTTCTTCTCTTTCACTTGGCGAGACTTCAACTCAGTCAAGGTCTCAATACTGTTTAAGCCAGAGTTTTCAGCAAGTGTCAATGGCACAGAGTCCAATGCTTCAGCAAAGGCCTTGAAGTACAATTGGTCCATGCTTTTTCTCTTGAAACTTTCTTCCTCAATGGCCAAAGACATCGAGATTTCAGCAGCACCACCACCGTAGATGACTCTGTTATCCTTGATCAAGTTTCTAACAACACAGATCGAGTCGTGAATGGCTCTAATACTCTCATCGACAATCATCTTGTTTGAACCTCTAACAAAAATGGTGGCGACTTTGTTGTTTTCACATTTCTCAACCACCAACATCTTGTCCTTTGTAGTACCAAACTCAACCTCCTTGATCAATCCTGCGCTTCCCAATTTCTTCTCAGACAAATCTTCAAATCTTGGAACGATTCTACCGTTTGTGGCAATGGCAATCAATTCGATTTCTGGTCCTCCAACCCATCTGACGGCTGGCAAGTCATTCTGCAACAACAAGTGGTTGGCCTCATCGTCAAAACCCCATTGACAAATTACCAAGTTAGCACCACTTTTCTTCAAGAAATCAATCATTTCAACAAACTTATCGTGTTCGTACTTTTGTAATTCTTTGAACTCTTCGACGTTGTCAATCTCCAACTTATGCTTTGTCTTTGGCTTAGGTGGTTCAAATGGGCACGTCAAGATCGCAATTTTACAATCTTCGACTTGCTTGGGCATCTGTGGGTGTGAGAACTCTTTGTCAATTATGACACCGTGAATCAATTTGGAGTCATTCAATGATCCCCCAACTTTACCTTCAACTTTGATCAACTCGAAATCAACGTCTTTTCTCTTCAAATCAGCAACAGACAAAACCGCATCCACAGCCATTTGTGCGAATTGGTCATGAAACTTACTCACAATCTTCGATCCCAAAGATGTCTTGGAAGCTTTGAACAAGTCAGAATCGTACTTTTTATCGGCTTCAGCGCTCGTTGGAATATTGATTTCGTCAGCAATCTTGTCCAAGTGTTCAACAGCCACCTTACAAGCTTCGTCAAAACCACGAGCAACTTTGATTGGATGTATACCCTTGTCAATCAACTCTAAGGCTTGGTCCAATAATGCACTTGCTAACACAACAACACCTGTAGTACCGTCACCAATTTCGTCATCCTGAGACTTGGACAACTCAACCATTAATTTGGCAATTTGATTGTCAAGCTCCATTTGTGTCAAAATTGTAGCACCATCGTTTGTGATGGTTATGTCTCCGTCTGGACTGACCATAATCTTATCAAGTCCTCTAGGTCCCAAACTTGTTTTTATGATAGATGCAACGGATCTGGCTGCTAAAATATGTGATTTTGTAGCTTCAATTCCATGGTTTCTTTGTTTTTTGCCTTGGTCTCTAACAATGATGAATGGTCTTCCCATTTCGTCTTGTGCGACAATAGCGTTGGACATGTCCAACGACTGTGGGTTAAATTGTGCCATCTTTGCAATAAGTTATGATTGTTGGAATGGCAATTTTTTTGTTGACGAAAAAAAAAAAAAAATGGAAACGAAAAATCAAAAATCAAGTGGGAAGTGTGTTTATGCAAAAGAATGCAAGTATGTCATGAAAACACCCGCCGCCCATGAGTTTCCGAGTACGAAAGATAAAAATGCTATTTAATCAAGTGTATAATTATCTAGCAATCAGTTGCCACTAAAACGAAATTTTGCATAAAAAGCTCCTGAGCACCAATTTATTTCACATTACCGGGATGTCAGGTTTAGAGAAGTCATTATTCCAGCTCAAGTTTACGGCAAAGCAGTTAAACAGACAAGCACAAAAAGCTTCGAAAGAGGAAGAGAAAGAGAAGGCCAAAGTCAAAAAGGCACTTCAACAGGGAAATAACGATATAGCACAGATATATGCCCAGAATGCGATCAGAAAATCACATGAGAGATTGAACTTGTTGAGATTGTCGTCGAGAATCGATGCAGTGTCTTCGAGAGTGCAAACGGCAGTCACAATGAGACAAGTGACTGGTAATATGGGCAACGTGGTTAAAGGAATGGATAAAGCTTTGCAGAGCATGAATTTGGAGAAAATATCGCTTGTTATGGAGAAGTTTGAAACACAATTTGAAGATTTGGATGCTACCACGAATTATTATGAATCAGCAACCAATAGCGCTACTGCGTTGACTACACCACAGGAAGAAGTGGACACTTTGATGAGCCAGATTGCCGACGAAAATGGGTTGGAGTTGAGACAAACGTTGCAGGAGCCTGCCAAAGAGCCAGTCAAGCAGACAATAGACGAAGACAAAGAAGACAAGTTGGCCCAGAGATTGCGGGCTCTTAGATCTTAATCTCCTTTATGGGGTTGTAATAAATGGTTCTTTTAGCGTTTAGCGTGCTTACGATTCTAATACAAGTTGTAGGAGAACGTGTATGGCAGGAATGGGAAAAGGTGCTTTTCTTTTACATTTCGTAATTTCGTACATTAAATTAGGCCGAAACCTTTTTACCGCTCATCAAATGGCCCAAAATCTCGCTTGCGTGGCTGTTATTACTGTTTTGTTCTGGCTGCTTGAGTCCAGGTGGTGGCGAGTTGACAGCGTCCGCAGGGACCTGAATAGTGCTATTAAAATAGTTCTCTGCATTAGTTCTGGCAAAGATTGGCGCAATCAAAGAGCTATCTGGTACAACCTCGTTTTGCGCAAAAGTCAAACACGAGTCTGGCAACACTGCGAATAATGGCGGAAAGTCATCAACGCTGTCATTGTAGCGATCCTGGAAGTATTCTTTGTTGAAATTGAATCCCGATGCGCCACCAGTCTTTGCACTAAAACTCAGCTTCAAGTATTTCATCATTTCGTCCATGCATTCCATTGCAATGTGTTCGTTATTAAAAAAATCGTCCAAGTTATCCTTGCTCTTACTCTCCTTGTCTTTGCTTCTATCCTTCTTCTTTTCCTTCTGTGGCACATGACTGATACTGGTTCCTGAAGTTGTTCTTTCTAAGTATGTTTCTGCTAACGTTGGGAACGCTGAAGCATTTGCCAATGTTGCGTTTTTAGGTTTAGGCGAGTTACTGTGAGTAGCAGACGTTTTGGCCCAAGAAGCTGTAGCTGGCAACCCAGGCTTTGCGTCTGTATGTTCGTGCACGTCGCTGAAACTATGGTTCGTGATTCCAGAGATGTTGCTGCTGCTGTTGTTGTTTGTGCCACCAATACCTCCGGCACCAGAAGTAGCGCCAACGACACTGCCAGCAGAACTGCCAGAAGCAGCACTAGCGCCGTTGCCACTCGATACACCACCAGTGCTGACACCGGCGCCACCAGCTGCAGCAGGCCCGTGTACGTTGTTAGGGTGCACTCCATATCGGATTATTCCGCCTTCACGGTGTCTGCCTAACTCGTTACCCTGGTGTGTGGACATGTCCTGTCTTGTGTACGAGTCTGCCTCTTCGCCCGGTTCGTGAAGGAACATGCAGTTTGGATTTGGGCAGTTGGCGCCACGCAAGTACGAGCTGCAGTACTTTGTGGTACCATAAGCGGCTCTGATGACTTTACCGTCCATTACAGACCCGTCAATGGCCTTGATGCACTTGTCGGCGTCCTCTTTCTTCACAAAGGTAACGTAAATTCCGTACCCACTATTGCCTATGCTATTTGCATTCTGATTCCGCTTATTCACTACCAACTTCAGGATCTTACCATACTGCCCAAAATACCGATCTGACCGCAACACTGGCTGTACCTCGTCTTGCGACACACCCGGTGGATTGAGCCCCACCACGTACACCAAGTTCTTTTGTATGACTCTGATGCCCGCCAAGTGCTTGCGACTTGCGTTCTCCTGTTCTTTTCTCTCTTTCTCCCTCTGCTTTCTTTCCTTGTCTCGTTTGACCCGGCGTGCATTCTCGGCTTTGATCTCGTCCGGTGTCAACAGAATGTACTCCACACTATCGTCGTCGTATTTTCTTCTGCACGCTGGACAACGTCCGTTCAACTCGGGATTTTGCCGAATGTTATTGTAGCAAAACTGGCAGATCTGGTACCCACAAGGGCACGGCTTGAACCGCTTGTCCAGAATATCCATTTCCTCTACGCAAAGTGGACAAACGTCCTCTTCGCTGAGATAGTCGTCGTCATCATCAATTATGGTCATTGCTTGTTGTATCTTGTCTCAGATCGATTTTTTTTGCTACAACTATCTAGAAAGTGGACGGCGGTTACCCTGCTGTTTGCAACTTTGGTAGGCTTTTATTTTAGTACGAGAAAGTGCACTAGAAAGTGCTGAGAAGTGGTTGGGAATATGGGGGAAATGTCAAAAAACTACGTCTGTTTCTCTACAAACTTGTTCAATTACTGCATTGATCTATAAAAGCTCTATAGTGTTAGTTGTCATGCGTGCTAAAAAGACAAAAAAGATGTCTTGCGCTTTTCCATAGCAGTCAGAAAAATTGATGAATGTTGGAAACGGTATGTTATCAGCATCGTTTTCTAAGAGTGAGCTGAGTTTTTTTTCATCACTAACTATGGGCTGCCGCGTGGTACTTACCTGCAAGGACAGAACTGAGAGCAGCAATTGTGTTGTTGAACCAGCACTTGCACAGAGTAAATAAAAAAAATCTTTAACGTTTTTCTTCAATTTCTTTTTTCTGACCTTTTATACAATATTTTCCCGCCCTTGTCCGCCCTGTAGCACGGTTACCCGGCCCCGTGGGCCTATGTTTCCCCGGATCAACACTACGTAACTAACTCAACTGGCTTGGGATCCCGCTTACACAAACAAACTAGTGAAACGCAGCGCTGTGCAAAATTAAGCTATGTCGCTACATGTCCCACGTGAGGAGAACGATATAGAGTTGCAGTCCATCTCGCTAGAGAGCAACACGACACCTGGGGACTCAGAATCAACGTTGGCAAATAGAACCGACAGCCTAGACGAGGATTTGGTGTTTGATGAGATAGAGACACACGAAGTGGAGGACGATCTGCTGAAAAGCAGCTTGAAAATGGCCTTCATGAACATGTCGAACAGCATCTTGGGTGCTGGGATCATTGGGCAGCCGTTTGCAACAAAGAACTGCGGAATTTTTGGCAGCGTGATTGTGTTTATACTACTCACGCTTATGGTCGACTGGACCATCAGATTGATTATCATAAACTGCAAGCTCTCGGGCACCAAAACGTACCAGCAGACTGCGTACAAGTGTTTTGGCAAACCGGGCAAGATTCTCATATTGGTGGCACAAGGCTTTTTTGCAGTCGGGGGTTCCATTGCGTTTTGCATAATCATAGGCGACACAATTCCCCACGTTCTCCAATCGATAATTCCTGACAGCTGGACTGAAAAGAATTACATTCTTAAATGGTTATTGGAGAGAAACACGTTGATCGTGATTTTGACTTGTTTTATATCCTACCCGTTGTCATTGACAGACAACATTGCAAATTTGGCAATGTCCTCTTTTTTTGCCTTGTTGAACATGTTGGCCATCATCATCATTATCGTTGTACACGGGTTCACCTCGGAGAGTTTGAGTAACTTTTCTTTCAAAAACAAATTTCAAGGTTATTTCATAAACACCTCAATTTTTCAAGGTATAAGTGTCATTTCGTTTGCATTGGTGTGCCATCACAACACCTCCTTCATTTATGACTCTTTGCGTCGCCCAACTTTGGACAGATTCACAAAACTAACCCACTGGAGTTGTTTCATTCTGATGATTTGTTGCTCGTTGGTGGGAATTTCTGGGGACTTGATGTTCAAAGACAGCACCAAGGGCAACATCTTGAATAATTTTCCGCAAAATGACTGGATTATCAACATTGCAAGAGTCTGTTTTGGCCTCAATATGTTGACCACATTCCCTCTAGAGATCTTTGTTGTTAGACAAGTAGTTTACGATTTGTTTATTGACAATTCCAACAAACATTTAGATGGTCTCGAAGCGATCCCTCAGGAACAAAGAGACGATGATGCTGATGACGATCAGAAGGACGAACCTGAAAATGATGACTCCACCAAACAGTTTCACATTCACTTTGTTGTGACTACAATTCTAGTGTTCGGCACTATGGTAGTTTCGTTACTCACTTGCAATTTGGGCGCCACTTTGGAGATCATTGGTTCAGTTTCTGCTTCAATCATGGCCTTCATTTTCCCATGTATGTGTTACTTGAAACTTACAAATTACAAGGCCAAAACTTTTGGCCAGAACTTTCCTAGCTACTTTATCATAGTGTTTGGTTTCTTGATTTTGATCATTTCAACAACTCAAACAGTGCTACAGACTTTAAGAGAGGGCAATTCTGGGGAGCACTGCAAGGTGGGCTGATCTTACTTTTTCTCTTTCTACGATATATGTCATAAATTATACATTTCAATCCTCCTCGTCAGAGTCTACTATAGTTCTTTGCTTCTTCACTGGCTGAACTTCGTCTTCGCTGTCCTCGTCAAGTACCGCAGCTCTTTTAGCTGGACGAACTTTGGAAACAGAAACATCTATCGGGTCAATTTCATTCTCGGATTCGCTTTCCGAGTCATTTTGAACAGAGTCCGACTCAACATCAGACTCAGAACTTGAACTCGATTCCGATTCCGATTCCGAATCAGCGTCCAAGTCTGACACATTGCTTTTGGATTGGGCGGTCACTTGCAGCTCCTCCACAGATTGCTCCAGCTGATTTTTGAGAGCCTCATAGAAGTTTTGCTCGGTTGGTTGTTCAATGTTATCAATGACAGAGAAATAATCATTATTGTACTGCTCGAATAAGTCTTTTGTCACAATACCGTTGTTGCGATCAATCAAGAGCCTCAATTTCTGTTCTTTTTCAAAAAACTGTTTGTCGGCTTCTGTATCGCTCACGTCGTCTTCCGAGTCAATATACATTGACGATGTGTACGCTTTTTGTCTTTTGGAAGTAGCTGTTTCATTTTTGTCGACCTTCTTCACTCTTTTCTTTTTCTTTTTCTTCTTATCCTTCTCCTTGTCCTTGTCCTTCTTCTTCTTTTTTTTAAGACTCTTCAATCTTGGCTCTCTTTCCTCATCTTCACCATCACGTTCAGCGTAGTTGTCATTGTCAGCCACTCTTTTCTTAGTGTCGTCAATAAAATCACCATCTGATTCGTATTCGCCAGCCAGATACTCACCTTCATTTTCATCAGAACTAGAGTCTTCCTTCCGTTCGTAGACCTTTTTTGTGTATGTTTTCAAAGTCTCGCCTTCGTTGAATACGAATTGAGACGTCAAGAAGCGCTCAAGCAAAAACCGACATTTCTCAAAGTGAGCCAACTCTGTCTCCAACAAAACTGCCAAATCTTTGCCGTAACTGTTGGGTAACTGAAACCCAAATATTTTTAAAAGCAATCTAAATCCAGAGTTTCTCATAGCTAAGGTCTTCATGGCATCGTTCAAATACGGCAATTTGAGCGTTTTCGAGCTCAAATTCTCAGAAGTGTTCTCAAGGTGCGTATCTGGGGAGCTACCATTTCTGTCCACTGTTTCAGCAGAATCTTGCACACCAGTACGTTGAGCTTCAGTACTGTCAACTTTGTCTGCAATTTCCCTGTGCCAATCATTGATAATCACTTTCATGTTCTCGTTCATATGCTTTAATATTTCTTCTTTATGTTTTTCTATGAGGTCGGTCACCAAGATACCGATTTTTTGATCCAAGCCCAACTCTACTTTGAACTCAATAGGTTTCACTTCTTTCATGGCTTGTTTCTTCATTTCTGCGCTTTCCTTTGCCAGATTTAACTCTCCAGGCGTTGGCTTTTCCCCCGTATCAAAATAATACGCAAAATCCTTGATTTTAGGAAACAACAACTCGACACAAAGAATAGGTGTTTTATCTAGATGTCCTCTCAAAGATCTCATGTAGTGTTTGAAAAAACTCTCCATCTCTGGTCTAAAGTTGCCAAGTAGCGATCTGTTTTTTGGGGAAAGCATCTCATACATTTGCTGAAGGAAGTCCAATCTGAGAAGCTGCGAGTGCTGTCTGTATGTAAAATAGAGCCGATAGAAGAACCTTATGGCCTGCTTCAAACTGGTTGTTTCGATCTTGTCAAATTCACTGATCAATCTCATGTATGTATCTATAATCTGCTCACCAGAGAATTTGAAAAAGAATTCGTTGAACCTGAACTCTTTGATTCTTAATGATTTCTTCGTATTGTCACTGGTATTGTTGTCTGTGTCTGCAGACTCAGGTCCTGTCTGAGCTGAGCCTGTCTTCTTTTTCAATCTTTTCACTATAACAAAAGAGTCATCCTTTGAAACAGACTCCAAGACTTTGAAAACAACATCAAGAAACTCTACCACGGTGACCACAAACGACAAGCTCTTGTTAGAAGCCAGCTTTGCAATGTCCACCAAATGTCTGAGAAAGTTCTCATCAGTGAATAGTATTTTAGTGGTGTTTAGCGAAATATCGACGTCCTGGCTGTAGTCCGACTTGCTCATTTCATGAAGGAGCAAACATGTTTCTTTGAGCAAAAGCAACACTGCTTGACACGTCGAGACCTCTTTATTTTTGATTGTCTCGTCCGAAATGAACATTTTGACCAATCGGATGTGGTCTACCAACAACACACTTGCAACCAATCCAAACTCACTGAGCTCGTCTTCCTCTTCATCTCCTTGTTCTTCTGCACCACTTTTGTCATTTGGCTTTCCTTGCTCCTTTGCAAGCAGTGTCCGTCGAAGTCTTTCGTACTGCAATAACCAAGAAGTCGAAGCACAGAATTGGATGCAGTGCAATGAGAGCTTGCTGTCACCTGCAAATCTTGCTCCGAGTGTTTTCACGAAATGGTTGAACCCACCATCGATGAAGTTCTCGACAAAGTTTTTCAATATCTCCAAGGAGTCTTGCGACAAGTACTGCTGCTTTTCTCTCAAGTCTTCTTCTTGGTCAATGATTCTCTGGCTTTGAGCGTTCCATTTTTTCAGATCATTGAGTCTCTTGAGCGTCTGTTCGGTTGAAACAAGTGCCTTTGGACCCGAGATAGTGACTCTGCCCGTTTCGATTGTCTCCAAAGAGAGCAAAGAGCCAAATCTCGAGTGCCGCGAAGCGGATTCTTTGATGAACCTGCTTTTGAGTTTTTTCTCCTTGAGCAACAAGTCCTGTAACTCCGAGCCAGCAGACGTCACAGTGGAGCTCGGTTGCAGGTTTTCCTTGTTGTTGGAATTATCAGTTGTCACAACACTCTGATTACTGCGGCCACTATTGAACACCGAGCTCACTTTCACACCGTTGGTCAAGTAGTACAAACACTCGAGGGACCCAAACGCGAGGATAGATTCGTCAAACTCGGATTTGAGACCACTGAACAAGGTGAGAAAGAACTTCAAGACCTTGTTATCGTGCAAAACCTTAATAGTGATATCCAAGGAGATGTCGTCGTCACTAAAGTCGTGCGGTAAAAGCTGCAGCTGGAGCTGCAATTTTTTTTTCAACTTGCTACCATCTTTGCCCGAGGAGTAGACTGTGTTGTCAGGCGTGATGGCAAGGATGTTTCTAAAAAAAGAAAGGCAGATATTCAATATGTTGTTGTCACGCACAGATCTTTTGTGTTTGGACAACGAAATGATCGGGATCATCAATCTCACCAAGGCTTTGAACACACGTCCGTTATCAAAACTCAACATGTGCTTCTTGTAGAGCAACTGGTAGTTCTTCACTTTCGAGTAGTTGCTCACCTGGTTCACACTGGACTCAACACTCAACTCCAACGGCCACGTCAACGGAACCAATAACTCCAAACAAAGCCCCGCGATTCTGTCCTTGTACACCTTGTTGTCTTGGAAAATTGTGCCGTCCTCGTACGATCGTTCCCATTGGCACAAAATCGTGACCAAGTCGTTGTTCACCAACCCGGTTTCGCCACAGGCTAATGCAACGTCCCATTTGCGCGAGCTCTGGTCAAACTTGAGCCATCTCTTGAGGTCCTTAAACACAACCAAGGCATTAACACCCAACTTGTAAGGCGTTGGTACTATATCGGATGTGTGATCTGGCCCACCCAAGGCTGATACCAACGAAGCAATGTGTGCTTTCACCATGTGCTGGGTCTGTGTCTTGGACTTGTCATTTTCAAGGAACTCACGCGTGAGCTGCCCTATTCTGTCCACCTTCTCGGTTTCCAGCGACTCAACTATTGTTTTGTCAACTTCTACTTCCATGTTCTCAAAGAGGAAAAAACGCTAAAAATAAAATTCAAAACACTTTTTATTCTTTTTTTTTTTTTTATTTTATTTTAATTAATTTTTTTTTTCGTGTCGCGGATGCAAAACAATCCAGAAAACAATACTTGAGAGAAGTCAATGGCTCCGGCACACTGGTACACCAGCAGTGCTCTTGGGTTGTGCCAGCTGGCGCGAGTCTGAGACAGAGCTGGAAAGGCTGAAAGCCTACTTTATAGGGTTCTGACCTGTTTGCACTTTTCTTTGTGGGACGGACACAAGTGGTTGGTTGGTTGTATTACAGCAGAAAGCTACGCACTACAAGCTTTAAGCACCTCGAAGAGCCGTAGCTGAACGAGTGTATCTATTCTATTGACCACAGTCAAGACTTCCGACGAGCGCACAGCGTGGCAAAGAACGCACTCCAATCACGGCTGCTTCTCGTGTCCCTTGAATGCAATCTTCAAGATCTCCTCTTCGTACCCCGGAATGTGGAAGTACTCCACGCCGTTCTGCACCAACTTCTCGTAGCCAATGTTGTTTTGGACAAACGTCTTCGGCTCAAACACACCAACAAAGCACGTCATGATTCTGCCCTTTGTCGCCAATATCCGGTCAACACACGGCTGGTTGCCACTCAACCGCAAGCTGCATGGCTCCATTGTGGTGTACAAAACAGTGCCCTCCGGAAGCTCAGCACCCGGGTTTGCCTCATAAAACTTTGTCAAGGCGTTCTGCTCCGCGTGCGTGTTTCCCGGCAACTCCCTAGAGTACCCGCGTGCCAACACCGTGTCTGTATTCGAATCCACAAGCACCGCACCCACCGAAAAAGCCGTAGTTGTAGGGCCACACTTTGCGGCCTCGGCCACGGCCATCTCCATATACCTGCGTGACGACGCAAGTGCCCAGGCGGGCAACGGCGTCTTGAAACACCACTTTTTGAAGTCCTTGTCCACAGTGCTGTACTCATTTACATACACACTCTTTGGCTCCGCCTCAGCGGTCTCGGACTTCTTTTCAGAATCAGAATCTGTTGATTTTTCCATTTCCGTGTCCTCTGCTGCCTCTGCTGAAGGCTTCTCACTCTCCTGTGTCGCCTTTGTTTGGTACTGATACGCATGCAACCAAAGTTCTAAGTCGTTTGGATTCGGATCAGTGTACAACTCAGTTTGACAGACGTCACATTTCTCGCCTGTTAAAATCTCGCCTTCTGTTGGGCTCGTTTCTATCGTTTGGTAGTACCAACTTGTTGCTGCCACGGTTTTACCCACTTTTTGCAACTCCTCCGCGATTTTGGTGTAGTCTGCTTTTCCAGACTTGCCCAAATCCGGTCCCCAAACTGACGGATTCGAGTATATCGGATCGTTAGCTATGGGATGACCTAGGTACTGGAGATGAACTCGAATTTGATGTGTTCTGCCCGTTAACGGCTTGCACTTGACAATACTCGTGTCTGTGGCGCTGTCGTAGCTGAGCTTGCGGAAAAGAGTACTCGACTCCTTGCCACCGTCTTCGACATCCATCACTCGATTGAGACTCAACTGAGGCGCTACTGTCATCAACGGCTTGTCGACAATTTTGTCGCCGAGAGGAAAATTGCCTTTAACCCTGGCAATGTAGAACTTCTCCACCTGGCGCTGTGTTAGCTGGTCAAACATGATCTTGGACCCGGCAGAAGTTTTGGCCAAAAACATCAAGCCGGAAGTGAGTCTGTCAAGTCTGTTGCATGGGTGACACGGTATTCCTTTCAGATGCTTCAATATCCCCACCACAGTGTTGTGTCTGTACCTTCCCGTTGGGTGCGCAGGCAAACCCCCTGGCTTGTTCACCACAACCACATTGTCGTTTTGGAACAATACCTGGACGTCTTGTCCAGACACTGGCGGCTCGTGCTTATGAGTGGTATGTTTGATAAGATCACTGTCGTGGACCACGGTATCACACAGCGCTACTTTGTCATTCACAAGAACCTGGCCCCTCTCAATAACCCACTTGTAGTACTCTTTGGGTTTGTCGCGAAACTCAGAAGCAAAGATGTCCAAAAGCTTCATTTCACGCCAGCGTTTTTTGCAGTATGTCTGGTACGTATGGTAGTAGGGATCTAGCTTGCGCAACTCGCCCTCAATTCTGTAGTGCACAGACTCTTCTGCTATTTTAGTCACAGGTCGTACTCTGAACCCATTGGCGTCCTTTTGTTGCTTCAACTTGGGCTTTTTTGTGCTTGGTTCGCTCATTTTTCACTGTTGCAGTTGGTACAAGAAAAAAAATAAAAAAAAAAAAAAAAGAAGAGATGATGAAAAATGTCGGACATTAGTTATTATGCAAAGTATTGCATGACATTAATACTATATTATACTATCATAGAAAACTAAAAGCGGACTCTTACTCGGATATTGCTGCCACAGATAAAACCAGCATTGGCCGCGTTATATCGAAGGATTGCTATTAATGAGCTCAGTCAAAAATTTCAATTGGCGGCAATCTGTCCGAGTTTGTAAACCAGTTGTCGTTTTCGAGCTCCTTGTACAACCAGTTCACTGGGAACATCACCAAATGCCCCGAGATTTCACTAAGCAACTTTTCGGCGGTCGTCATATCAAAAATCATTGGACGCGAGAGGTAGTTCTTATGTCTTCTGGCGACCAACGTGCCGGCCCGTCTGCGACTGACCCCGGGACTTCTCAAATTTTTGTACGGCCCGGAGGAGTTTAATGCTGATGGAATCGAGTTTGTCTTAGTAACCGAGTTGTGACTTATCGATTTAACCTCTCCGTTCCCATTAACGTGCGTATCTGCACTCAAGCTATTATTTCTGCTGCGGTCAGTGCTTGGAATTGCTTTTCCGTCGTTCTCGTCCACATCCTCCACTATTGTGCTATTAATCATATTGGTGGCTCCACTCTTGGTACCACCCAGAGTCGTAAGTCCATTATCGTACAAAGACTCATTGTCCTCCTCTGTATCCGCAAAATTCTCTTCTTCATATCCAGCTTGATCATTCGCCAGACCCCCTTTACGAAAGTTATTCAACTTTTTCTTGAGTTTCTCCTTCTTTGCTTGACCATTCAATTGTTGTTGTTGTTGTTCCAACCGTTTGCGCCCTTCTTCTGGTGGCATTCCCAATCCTCCAATCTCGGTGCGCTCCAAATCACTCAACCTGATAGATCTTGACGTCTTGTGCGACGTCATGTTAGGTCTAGAAAAGGCGCCATCACCAACATGTGAGCTATTAGGAGCAGAGCCATATATAAATTCTTCGCCATTTTCGCCTTGAACATCAGAATCTCCACCTTGCTCGTCAACAACTTCGTCCTCTTGTTCAATGTCATTCTCAGCAACATATTTTTTCATTGCATCGATTTCGTACTCTTGTGCCAAAGAGAACGCTTCCATGAGTTTGTGGTATTCTTTGTATTCGTTCCAATTTGTTACTGCATTGTCAGGCTGACAGTGAAACACAAGCCTAAAGATTCTGGTGTTTCTGTAAGCATTCTCAAACCAGAGATCCTCGTAAAACTCGTCGTCCAATGGATCTTGAAAACTGTATGGATCGATAAATCTAGCTTTCTCAATTTTTAACACATTCTCAAACAAGTCATCAATTTCTGCATCAGTCAACGAAGTGATAGGAATATCTCTATTATCCGCAGCAGCGGGGGATGCTGATGACGCTCCTGCAGCCGCATTTGTATCCGCCGAATTAGATACTCCCTTTTGCTCCGTTGAGACCTGTTCTTCCAAGTCCGATGACAAGCCCTTGTGTTCGAGAGTTACATCAGAGGTCTTTCTATCTGGGGTAGGAACACTCAAATTATTGGTTTCCTCTGCAGCTTTTGTTGTACTATAAATGTTACTTGCCGGTATTGGCATGTCAACATTAGCCAAAGGACTAACTTTCTTCTCTAGACCCAATTTTTCTCTTCTAATATTTTCCTCTTTTAATTCTTGTTCGAGCTTACTCAACACTCTTTGAATATAAGCAACTCTTTTAAGCATCTCCCACCTTTCGAGATCCCTCTCTGCCAACATTGCTTCTGCTTCAGGACTCAAAGTTGCATTTGGATCGAATGATTCATCATCCTCCAAAAACTGCGTCAACAAATTGAGATCTGGAACAAAAACAGACTTGAACTTCTTGCTAGAACTGTTCATTGCCCATTTTTTCAAAGTTTGTCGCGCATTTAATTTTGACTTGTCGTAAGATTTTGAGTTAAAATTATCAGTCATACCATTAACATCGGCTTTATGTGATTCATTGTTTTTGATTCTTGGATCAGAAGAAAACTGCTTTTTATCACGAATCCCAGCATTTTCATTCCACGCCCTATGATTAAATGAATGGTACAATGTAGTATCATTTTTTAACGCAGGTTCGGCAACCTTTCTCGATGCATGAAACTTTTTCCATCTTTGCGAACCCTCTGGCAAATTCAAAACTTCTCTAGTTGCCAACTCAACCATTGCGGACCTGATTTTATTACCGTCGTTACTATAATTTGTGGTCAAATGAGCGGCATCAAAGCTTTCTTCAACAATTGCCTCAATTTCCGCAAATTTTCTCTCCACCAACTCCAATTCGTCAACATGAACGCCTAAATGCTCTCTCATCAATCTCATTCTCAAAGTGTGCGCAAACTTGGCTGCAACATAAGGTTTGTTGTTCATTCGAGTTGTGACCGTACTGGTGTCACGAATTATGGCGCAAATCTCAGAATCTCTGTTTCCACACATCGATCTCTCATTGATGTTGGCAGAGCCAATGATTGCAATTCTGTCGTCCACAATCATAACTTTGCTATGAATGTACAACTGCTCACTGACCAATTTACCGAACTCGCCAATCTTGCCCCACTTTCTCAATGAATAAAATTGAATATAATCATCAGGATCTATGCCAACCTTGCGAAGTTTAGCAAAAATTGATGTGGAACCTCGGGATATGGACATGTACTGGCACTGCATAATGAGTCTGACCGAAGAACCCTCAGGTTCATCAACTTGTGATTCAAAACCAGGCATTAATGGGATCACTATCATTGCTTTCCATTTGGTCCCAGATTGATGGGCACGAATGATTCTATCAACCAATGCGTCACCAATTCTGTTGGTAATTACAACATTATCCCATGCACATGCTGTGACAAAAAATTGATTTTCGAGGTAGACAAAATGCTCAGATGTCTCAATCATTTTTAAGTACGCATTTTGAATAGAGTGCTCTGTCTCTTTGAGTCCTAAAGACCAGTAGCCAGACGATCTCAACAATTGAATCTCACATGTTCCTTTGAATCCCATATCCTCAATTTCTTTTTCAGTTAAATTGCTTGGTGGCGTAAGCAAAGGTGTGGGTCTGGATGGCCTTTTCTGTCTAATCAAATAATTCCAACGCTGCACAAAATGTCTGCATAAATCTCGAGCGACTTGTCCAGCAGTCACCATGTGAACATCATGCCACGGCATTCTTGGAACTTTTTGCCTATCATACATTGATTCATACGGTTTGTTTAAGTCAAAGAAATCTTGAACTCTAGGATTGGAATAATCTTTTCCAGGAAAAATTTGGTATTTAAACCCTTTGGGATCCTTTTTCTCACCTGCAAATGCTTTAGGCGAATCATCAACCAAAACATGATCAGGAGTATCGTATCTACCATAACACAAATCTATACCTCCTAAAAAGGCTATAGTATGATCAATAATCAACAACTTCTCATGGTGCGCCCAGAAAAAAGTATTTTGAAGGAACTGGTTTGGTGATCTCATGACCCTTATGTTTTCATGTAAATCCAACAAGGAATGTTTGGTCCAACTAGAATCAATGGGAACAAATTCACCGATATTTCTGTAAATGATGATAAAAATCTTTACACCCTCTTCTGCCTTTTTCTTGAGCAATCTATCAATACGATATTCTTGGTTACCGTTTGCTGGTCTTCTCATATACAATTCAGGTGAAAGCCACCAATCGTGTATAAAAATGACATCTTTTGCCATCAAAATAGCAGAAGACGCAGCATACCAGTAATCTCTTGCATCCACGAACCATTGTGCCATACAATTGTTTCTAATTGGTGCAAAAGAGTTAAATCTCTTGGGCATTGCCCATTCAGTTTTAGAATGCATCATTTTTATGCTTCTAATCCATGAAGTTAACTCATGTGCTGACTTTGCCACCATCTTCATTTTACGCTCTTTGTTCTCAACTGTCAAGTTAAAATGTGGTGTTGTTTGCTTCCCTTTTAAATTTTGTGTTTCCTCAGCAAGCATTTCTTCGTCTTCATCACCTTCAGATTCAGAAGCAAACTTGAGATCATCATCTTTCTCCCCTGCGTACTTCAACTTGAACATTTCGTCAACAAGGAACACATCCAATATAGTTGTAGAGTTGATATCTGCAACGTAGACAATGTAAGAGTCTCTAATGCAGAACCATTTCAAAGTGTGTCTCTTTATCATCGCACCCAAATCTCTAGCTTTCAAATGACCGACTCTCCAACCTTGCTTTTTAGCAGAGGTGGCAATCAATAAATACCCTTGTTTACCCCTATATCCATGGTCGTTGGACAAAAGAATACCTATTGGAGAAAGTTCAAAAAACTGGAAAAGCCTGTTAGATTGCGGCTTCAAAGCAAGAACAAGGAAGAGCTTATAAAAGTACTTTTCCAATTGCCCTGAATAGTCAGTGTAATTTTGCTTGTATCTAGGCTTTTTAGGAAGCGACATGTTAGAAAACATTCTGCGAATCTGTGATGCTATGGAAGACCTAGATGTGATGGTTGTCAAAGATGGAGCGTCTTGCGCTTTCAATTTGGGTCTTGGGGTGTAATTTGTATTGCTAGTTAAATCATCAATGGAAATAGATGCCCTGGCTCTTTGAGGTGATGCCTCCAGAGAACTGGTTTGAAGCTGTTCTGGCGAGTACTCATAAACATTATTTGATGGATTTTTAAAATCACCATTGAACTTTTCTGCAGCTTCAGGTTTATCAGAATCTCTAGTAAGGTAAGAGTCTCTATCTTTGTCTTTTTCTTTGCCTTTGTCTTTGCTTTTGACTTTACCTTTGCTTTTATCTTTTTCTTTATCATTGAGCTCTTTTTCTTCCATACTGGTAGGCTCACTAGCATAAAACCTCTTTTTCATTTTGGGGAACTCAGGGAGCACCAACTCTTTTTTCATTAAACTGTTGCCATTATTGAATGAGTTTACCATCAACCGGAGCTTATTCAGAAATCCTGCAATCTCCTTGTAACTTTTGACTAAGCTCCATTTAGCTCTATTGGGACCCACGCCATATTCCAAATCAATTCGAAAAATTCTTTTCTTGTTGGAGACTTTGCGAATTGACGAGTTATCAGGCATCAAACCCAATCCAACGGTGGCATCAGGTCCTTTATTAGATTGCATTGGCGTAGCTCTCAAATTATTATGATTCTCCGAAGTTTGAGCTTCAAGGTGATCTTCGGTGGTAGTGAACTGTTTGCGAAGTGGGGACGTATCTTCTGTCACCTCATAAACCTTGATATCAATCAAATGAACCAATATAGGGGACCGTCTGTTGTCATGCTCGTCCAAGAAAAAAACACTAGAGACCAAATTCGATGCGGTATAGCCAAGAAACAAGGATCTGAGCAACAAACTCGCACGATCTCCCGCAGCCTTGTCACTTCTTGACGCTTTGTCTTTTCTAGAAATTGCTTTCGAGTTCCCTTTGACGAATTTGTTGGTTTGGCTTTGGTTTCTCTTGTTGAACTTGAAAAGGTTCTCTTTCCATTCGGCTGGGTTGATGTTGTCGTAGTGGTTGAATTTTGAGATTCTCCTGAGCCAGTGGTCATTCTCGCTCTCATTATTGTTCGTGTTGGTACTGGGGGAGTTGATCTCGCTGAAAAAATTTTTGAAATTTGGGGACGTAGGCGCCTTGAGCTTGTGCAACTTATTTGCGGTGGGACTCAAAAACTTTCTTTTATTGCCGTGATTGTTGCTGTTATTGTTATTGAGGTTGTTAATGCTGCTGCTGCCGCCGGATGCTGGGGCAGTGCTACTTGGAACCACGCCCGCGATCAAGTTCAGGCTCAGGTTCAAATTCAGCAATCCGGCGTCATTGTCATCCTTGTCATCCGCGTTACCGTACTCATTGGCACGGCCGTTACCGTTGGCATGGCCGTTCACAGCACTCTCTGGTTCTGTGCCACCGTTCGCATCTTCAAAATCCTCGTGGACAGACTCGTTCTCAGTGCCTTTCTGCGTCAAAATCTCTGCCTTGCCCAATTCGTAGCCGCTCACCTCGTGGTCGGTGTTGTCGGTATTCTTGCCCATCAAGCTAGCAATGGTGATCTTGTTGGGGATCTCTTGCGGCTCTTCTGTGGGCGAGTTGACTTTGTGCGCGTTTTCGTTGTTTGCGCCCTCAGCCCGTGGGTGCTCGCGCTTTTTGTCTGCGTTCATTACGAGATTGCTGGGTTGTAGCGACATTTTCGCACTCGGCAGCAAAATTAGAATGGCAGTTGGATAAACAAACAAGGCCGTTTTGGTATATTTAGTACGCGCAGCATGGGAAAAAACAAAAAGTTACCCGTTGAAAAATGGCAAGAGCCAGGAAAGAAAAACAAACGTGCGACTACAGGTAGGTGGACAAGTGAATAGTGTAAAATTGGGACCCCGTTGTGGCCCCACTGTGGCCAATTTTGGTGCCAGTTGGTGCCAGTTGGTGCCATTTGCGGCCAAGCACGACGGGTGGCTGCTGCGTGTGTTCTGGAGAGACAATGTGTGCTCCAGAATGGGGCTCACGCGATCTGCGGTTGTGGTGAGCTGGGAACTTTATCTGCGCAACTCCCAGCCGCGGCCAGTAATTCCCTGAGTCGCGCCTACGACCAGCAAGAGCCGCAAGCAAGAGCTGCTACGCTTCGTATGTGCTTCTGTTTATTTACATATTATACATGGATCACTGTTCAATGGACTCCTTCAAGGCGAGCTTGCGTGAGTGGAGGTCGAAAGTGCTGAAAAGCTCCTGGACCGTCAACTTTCTTGGGTCTGCGGATATAGATTTCTTGTCCTCTGCCGGTTAGTAATGTGCTGGTGCTGGCGCTGGTGCTGCCTGGGCCCGAACATGGGCCTGGGCCTTGTCTGGTTCTACTTACTGAACGTCACTTGCACGACTGGATCAGCCTGTTTGGCCGCTGTGATAACCTGAGTCTCAATACCGCAACTACCCTTCATGGATGGCGGGATCGAGGCCAAAAACGCTCTAGCGACCTTGCCGTTTTGCGCCAACGGCTCGAATTTCACGACTACCTTGGTGAAATACTTTGTGATCATTGCCTGGTTTTGCCAACTTTTTTTTTCTGAATTTTTTCCGATGAAAAAAAAAAAAAAAAATAAGGTACCGCACAACAAATCACGTACCCGGTCGATTTCCCAGTTAGTAGAAGTTGCGGGATTGCATCCATCTACGGGCCCCATTGTCTTGCTTATCTGGGAAGTGTATTTATGTCCGCAATTTCGCACGAATTTCCTCGAAGTCAAAATACAAAAAGCAGAAAATTCGAAATAAGTTGGCAGCAATGAAACTCGAAACTACATCTTCTTCTTCCTCGTCACTTTCCGGCACCAAGTGCTGTGGAATTAACGTGAAGAAATTGGCCACCTTGGTCCCAGCGTTCCTTCTTTTCGGCTACTTTGGTTACCAGCAGTTGCCCACCGAGTACCAATTTGCTAATGGCATTTCGTTGCCAGTGTCAGTGTCGATGCCGTGCTCAATGAAAATGGACAGCTTCATGCCAAGCCCGGCCGAGGTGCTGTTGTTCAAACCAGACGACTCCTTGTGCCCAATTAGTGCCAAAGTGAGCTACGAAGACTTTGACCTGCTCAAGCCAACCTTGGACAAAATCTGGAAAGACGAGCAGTTCAAGAAGGAGAGTGCCGAGAAGTTGGGAGGCGCCGTGCGTATTCCAACCGAGGTATTTGACGGTGACAACGACATCCTGGATGGCAGCCGTTTTGACACGTTTGGCAAATTGCACGAGTATTTGCACGATACCTTCCCATTGGTCCACGAGAAGTTGTCCTTGGAGAAGGTCAACAAGTACGGCTTGGTATACACGTGGGAGGGCTCTGACAAGTCGTTGAAGCCGTTGGTTTTGATGGCTCATCAGGACGTTGTTCCTGTGGAATGGGCTACAGAATCCCGTTGGACGTACCCACCATTCTCGGGCCACTTTGACGGCACAACGGTTTGGGGAAGAGGTTCAAGCGACTGCAAAAACTTGCTTGTTGGTTTGTTGGAGTCTGCCGAGTTGCTTTTGAACGAGGATTTCAAGCCAGTGAGAACTGTGATCTTTGCCTTTGGGTACGACGAGGAAACCTCGGGCACATTGGGTGCACAACACATTGCTACACACTTGGAAAAAGTCTACGGCAAGGACTCCATTTACGCCATCATCGATGAAGGAGCCACTGGTGTTGCACATGTGGGTGACAGATTCTTTGCCACTGTTGCAACGGGTGAAAAAGGATATCTTGATAGTGTTGTTGCCCTCACAACACCAGGAGGCCACTCTTCC
Organism: Saccharomycopsis lassenensis; assembly: GCA_031125475.1. Lineage (NCBI taxonomy): Eukaryota > Fungi > Ascomycota > Saccharomycetes > Ascoideales > Saccharomycopsidaceae > Saccharomycopsis > Saccharomycopsis lassenensis. Next base: position 315,815 of record JASTUK010000001.1, read on the forward strand.
ATCCCACCAGACCACACTTCCATTGGTATCATGAGTGAGTTTGTGAACGAGGTCGAATCGACTCCATTTGACCCAATTGTGTCCAACGCCAATCCATACTTGGGCTACTTACAGTGCTTTGCCACACACTCCAAGCTGATTGATCCAGAATACAAAAAGGAGATTTTGTTGGCAAACGTGAACGAAAAGGCCAACAAAAAGTTGAAAGAACGTATCGATAGTGAACTTTCCACCAGATACTTTATCAAGACCTCGCAGGCCACCGATATCTTTGACGGAGGTATGAAGGCAAACGCATTGCCAGAAGCGGTTTCTGTTACTGTGAACTCGAGAATTTCTATTGACTCCAACGTCAAAGAGACTTCAGAAAAGATTTTGGGCAACTTGATGAAGGTGGCCGAGAAGTACGACTTGGGCGTTTACCAAGAAGGTAAACTTTTGAGAAACGTGACTGAGAACGGGTACTTCAACTACACCTTTGTGGACCCATTAGAGGTTGCCCCTGTGTCCCCATGGTCTGGAGAAGTGTGGGACACTTTTTCAGGTGCCTTGAGACACTTGTACGAGGACGTGTTGTACCCTGGCGTCATTGACTCTGACGTCGTTGTGACTCCTGGTATCTCTACTGGTAACACAGACACCAAGAGCTACTGGAACTTGACGAAGAACATCTACAGATACAAGCCAGGCGACCTCAAAAACGACACAAAGAAACTTGGTAACGCACACAGTGTTGACGAGTTCGTCAGCATTGATGATCACTTGGCAATCATTGCTTTCTACTACGAGTACCTCAGAGTCGTTGGCCAAAAGTCTGTAGTGGATGTTTAGAGTTGGACTTCAACAATAAAAGTAAGTTTATGTTAATGTAAAGGCCACCTCCCGTAGTTGTAGTTGCTCATTTAAGTGAAAACAGATTTCTCCTTACGACTATACCAAGCGCAATCATCTATGTAGGCAAAAACTGATAACGAGCCAGTTTTGCATATCTAAAATCTGCTTTTTTGTTGTGAGCAATGCAAGCCGGCCCACATCACGCGTATAAACCAACACGGTGCCGAATTTATGATGCCAAAGATAATAGATAGATGTCTCTCAACTAAATAGGCTTTTTCCCCATAAACCTTCTCACAGTTAGAAAAAATAAATAATCTACAAAAAAGAAAAAAAATGCATGATTGACGTTTAGAAAATAATCAGAGTAAATCGTTTTTCCTCTTCTACTCGTTGTTCAGCCTCTTCTCCTGCTCGTCTTTCCTTAACAAATAGCTTGAGCAAATGCTCTGGGTTATCATACATGTTATCATACATGTTATCAGAATGTAGCAGTGGGTTTCAAAATCGACTCAGACAAAGTTGTCAGATTGATCCCAAAAAAATGGTTTTTTCTTTGGTTGAGAAGAGCCCAACAATCGCATCAATACATAAAATGAGCTGCTCTTTATTTTAAAATTTGCTACAGAGAGGAAAGTTTTTGATTGTGTTTGGGGGTAAACTTAGATAGATGTCACTGAAGCTCGGCAAATTGCTGCTGATTAGTGCACTTGTTACCCGGGCACCGTTGGGTATAGTTGTAGGGTGCTGGAAATTCTAGAAAGATCACCGCTAAACACAACACGTCAAAGAAGAGCCATGAGGTACAGCTGCTGGATTTTGTTCTTGTTGCACACGCTTTGTGTGACAGCGTTTGGGTTCTACGACAAGTCTGATGTCATTGAGGTTTCTGCCGACAGTTTTGAGGAAGTCGTTTTGAAAACAAACTACACCTCGATAGTCGAGTTCTACGCACCATGGTGTGGGTACTGTCAAAAGTTCAAAGGAGGATACAGAAAAGCCGGGAAGTTGCTCAGAGATTTGGTGCAAGTGGTGGCCGTGAATTGTGATTTGGAAACAAATAAGCCTTTGTGTGGCAAGTACAAAGTTCAAGGGTTTCCTAGTGTGAAAGTGTTCAGACCACCAAAGGCTGGTTCGAAAAACAGAAAAGGACAAGGGTTTGCTAACGAAGACTATAACGGGGAAAGAAATTCGAAAGGGCTAGTGAGTTTTGCACAAACAAGAGTGAAAAGCTACGTAAAACGGATTTTCAATCCATCGAACCTTGAAAAGTTCCTCTCGGCATCTCCACAGGTGAAAATGGTCTTAGTGAGTGACTCAAAGAGAAAGCCGAGCCTTTTTTTGAAATCGTTGGCAATAGACTATTTGGGTGTCGTTGATTTTGGATATTTCGATTTCAAAAACGACTTCAAGGAGACTGACTACTTGCAAAGCGTGGGCTTGCAAGATCTCAAAAAGCCATTTTTCGTTGTGTACAGCGGCGACAAGGTGGTTGCCATAGACGGCGAATTGAGCAAAGAGAAGATTAGCGAAAAATTGAAAGAACACAACATCAAGCCCAACGAAGGCCCAGGTTCTGACAGAAAAAAGGTCATTGATTTGTTGAAAAAGGGCAAGACCTTAAAGCAGGCGAAGAAGTTGTTGAAAAAGGCAAAGTCGACGCAGCACGACGAGTTATGAGAGAGAAAAAATATAAATTTTGTGACCTGGGCTCATTCAGGTTTTGGCATATTGGCAAAATTAGTGCTCTCATGCATTGTAAACCTCATTCCAAATGTAGAAATCTAACTAGGTCTGATAATTTGATTTTTAATCTCTGCTTTTTTTTTTTTTTTTTTTTTTTTTGCATTTACCCTGCACTCAAACAAAATTTTTCTCCATGAAAAATAATTTTCCCAGTACATCACAATACTGTAATTATATCGATAGAATAGATCAGATCCCAGGCTTTTTCCAGAAATATGTTCACAAAAAAAGATCCTGCCCAGATTGCAAAGCACACCGTCAATGAATGTCTTAACGACGCGCATGTGTTGCCATACAGCTGGACGATGTTTTTCCACTCGAGAAAGAATCGGGTACCAGTGAAGGTTGAGGAACAAGGCGAGTCAGAAAACGGCGTTGCTACTGGGGCTACTGGGGCCATTTCTGGAGCTGCAGGCTCTGCAGGTGTCTCTGGATCTACAGCCACGCAGCTGCAACAGACGACGCCATCTGTGGACTCGTTTTTGCAGACAATCACTGAGATGGACTTCCCAGAGGTTTACACGAAAGATACATACAACGGGATGCAGAAAACTTGTGTGAATATAGCCACGGTGGAGCAATTGTGGCAAGCACTTTCTTTAATCAAGGTCACGAGCGAATTGCCAGCAGGCTCAGAGTTTTTCATTTTCAAATCTGGTGTGGATCCCGTATGGGAGGACCCTATCAATGCCAAAGGTGGCAGATGGATGTTTAAGTTTTCAAGAAGATATCAAGCACAACTGCATCATTCTCACCACTCACATCACTCACATCAATACCAACAGCAGAATCAGGACGAAAAGGATTTGAAACAGGTGCGTCGCAGAAGTGCATTGATTTGGGAGAGATTGTTGTTGAGAGTTTTGGGCGGTTCGTTAATCGGCGAGGACAACATCAACGGTGACTTATTATTAAACGATATATCGGGTCTCGTATTGAGTATCCGGAAGGAGGAAGAGATTATAAGTGTTTGGAACACTAATCTCTGCTTTGAGAGAAAGTTTCAGGAGCAGTACTTCAGCAATATCTTAAAAATGAACCCTTTGTTGAAGAATTTGTTGAATCTCGATAGCTCCGAGGAGTTAGAGCCGGAAAACAAGAAGAGAAACGGTGCAAATAGTAATTTGTTCAATGATAGAAGAGTTTTGTGCCGTGCGGTGTTGAGCATCATCAGGGAGGTGGACAGTATAATGAAAGGCAGCGACGTTATAGATACAAAGAACTCGGGACTGAACGAAAGAGTGCACGGGGTAGTTTTTGAGTACAGATTGCACTCGGACAACGGCGACCACAAAAACGACAACCACCAAAACCACCATCACAACAATCACCATAACCACCACTATAAGCACAACAACAGAAAGTACAATAACGACAACAAGCATAGAAACGATAACAAGGAGTACGAAGAAAACACGGGGACGTCTGCTTGGGACAAATTGTTTGAGGCAGACACTTTCAATTTGAAGCCAGTGCGCCACGAAAACTACGAGAGCCCCGACCAGGCCAGAAACTTGATGTCGATTCGCAAGAAGTTGCAGAATTTGCATACGTGAGAGTCAAAAAGTCAATAGGTGATGGCGAGTGGATGATACTAAGTAATATTTATAGTGTAACATGCATGACGAACTGTGAATAACTGAGAATCTGCTGTAAAGCCCCGCAAGGTCTCTTGAGTCTACGTTTTGGGAATGTTAAAACGCGTAGTATTGCAATCTGCTTTCAAAAGAGCAACTCAGCAACTGGCTCAGCTCTGGCTCAGCTTTGGGTCAGCATCTGGTTCAGCTGCTGCGTTCTGCGTAGTCCAACTTCTCTTTGACCCTCTTCAAGCTCATTTTCACGTCGCCCTTCTGGAAGTGGTCCAAGTTGAAGTACTTTGGCGCAAACTCAAACAACCACTCGGGTTTGATTGCCGTCACCGTTCTGATGTAGTTTTTGCTCGTCAACACAAACTCGTTGTAGATCACCCATTCGCTGTCCTGGGCCAAAACGGTACTTGGGTGGATCAAGACCTCCTGGTTGTCCTTGAGGGTCAAGTACCCCTTGGTGCCAGACTTCTTCTTGGCCACTTGCATGAAAAATCCGGCAGTCAAGGCCTTGGAAACGTGGGTGAAGTACGTTTTGTCGTTTTGAGGCGAAACCAAATCGATGCAGTGGATCTCCATGATCCGGCGCAACTGGCTGCGCACGCTGTCGGCGGTTTGCAAGGATCTGTACAGCAAGAAGTTCTCTCTGCACCAGGCCTTGACTGCACTCTTTGGCTGCTCTTTGAAACTGTGGTACACATTCAAAATGGTCAAATGGTCACCGTCTGGGTGGGCAAAATAGGCCTTGGCCTCGTCGGCCTCTTTCTTCGAGTGGATTGGCCGCAAAAACACGTTGGGAACCGAGAGCATCGCCACAATCGACAAAATCTCGTTGGAGCACTCGAATTTGGGCAGTCCAATCAACATAACCGCCAACATTGGGTCCAAGGGAAAGGTCAGGGCCAAACGGCCCAACGCCGTCAAGTTCCCGTCGTCGTCCAAACACCCCAAGTAGTTCAACTCCTCCAAGGCACGCATCATCGTTTCTGGTGCTGGTGGATCCATGAAATCAAAGTGCACCAAGTCGTCAACACCCAATTTTTTCAACTCCAAAACCGTGCTAGCCAAGTTGCTGCGCAAGATCTCCGGGTAGCTTTGCTCGATCAACTCTTTCTTGAAGGCCTCCTCCGTGTACAATCTGAAGCACTTTCCCGGTCTCGTACGACCAGCTCTACCAGCTCTTTGCTGGGCAGAGGCCTTGGAGATTGGCGACACCAACAATGACTCCACACGCACTCTTGGGTTGTAGACCTTCTGTTTCAGGAACCCGGGGTCTACCACGTACACGATACCGTCGATGGTCAACGAGGTTTCTGCGATATTTGTCGAAACAATGACTTTACGTCCGTTTTCTGGGGCCGGCTCAAAAATTTTCTGCTGCTGGTGTGGCGGCAAAGATCCGTACAAGGGGTAAACTTTCAACGGTCCACAGTTCTGGTCGCGCGTCAACTCGTCTGCCTGGAGCTCCAACTTGCGGCAGCTGTCTTCAATTTCGTCTTCACCGGTTAAAAAGAGCAATATATCACCTTTTTCCTCCGTGGCGTGGATTTGCAAAACTGTTTTCACGGCCGAGTCCAAGTAGTCTCTTTGATACTCCGGGGTGTAGTAGATCTCGACGCTGTGTGTACGGCCCGGAACCGACAATAATGGCGCATCGTTGAAGTACTTTTGGAATTTTTCGGCATCCAAAGTGGCAGACATCACAATGACTTTCAAATCCGAGCGGCGTTGCGTCACTTGCTTAATAAGCCCCATCAAAATGTCCGTGGCCAACGTTCTCTCGTGCGCCTCATCCAAAATGATGCACGAGTATCTGGACAAGTCGTGGTCTTCCATGGCCTCTCTGAGCAACATACCGTCGGTCATGTACTTCAAAATCGTTTTGTTGCTGGTGCAATTTCCAAAACGCACATTGTAACCGACCTCTTCGCCCAACTGCACGTCCATCTCCTGGGCCACTCTCTCGGCAACGGACATGGCTGCCACTCTCCGCGGCTGTGTACACGCCACTTGAGACTTGTACAAGTGTGGCATCTCGTCATACAACACAAACTGCGGGATCTGGGTGGTTTTACCCGAACCGGTCTCTCCCACAAACACCATGATCTGCGTGCTGTGGAACATGTCGAGAAACTCTTGTCTCTGCGCGTGCACAGGCAAGTCTCTTCTCGTCTGCAAAATGCCAAAGTACCGTTGCGAAAAGGCCTGCCCCGTGAATGGGTTAATGCTGCCGCTTTCCAATCTCTCCGCGTCCGCGGATGTTGTTTTGTGCTGCTGCAACCCGGCAAACTCGCCCGCGTCGTGGACTTCCATCTCTGCGCTGTTGTCGTGTGGAATACTGGCGTACTTCATTTCTGCCTCCTCTGCCTCGAGCTCGGCAAGACTCTCAGTCTTGGCCTTCTTCACAGGCCGTTCTGCGTCGCTCTCGGCGTCTGTTGTCTTCTCCTTCTTCTCCTTCTTCTCCTTCTTGTCTTTTTTCTCCTTTTTCTCCTTCTTTTCCTTCTTCTCCTTTTTGTCCTTCTTGATTTTGTCCTTCGATGCCATAGTGCTGAGTAGTACAATAATTTTTTTTTTTTTTATCGCAAGAGGGTAAACGATGCAGGGGGTCTTTGAAAATTACACCCCCACAATGGCCCCAAGTAAGGTACGTGAGTTCGAATCTCACAGCGTCCATAAAAATATCATTTATACAGGGCAAATACACATTCGTCACTACAGGGGGGCCCTATTAGCAGGACCAAGCCTTACAAAGTGCCGTAAATAAAAGATACCAATATTGTCGTTACGTCGTGATTGCGAGCGCGATTTCATATGTTTGGCGCCAACGAGTCCAAAACCACAAGTCTGTCTATCTCCTGGATCGTAGCATGAATCAACAGTCTGGCCTCCAAGGCCATCCAGAACAAAACTAACACAAAGCTGTTGGTTCCGGACAAAAGCGATGCGTTTTTCATGTTGGCCTCTCTCAAAACCGGGACCGCACTGGCAAATAAGTCCAACTGAGGGTTGAGCTGTCGGCCAATACCTTCAAGAAGCAAGATCGCCACCACAACATTCACAAAGTCAGGCTCCATTCTGACATGGTGCAATCTCACCATCGTGAGCATCTTCTCTAGCAAGTCGCCAATGCTCACGTTTCCCAAAGTGAATGCACGATTTTTGATTGTCCCCACAAGTCTTTGTACTTTGAGTGCAAAAATCTCTGGATCGATTGCAGTGCTTGGGTCTCTGGATCTCTCAATCATCAACTCACCGGCTCTGTACCCGTCAAACGTCGTCAAGGCCCCAAATAGATCCAAAAAGTTTACCCTATCCTTTTCGTTAAGCTGTGTAACTAACCCAGTATCGATGTAGCACACCTCTGGCCTATAGCCCAGATCGTTTAGCTCACAAAATTTGTCCAAAATTGCATTGTAGTCGTGGTCCAGATGCAAGTTGGCAACTTTGTTTTGCTTAAGCTTCTTTTCCAAGCTCAACAACTCGTTGGTAAGCGTTTTGATGTCTTCAGAAATGTCTCTTTCTTCCTGTTTTGTCAACTTCTGCACGTTATTCTCCCTCATTTTGTAGAAGCCAACAAAGATGTTTCCTGGGTGCAAGTCACTGTGGATGAAATTGTCTATGATGAGCATTTGAAGGAATGAGTCGAGGATCTCGTTTGAAAGTATCTTTGAGTAGTTCAAGAACTTGGCTTCTCGTTCATTGGAGCTCGCCTTGCCCGATGCCACTCTCTTTTGCGCAATTGCAGAGAGCTCCAATAGTAAGGATATCGGAATCCCGTGAATATACTCTTCAACCAAAACTCTTCTGGAGGAGCACTTCAAGTACGGCTTTGGGAACCTTATCACCATTTTGTTGTGCTTCATCCACGTTTTCTTGTCTTTGAAGTTTTCAATGAACTGCTGCAAGTTGGAGCCTTCAATGCGCAAGTCCAACTGTGTGTTCATGAAAAAGTTGAAGTTGTCCACTTCTTCAGGTAGCGAGAGCCATTCCATGGTGGGGATGGCGTTTATAAAGTTGGCAAAAAACTTCATGATGCGCAAGTCCCGGTGAATCTTTCTCTCGACTTTCGGGTGCATCACCTTGATGGCCACGTACTGGTTGGGTTTTGGCGCACTTTTCTTGAAATACGTGAACTTGTCCTGCAACGAAAACTTTTTCTTTGTGTCAGCTTTTGCCTCGTGCTCCTCCTCGCTGAGCATATTCAAGTACTTCTCCGACAACTTGGCCACGTAAACTTGCGCTATGGAGCCCACACCCAACGGTTTTTCGTTGAATTCTTCAAATATCTCGTCAAAACGCCACTTAATGCCCTTTACCGTGCCCAAACTCTTCAAAATGATTCGTTTTGTCGCATGGAAAGTGTGTGGCTTGGCGTCAGAGTGCAACTTGCCCAACTCTTCGCACAAGTTTGCGCTGAAAATGTCCGTTCTCGACGCTGCCCACTGACCAAGTTTGATGAAACACGGACCTGCCCACTCCAAGCTCTTCTTCAAGTACCGGTTCCAGACCAATTTACCCCAATTGGTGCCCGTGCGCCTGTTACGAGGTCCTAAAATTGTTAATATCGGATAACTTAACAAAACTGGCGCAAATATCAACGAAAGCTCGCAGAATCTGAATATCACGAGTAGCGGCTCAAAGACATAGCTCGTCACAAACCTGATAACCCGGTTTTGCAGCTGTTCCTCGGCCAACTCGTCCTGCGATATTTGCAAAGTCTCCCTTTCGTTCAAGACACCCGATTGGCCATTCTCGGACACTAAGGCCTCAGCTGGGGCCTCGCTCCTCACCTGGCTCCTGTGATTGCTATACAACTGGTAAAACAGTGCACCCCCAATAGCAGCAATCACTGAGGCGTATTTTGGCAGGGCACGCAGACGCCAGCTAAACGTTACACGCGCCTGTGTGGCGTAGCTTCTGAAAGGTCTTGCGCTTTTGAGCAAACAGTTAAATCTCACTGATCTGCTGAACATGGTTGCAAGTGTGAGTGAGAAAGCACAGAGCAATCTTCAAAATCGCACTATTGAATTTCGCACCCGCCATGCGGAGTTATGCAGCGAGACGCAAGAAGACACGTGCCGGCTGCGTAACGAAAAATGGCAGTATGAGTTGATGTAATTAAATAGTAAGCTGTTATTTGAACAACGGTAAACGAAACCAGAGCCAGAAACTAGAGCCAGCGTGCGCGAAACGAGGAGACTTTGAAACCAAGAACAAAGAAACAAAGGAAAAATTTTCTGTTATTTAGTGGAATTGGAGTCGGAATTGGAATCACAGAAAGAAAAGAAACAGTTACATTTGCGCGTTTTTGCTGATACAAGATAGTAAATCACGATGGCAACAGTTGCAGCGTTGATGACAGATCTCCAGAATCTCATTTCTGAGTCCAAGCGACGCAACAGCGAGATTAAACACGCAGCCGAGGTGTCGTTGAGCTTCTTGAAGAAGTTTGACCCAAACAAGGGCTCCGAGCCCGAATTTATCAAAGACATGGCCTTGGAGCCTAACTTTATTACGCCGTTTTTGCTACTGTGTCAGCTGCGGAACATCAAGTTCAGTTCAATTGCCGTTTACTCGTTGTACCGCATAATAGCAGTGCGCGGCATTCCATTGGGGTCGCTTCGGGACGTTTTGGACTCTTTGCTTGAGGCCTCACACTTGCCAATTGAGATCCAGTTGAAAGTGCTACAGTTATTGCCCACAGTGTATCAAAGCTTCGGGTCCGAAATGAACGGCCCATTGATATCAAAGCTCTTGTTGATTTGCGCCGTGCTTCAGGGTGCCAACAAACCGCCTGTGGTGATAAACACGGCTGCTGCCACTTTCCAGCAGTTAGTGATTTTCATATTTGAAAAAATCGTTGACGAGAAACTTGATGAGAGCGAAAAGAGCGCCACAGTGAAAATTGATAAAGACCAAGAAGTACACGTTCTGGACAATGTCTACGACTGTTTCAGAATTTTCAGTGACTTGTGCTCGCTCATTGAGCATCAAAAACCAACTTTTTTGCAGTTTGACTATCTCACTGAAACATTCTTGTTTGAGCTTATTGAGTCCATTTTGACAAATTTCACCCAAGTTTTCATCCAACACAAAGAACTTGGCTACTTGTTACGTTTCAGATTGACACCCATTCTTTTGAGATGTATGTCCGTGCCTTCAAAAGAGTTCCTGGTGGTTGTCAGAGTCGCCAGAATCATTCTTTTGCTTATACGCAAAAACTTGTCAATTTTAGAAATTGAGTGCGAGATTGTGATATCGTTGCTCAACCACATGATTTTGAACGAGACGCAGTCAGCCATTTGGAAGAAAATGGTGGTTTTAGAAATTTTTCAAGGAGTTTTCCAAGATGTCGAAGTCATAGAACAGATTTTTAGTTTGTATGATAGCAATAAGGATAGAAAACACGTTATCAACGATTTTTTCATCAACAGTTTATGCATAATCAATTCGCCACATCTGAAAAAGCTGTTGAAAACAAAGTCAGTCATTCAACCAGCGCCATCAGAGAATTTAGATAACCCACAAGAAAACACCTTCATGGTCGACACAAATCCCAAAAACTTTGCATATTTGGAAATGTTGGACAAAACAGAGCCCCCAGCAGCTCCAAATAATTATTTGTATTCTTTGATTTTGAAATGTGCGTCAACTTTTGTCGAAACTTTTGGAGATCATGTCACTAAACTGGACTTCTTTCGTGTACTCAAATCCTACAAATTTTTCAACTCAAAAAACGTTGAAGATGTTGAGTCTGAAGAACAAAAACACCAGATAGTTTTATACAGAGCAGTGGTACTCCAGAATTATCAGGTCTTGTTGTCATTATTTGAAACATACTTGTACTCTGTTTTGTCGAACGAGTGTTTCTATGACTTGTTGAGTACACTATATACACTCTGCTATTCTCTGGGTGTTTTAGGGTTACCAGAACCTAGAGACAGAATTGCCAATTTACTAGCTGTGTCGTGTATCAATAACACTGAAGTTAGACATGGTCACATTTCGAGAAACTCTGGTCAATTCAACAGAGACCAGAATTCTGCCGCCACTGCAGAAAAGAAAGAACAACAATCAGCTCCAGCAACCAAATCCTTTGGCGAATCGTTTTTTGGTTCAATCAGCTCAAGATTTTCAACACATGCTAATACCGTGGCAAATGCAGTTGCCTCTGCAACATCTAGTGCAGAAAATATAACAGGACTAGCGAATTCTCCTACAAGTCCATACTTGGGTGCTACAAATGCTGGCCATATAGTGCTTCACTCTAGATATTTGAATGACAGACATTTAGGGGCTTTGCGTGTTTTGCATCATTTGATAGTGAGCTTAGGACCTTACGTGAGATTGAACTGGAAGGACATTTTCATTGCGTTGCAATGGATGGATTACTATATTCGTGGACCTCCAGAAAGTTTTGAAAAACCTTTTGTTTATATGAAAACAAGTTTAGGGAACAGTCCAGTGGCAAGACCAAACGAAATTGCTGCCTCCGAACTGGCTATCAAAAATTATCCTGTTTATTTCAAAAAGTACTCATTGAAGTCACTCATGGAGGTTCTTAGCACGCTTATCCTGCTCTCAGATACCGTCATTTTTTGTGAAGTCGACAAAACTGACAAATTATACTATGAGCTCAATGCAGTACTGGTTTTGAAATCAACTGAGATTAAAGATGGGGATCCGCAAGAATTGTGTCCTTGCTTTTACAACAAGCAATTCTATTTGGACTCACTTTCTAAGATTGTTGACGTCAGTGCTTCAAGATTTTTGGCTGAATTATTAGATCCAAATAAGAACATCACAGATTTATTGGCTATCAATGATGAATGCTCGACTAGCTGCAAGGTGGTTTTCAGCTATTTGTTTCAGCTTTGTAGCAATCGCGATTTGTCAAGCTATTATAGAATCTTGAGTTGTTCAATTTTCAACAAAGGTTTGGCAGAGATTGCAAAAGAAAACACAAAGGTAAACAAAGACTCCGGCAGAAACTCAGTTGAGCAAAAACTTTTGCAGACATTGAAACATTTGTTGGTAAAATTTGAAATCTCAGAAGAAGCCATCAGCCCAGACAATGAGCAATCGATATCAATATCAGTGGTAAACTGCGAGTTCGATATGATAGTAAAGTCCTTGGAAAATTTGAAAGATATCTTAGATATGTACGGGTTGAACTTTGATCAGAGTGCTTGGAGCATGATTTTTGAGATAATTGATCTCAGCTTCAATCTTTTTGTGTTTTCACAACCAGAAGTGAGCTCCTACGGGTTTTCAGAAAAAAAGTTGGTCATAACAAAGCTTTCGTTTGAGATATTGCAGTTGATGTTAAACGATTTCTTGGGTGTTTTGTCTTTACCGATAGTGAAGCACCTTATAAATACAACGCATCTGTTCACAAGCCAAACCAGTGATATAAATGTCTCTTTCACTTCTATCAGCTACTTTTGGCAAATTAGTGATCACATTAGAAGCTCTTTATTGACGAGTGTTTCAGAAGAGTCTCAAAAGTTGGGAAGCAAAAAGATGTTGACAGAAATAAAAAATGCGGATGATTTGTCAAAATACATCCAAAACTTGGAGACAATTGATACTGCAGATGAGCAGGCCAAATTTATTGCTTATAACGCTCTTTGGATTCACTTGTTAGAAGTTTTAGTCGAGACATCCTCATCAGAAAGAGACCAAGTGCGTAATGGTGCTATTCAAACGTTTTTCAGGATTCTTGAAACCCACGGAAAAGATTTGCTGTCTCTGTGGGATTTATGCTACAATATTGTGATATCAAAACTCTTAGCAAGTAGACCTTTGATTCCAAGAGGTGTGAGTTTGGAGCAATTGGCGCAATTTCGTACAGAGTGGTCAGAGAGTTTGACATTGATTACAAATGGTGCGGTAAAGTTTTATCAACTTTATTTTGTTGACTTTACAAATGAACATGTGTTGGTGTACTGGAATGGATTATTCAAATTTTTTGAGGACGTCTTAGAACTCAATTGGAACGACTGTGATCTAAAGCTTTATGAGGCATTCAATGAGTTGTTGGATCTGTTTGCAAATATGCCAAATGTTCCTACTGAATTATCTGAGTTACTTTTCAAATTCTGGTCTTTCAAAGGAGTCTCATACAATGTCACTTTGAACAAACATTACCAAGAGCTGCTTACTTTATTAATGAAGTCATTTGTTTCATTGGTGAAAGTGACAGACGTTATGGAGAATGAAGCAAAAGCTCAAAAAACGCTTCAATTACTCAATTTCGCCATAAAGTATCCAATCCTTCCAACACTCTTTAACGACAATATTTACCCAACGGATTTGCAAAAGCTGGTCTTGGAAAATTTAAAAATTTTGGCTGAGAGTAAGCTGATTCAAATTCAATCTGGCGTGTTGTTGCAGCTTGTCGCAATTGTTGTGTTGCCATTCTCTACCAGAAATAAGATCAAGGAGCAATTGAAGAGCAAGTTGTCAAAAGATATCAAGATTTGCACCTTTGTATCCGTCAGTTATCATTCAGTAAAGATATTGCGCAAATGCGTTGATAGCATTACCGATTACAAAATTTTGGTTCAAAACGACTGTGTGAATAAGTTGTTGAGCAGATTATTAGAGCCTATAAAGCAAGCGGCAAAGGGTGTGAAGGGTAGCAAAGAGCTTTGGAAAGAATGCTTTGATATAATTGTGCCAATGCTAGAAAAGCTTTCACCCATAATGCACGACGATGAATCAAAAAATGAGATCAGTTTTGAAACAAAGGAGCAATTTTGGCAACTAGTGGTAGAGATTTTCAAAACAAATTTGAATTTGAATGTCACTGAACCTGAGGGCGAGGAGTTTTGCATCAATATTTGCACAAGATTGAAAGACATAATTGTGCCTAGTGTGGCATTGACTAGTTTCAGACCGCAGCTATTGGCAAATCTTGCCAAGTATGTTTTGGATTATTCATACATTTACGAGAAAGATGAGATTGAGGAAGAATTTGTCAATTTGGGCACAGTTGAAGGGACTTTGAAAAAGTTGCTGGTGGTGGAACCAAAGACTTTGTTGTTGCACCCCGTCAAGATGTTTTCTAGACACAAACTCCGTCTAATGTGCTTAAACGACTTGATTGAGCTCTCAAAGCTCCCAGAGAACGAGCCGAGCGATGAAGCTCAAAACTTGATCAGCAGCGAGTTTTTCCCATGTTTCTTGGTGAGGTTGCTCTACGTTTTGAAGAAATTTGAGGCTACAGGCAACATTGTGAACCACGCGCCAATACCGAAGATCCAACGTGTGGAGTTGTTGATGGCACTCAAGGGCTTAAACGACTTATTGGACAACTTCTCGCAGTCGCAATTCAAAGGCAAAGACAGCAGATTTGACCAATTTGGATACGTGGTGCCACGGCTCGTGAAAACCATACCTATTGGAAGCAAGGTCAGAGGCGTGAGTGATTTGGTTGAGAACTTCATGTACGAGTTTGCCAGCAAGTCAATGCTGCAAAGAAGAACTATAACCGGATAGCGGGCCGAATGGAGATATTTGAAAACACAAATTGAACATAAAAGGCGATTAAATAAACGAACAGCACAATTGGGTAGCACAAGTACGTGATTGTAGAACAGTAGGCTCCATATTATAGAAATGGAGGGAGGGGGTGCAAACCACACCCCACCAATTCTACGATGTATCGACCAAATGAGCCGGGTAACATCCACGACAATGAGTTTTCTAACGCTACAGTATCTATCACCAAACAGAAAGCACTGATCACAGTACCCAATGTCCTACGATCCTGACGATTTTGACAACAACCCGTTTTCGGAGCCCGGAGCACCCGAATCCGCGTACTCCAATATATACGAGAACACAAGTCCAGTGGACAATTATGCTGCGGAAGACCCGTTGAAAAGCGGATTTGGGACCGCAGAGCCAGCACTGGAGACAAGTGACCAAGTTGCAACAGAAACTGGGCCTGAATTACCACCAAAAGACCACGAAGAAGACTCTGAGACGCAGGTGAAGCCAGAATTCAAGCCGGACTTACTGTTGTTGCCGGAGAGAAGATCACGCAAGAATTACAAAATCACGATCAAAGTGTCTGGCATAGAACGGGTGGCCAAGCGAGATCCGATTGTGAAGTTCGATGCCTACACAAACTTGCCAAACTTCAGGGGCACGGTGTTTCGGCTGATACGCCGTCTGCACAATGAGTTAGAGAAATTCTTCAACTATCTCAATGGTGCTAATGCCGAGTGTTTTATACCGGCTTTGCCACCTACACTGACGAGTTATGGTGCGGGCAGTGAGGAGGACGAGATTAAATTGACCAGCTTGCTACAGGAGTGGTTTGACAAGATAACATCTAATCCGATATTAATAAGAAATGAGGAGTTTGTTTATTTTATCGAGAACGATTCGGGGTATAGTCCGATAAATAAGGGCAAAGTACCGGCTACGGGTTTGAAAAGAAAAACGCTTAAACAGTTGCAGCCGCCTCCGGACGAGGTTGAAGAATTGGTGCATTTCAGACCGTATATCAAGTCCATTTACGTGGAGATGCAAAACGTGTTGAAAAGCTTTGAGAAAATGGAGAGAGTTAAGAAAAACTATGGTCTTCATGTGACAGAATTAGGCCACAAAGTTGCCGAATTGGCGTCGTTAGAGACAATGCACCCGGGAATGGTCAATCTATGGAAGAAATTGGGCAAGAGCTTGGTCAGCTACGGTGACATCGAAGCTATAAAAGCAGTTTACGAATTGGCCACGTTTGGGGACCAGATGAAGCTTTTGAGCGACGACTCGTACGTTATCAAGGAGCAGTTAACAAACAGACATTTGTTGATGAGAGACTTGCAGAATGCTGAACAGATAACAAAGAGCAAGCATGCGCAAGCATTGAAGATAAAGACCAAAAGATACGAAGACCCATTAAAGATTGATCAAATCATCAAAGAGTTGGAAGAGTGCAAAACCATAGAGGACAATATGAGATTAAAAGTAAAACGTGTTTCTGACAACATGTTGATCGAGAAACAGCAGATATTGGAGTACCAGGACAAAAAGATCCGTAAGATACTCAAAGAATACACCGAGAAAGTTATTGAAAACGAGCGCAAAACGTTGACAAACTTTGAGAAAATCAGAATAGACGTGAGGCTCGTTGACGAGAATGGTGGACTTAGCCGTTTGGGCAGAGAAAACTACCCAAAATTGACCAGCAACTTGCGCGTCAGCCAGAGATATGACGGCGATGACTGGAGTGGTGACCGCAAAAAGGGACCTTTGCTGCCAGAGGAGGACACCCGGCCCGTGCACATGAGTCCTACACAACAAAAAACGAAGGAGGCTGTTTTGGACTACGAAGACGATGAAGTTATGGACCCCAAGTATGCTGCAAGCTTGCTTGGCGTTCTGACTTTCTAAAAAGCAACACTGTTTGCAAATGAAAAATACAAAAACGAGAGAAAAACGAAAAAAAAAAAAAAAACAGAATATAAAACTTAAAAATTTGGTTACTTTTAGTTTGCTTTACTTAAACATGTAATTATGCTCTAACTTTCTTGTTATAGTTCTTCAGGTGGCCTCCCTGGAACTTCCGTTTGTTACCTGGAGCCGTAGCGTCTTTTGTATCCTTCTTAGACTCGGTTTTTGCACTCTCAACACTGGCTTCAAGCTCTTTCTTTCTGTCGATTTCCTGCTGCTTCACCGCGAAATTCCAGTCACTTCTCTTCCGCGTAAACAAATCGAGCTTCCAGTTTCTCCACACCAACTTACCGTAATTGCTCTCTTTCACTTTGTCCTTGCTGTTGATCATCTCCATGCAGATCTTCTCTTTGTAGTTTGTCAACTTGAAACTGAAGTCCCACAACTTGTCGACAATGTGGGAGCCATAGGCGTTGCACGCAAGCTCCACTATGTGGCCCATGAATTTGTTCAAAAGCTTTCTTCTCTGCACGACCAGGGCGTCAATCAAAAGGACACTCTCAACGGCGTGCGAAAAGACACCATGGAAACACATTTGGATCAATTTTGTCGAATCTAAGTTGATAAACGACTCCAAAGCGAACTCCAAGAGCTGCGCGTCGTAGCTGACCAACTGCTCAAAAAACAACGTTCTCCATCTTTCTTCTGCAGTAGGCCAATCGTCGTTTGTGTTCCCCAACGTTGAGCCTTCGAGCTTCAATATATCCTCAATCATATTGTCTTTGTTGTATTTTGACAAAATCGAGTCTAAAATCTCCTGTTTCTTGTAGTCCTTGTTCTTTGTCGACGCATTAATGATCGACTTGGCCATATCCAAGTTCAAATCAATCAATGTGTGGAGTTCCGGAAGCAACTGATCGATAATGTACTTCACTTCACCTCTCGTAAGTCTGAAAAGCAACGCCTGCACCACAAATAACCCGGTATTTGCTCTTTGTGCCAACTTTAAAATGCGCTCTTTCATGTACAACTTATAAAGTCTGTCCACGTTCCTCTGCAATGCGTACTTAATCACGGCTTCGAGGAAATGCGACCCCACGGCGTCACTCAACAAGTATTCAACAAACGCGCCTTCCAGCTGGTCTTTTTCGTCGGTCATCTTGAGGAAAATAGTGTGGTAAAACTCCCTTTCCTTGTTCACCATGCCCTCTAGTTGAATGCAAAGCTGCAACACTGGACTGCCAATCTTGTCGAGTGCCAACTGTCTGAGCGACTCCCGCGTCTGCCCCGCGTACAACGAGTCAAGAAGCAGCTTCAATTCCTCATTCTTGAATGATTCCGGCACCTGGTAGCTTCGCTTGAACTCCTCGGTGTCCTTGATTTCGATCATCTTTCTGGCAACTTTTGACTTCTTACTACGCAACAACGAGCTGCCCACCGTTGCAGACGGAAGCTCTTTGCCAGACAATATGAGCAAAATCACACGTAAGACGTGCGAACCGTACTGGTGGTTCACAAGCTCCTTCACATACGGCTTGAACTCGTTCAACATGTAGCTGAAAAGTGACTCCATTGGCGCGTACAATTCGTCCGTTATTGTCTCTTCGTCGTCATCCTCTTGGCCCTTCGTGAGGATCTCCTTCTCGATGATCGAAGCGCTCTTGATGAAAAGCGTCTCCAAACAGTGTGACGAGTATTTGCGCACTGCGAGTCCCGGAAAGTGTCCAGAAAAGGCTCTGAAGAAGGACTTGATCTGCTTCGGCGTTCCGTTCAAGATCAATCTCTCAATCAACTTAGAACATATCTGGTCGCTCACAAGCTTCAACTCCTTGCCCTTGCACTCTTCGAAGACGCTGTTCACGTAAAGAGCTTTGTCTTCGTCATTCTCGAAAAAATTCACTTTCAAGGTGTTCTCAGCCTCTTTGAAATATGAGTTCTCCTGGGGGTCCACCAAACCAAAGAAAACATTTGGGATCTCGCTTTTCTGCTCAACCGCCGGTACTGTAACTGCAGTAGCGGCAGCAGCAGCGTCCGAATCTTCGGCTTTTTTGCTGTCCTTGTCCTTTGACTTGAGTCTTCTGCCTCTTTCTTTTCCCATACTTAGTAAGTGTAGCTTGCAGCACAAGAATAAAAAAAATTTTATGACAAATTACCCGGCCGCGAAATTTTGATGAGATGAGATGAGGCCGCAGTTAGCTGGGACACAGGACTACTAGTAGTAGTAGTGATAGTGATACGGATGGGTATGCGGTATGTCAAACCGGCAGCTACACAGAAAACTAATCATTCACGTGAATATTCACAAACGATATACCCCAAAAGGACCCTCCCAAAAAATACTGATGATATATAACAACTAAAGTCTGTCGACGACCAACCATGGCGTGGCCTGCACCAACCTTGTTTTGGCGGGCTCAAATTGTCTGCTTGTTGTCCGTGCTCTTGGCAACGTCCGTGCTGCCCACGACGTCCGTGTAGGCTGGTGGTGGGGCGTCATTGCTCTCGCCCGAGTCTGAGAGCAAAGCAGCGCTAGTGCCCACATTGGAAAGAGAGCCATAGTTTTGTGGCAACAAAGCAGCGCCGGCCACAACGTTGTTCTCCACTCTAGCGCCCACCGGCTTCTTAACCGGTTTCTTGACCTTCTTATTGTTGTGTGCGGACTTGTAGGTGATGTAGTATATGGCCTCTTCGTCGTCGTATCTGCGGCTGGTCTCAGACGAGTAGTTGGCTATTATATACCAGGCGTGCAACGTGCCCGGGATGTACCCGAGAAAGCAGAGGGCCACGTTGATGAGCAAATCTGCCGAGCACACGCCTCTTTTGACCACCACAGCTATTGGTGGGAAGAAAAGTGCCACAATCACGAGTAATATATCCAAACAAGCGTCACTCATTATTGTGTGTGTTGTGTGTTGTTTTTTTCAAGTAAATCCTCTTTGGCGTTCTCTGATTGGCAGCTTGCACTTATTTATACAAAAAACCCGGTTTGCCTGTTGAGTGAAGTCAAAATTTTGCAATGCAGATTTGATTTTATAGGGAGGCAAATTTTTTTCGGGCTGCCGTGGCAACGAGGAGCTCCGAAAAAGCACTGGGGAGCCGGGGGAAGAAGCGGAAAAGAAAACGAGAAAGAAAACGAGAAAGAAAACGAGAAAGAAAACGAGAAAGAAAACGAGAAAGAAAACGAGAAAGAAAACGAGAAACGGAAAACAAGCTGGAAAAGAAAACGGAAAAGAAAACGGAAAACAAGTTGGAGGACTCAGAAAAGAAGCAGGGAACAAATTGAGTGGAGTGCGCCCCATCTGATAACTCTAAAAAGAAACCGGATCTGGATATACGAATTTCATCCCAAAGCGATACGCATGCTTAGAGTGCACACCGATGTGCTAGAAGCGAAAGCTAATTTCGCGGGTACCGGGTGCCTACAACCGATGGCCCACCGCTGCCAGAACCAGTACTGGAACCCGAAAGCGTTGCCAGTTACAATTACACTACCCACAAGAGTACCATTAGTGTAACTTTTGGGCACCCATGTGAAGCAACGCTGGGGGCACTCTGCGAGGCAACGTTGAGCAAATAAACGTGACACGCCACTCGCGATTCCAACTCCAATTCCAATTCCAATTGTGGCTCGGTGAAATGTGATATGAGTGTACAAGCCTTGAGACGGCTGAAGCTGAGCGGAATTGCAAGGTTTGATACACTCGCGCCAGACAATAGGCGGGCGGTAGGGAATGTGTGTGTTTTAAACACTGGGCCAGACAGCAAAGACGAAGGCGATCAAACAAATAGGCACGAAGAACAAAAAAGACAAGGTCAAAGACAAGGTCAAAGACAAAGACAAAGACAAAGTCACAGTCAAAGACAAAGTCGAAAACAAAAAACAAAAAAAAAACAAAAAAGACAAAAGGCAAAAAAAGGCAAAAAGTAAAACCAGGAAATGCTCGAGTGCACGTACAAGAGCATCGCAAGAGATCTGGCCGTGCTGTACTGTACTGTAGCGCAGCGTACCGTACGATCTGGCACACAGCAATCGGCCAAATAGACTTTTCAGCTCCGAATTGTTGCTGAACTGCAATTCGGATTTTGGCTTTTTGGCTTTTTGGCTTTTGGCTTTCGGATCACGTAAAAGTCCGGATGGTGCCAAAAAGCTCGGGTTTGAGTTTTGTTAGCCAAACAAGTGTGTGTGTGTGTGTGATAAGATAACGTTTTGTACTTGCGAAGTATGGGCTGGGCTCTTTGGAACTAAAAGACGCACCGAGTGTAATTAATGAAATTCGCAACAATGCGGCGGCGATCAAATCTCATTGGGCAGGCGTCCCATTTAGGCTTTGCCGGACTGTGTGTGGGTACACTGAGTTTAGTTTACTCAGCTGGACATGTCAAGCATCTTGGAGAACAGAAATTTAGGGCCCGATTTCCCCGTTTGGCCCAGTGGTCAGATCAATCTCGAAGTTAGCGAGAAAAAGAAATCTACCCTGGAATGTGGGGCTCGCTGTCGCAAGGCGCTAGCTCCTCCCCCATAAGCTTTTGCTCAGCGTTTCTTTTACTGCCGTCATTGTTGACCTTTTCGCCTGCCGTTTTTGCTTGCTGCTCCAAACGAGTGTGCGCATACAAGGAAGGTTTGGCTGGGCCCAGCAGCGTGTGCAGCGTGTGCAGCGTGTGCAGTGTGTGGTTGGACCGACGATCAAACTCGTTTTCCACGCTTTTGTCAGAAAGACTGGAACCGTTGGCGCGTGGGCCCGAACCCCCCGCCGCCCCGCCGCCCCGCCGCGCTATTTTCCAGGGTTCTGGCAAAGCAAGCCCATCTGGCTCAGTACCCAAGCTGGCACACCAAGCACTCTAAAACACTCTAAGCCCGACCAGGTAAGTGATATTATTTTAGCCCGTTGCACCACTGCCCATTGTGCGCCACATCCAGTTGCTTGGTAAGCGCCTGCTTAGCACTCCAGCGGGCACACACAATAAGGTTTTGTCAAGAGAAACGAGCTAACTTGCTGATTAGTTGGGGAATGAAGCCCAAAATTTGAAACACTGGCTGGGGGGCGGGGCGCGCGACAGCACGATAAAAAATTTTTTTTTTCTTCTTTCTCTCTGGCCCGCTGGGGCCTATTCTTGCTACCTCCGCCGTTGCCGTTGCCGTTGCCATTTGGCTTTTGTGCTTTAAACTTTTTCCTTTTTATTCTTCTACAACAACCTCTTGGAAAATAATTTTCATGGCTTATTCCCCAAATCAGGTTTTAGAAAACTTCCTGAAACTAGTTATTTGGTGGAATAATATAACCGCTCTCGGTAGAATATTCTTTCTTTTTCTGTGTGGTGAACATTCCCAATTGTGAACTTTTTTTTTCATTTTTGTCAAATTTACGTTTTCTATTATGTTCCGTTGTCTATCAATAAAACTTTGTTTGCGCGCTATTGTCATGTCTCGCGATGCCTGTTTCTGCTGACTATTTCGAGATCCATGCTGCTGTTGAGCCGTGACAATCGTGCGTGATGAGGTATAGCTTTTTCCCGCGTTTGCGATAAGAATAAGAATTGACTACCTGGAAGATTTTATGCAACCGAACTTCCGAAATAATATTTGTTTAATTTTTTGAGTCTAAACGTCAAACTCGCAATTAGTTGTTACCCATGGTTACAAACTCGGCTGACGTAAATTTGGGTGTTTCCATTTTCACAACCTAGTGTATAGAGAGGCTTCAGAACAAAATAAATTATTTTCTGGTTTGGATAAAACCATTAAAGTTTGAACCGTAACTTGCTATTGTTTCGGGCCGGATTTTTTTTTTTCTCAGCAAAATAGTTAACCTTAAATGGGGAAATCCCAATCATCCGATCACGTGAACACGGGGCAGCATCTGTACCTGAATAAAACAATACACGTTTTACTTTGCGAACATGGTATATTTCCCACTTGTCTTTATGCATTATGATACATCAGTCCTGTTTCCATTCTTAACTTAAGCAGGTACTCAATGCGTAAATAATTTGCATAACGCATACTTGGGTGACAAAATAGTTTTCGGCTTAAAAATCATTATAAAAAGGTAAATTTCCCCCTTTGCAAATACATAAAAAAAAAATAAACCAACAATCAAGATCCAAAAGGCACCTAAAGGAAAAAACTATTTAGGAAGTCTTTCAGCAAATTACATTACAAACCACGTTAAGAAACAGCGATATATATCCCAGTTCACTTTGCAAGGCGGCAGTCAACAGAGATATATCTAGTTCGCACACACTCCTTAGGAAAAAAACATTACTCACTAACAAAGAAAAAAACGAAAAGATCCGCAGGTACCGTTTCAATTTATTCGTTTACTGTTAATTGATTACATCATAGAAATCTCAAATATAAATAGTGTCTCATCTCAAATCTAGGGGAAAAAAGTAGTTGAAACACGAAGAAAAATTGGATCAAATTTTTGCCAAATCAAATATATATCAAAGCAGCACCAAGAAACACAAAGCGCACTCAGAGAATGTTCACCGAACCAACAGAATACATAAACGACGTTTACAGCAAGGAATATGGCTACGACTGCGAAGACCCAAACATTGTGTATTGGTGTTGTTGCAACTGCCGCACAAAAAACCCAGATTTTTTGACGAATTGCACGTGTTGCAAGAAGTCTACGTGCTCCAAATGCAATTACCCATGGGTGGATTAGGACCTTTGCGATACTGACTACACCAAAAAAAAAAATCAAAATGTAACGAATATGAATATATTATAGTATAGCACAAGTTCAGCCTGGGAACTTTCATGATTTTATGTATATTAGCTTGTACGAAATAGATACAGTAACACGATTGTAGATACAGAGGTAGCACTTTTTTATCTGAAACTAAGGTCCTAAGAGATTTTAGAGAGAGAAAGTCCCAAATAGTGCTCGCGAAGTAGTAGTGAAGTGAAGTGAAGTGGCTGCAAGCTTGATTGCCTGCCCAAAATGGCTGGTACACCCAGATTAAAATCATAGTCTGTTATACAGATGGTGCTTTGAAGCAAATGTGGTGAAACTACTTGGCGCTTGCCGCGAAAACCAGTGACAATAGCACAACAAAAACCAAGTGTTTCAAGGTTGGCTTGATTGAACAAAGCGCGCTGCTGTAGCTCTTTAGTGGCCCTAGTGGTCGGCCAAGCCATTATTGAACTGTTTATGTTGTCTGAGCCCATACATATTTGCAGAAAAAGCACCACACCAATGGGGAACCCACATCTTGTGTGTAGCCGCCTCATAACTTTTAGGCTTTCCTAAAGCAAAGTAGCCTGATTACTGATTACGAAGTTCGTATTGTAAAAATGTGGTTGCCTCAAAAAAAAATAATTAATTTTACCGCTGTACGGGAACAATTAGCGCGACAAAGCAATCGTTTATTATATTAGTAGTCAGAAGAAGTGTGAATTGAAAAAGTGTTGGGCTCATCTCAAAAACATGTACCAGAACAAAAAGACAACAAACAACCCTGCAACAGCAACCGGCGCGTATTGTCGTATTAAAGCGTCAAAGTTGATTTTTTGAGCAGCTTTGCGGTACTTCAACGTTTCGCTCTTCAAAGCACCAGACAACTCGCTCATCTGGTCTAACGAGTTGCCTCTCGAGAGCATATCCTTGATGTTTTTCGACATGATCTGCTTCACGTCGTTCAAGCCGGAAGCAATTTCGTCCACGTTTTTCTGTGCTCTTTGGTCCAAATACACTTTTCTTGTTTTGGAGATAAAGTCGTCAAAGTTGATGAAGGCGTAGGGTCTCAAATCCAAGTTCTTGACCACCTCCTGGCCGTGCGAGTTGTAAAATTCTGTCGCTATTTCGTTCAAGTAAGCAAACGCCAACTTTCTTGGGTACGACTTGTCGGCTATGACAAAGTATATTATTGTATTGTCGGTAATATAGTGCAACGAGTACTTGTTACTCGTTATCGTGGCCTGCGGTTCAGAACCCGGCCCCAATTTGGCCACCAACAACTTGACGTTCTTCTTTTCTTTGGTCAACTCCGGGTCGTTGTCGTCGTCTACAGACGCGCACAATGGGAGCCCATCGTATCTGAAAATCAATGTTGACTTGACCATTTGTTGTTAGTTATTGCATCGATTAGTTTTTTATACGTTGGCAAAAAAGTGTAGCAATACCGGGGCACATAACCGCAATATTTATTAGTGCTGCTCACATGAGATCAGGGCAAAATCGGATTCACGCAAATTGTTGATCTGGGCAAATGCAAGAGAAGATCACAATTACTGTACTAGTCTCAGAGCTTTGGGTTGTTTCTGTGATTTGACCCCGTTATTTGTGCTTGTGACTTTTCTTAGTGAGTTTTTTCCATGTGGTACGTCTGTCACCAACACGCTTCTGTCTGAGTGTCTACTTTGACATGTGAAACAAAGTTAGATGCGTGCGGAAGTGCTGGTGCCACATGGTTCTTTTCACAGAGGCAATTGCAAGTTGGGGGCAAAGTCTCTGGGAGCTGTAAATTGTAGGTCGAAAAGTGTCAGGTGGGTCTTCATGGTTCCTGACTGCACGCGGAAGAAAACGAGAAGAGACTCTACTGAACTGAGGGCAATTTAAGGTTGACTTGGACTCTGTCATCGCCAGTATTGCTAAAGTCGCAGTCGCAGGGCATTTACAACGCAGTACAACACAACACAATACAACACAATACAACACAACGCAACACGATGACAAAGACTTTGTATTGTCCTCTGCTCTCATTGGGGCTCATCGGGGCACTTTTACAGATAGATGATGACGTGTTTGCTTTCAGTGGTTGGTGGTGCGCGTTTCTGTAGTTCAGCCCGGGGCAATGAAAAAAGCCAGTGCAGCTGGCACAGGTAAAGTAGCCATTTTTTGGACCTTACAAATTCAGTAAACATAGTCAAACAGGCTGTTAAAAAGTTCGTCTGGGCAAGACCTAAAAATAGCAGCCAAACTGCAAATCCGTAACAGCCGTAGCGCTGTGTAAATCTTCACCGCACTTGCCACACTTGCCACCTGCTCACTGTCCTTTCTGAGGATGCTGCGAAGGTGAATCAAAAACGTTTCTAAATTTTTTTTTTTTTGCTTTTTTTTTTGCAGAACTGCAGAACTGCAGAACCGCAGAACTGCAACACTTCAAAACTGCACAACTGCCGTTTACGTTTTAGCTCATTGCCAAATAAAGTATTTACAGACCGTAAGACTGGTGTTCGTCCAGGACATGCAGAATCAGAAACCAACTTGCAAGTCTTCTCGTATCTTAACCCAAAAAGCTTCCGCATTTTGAGATAGTTTTTACACTAAACGCAGTCAATCAATATTCAGCTTGAGTACCACACTTCATGACTCCGACTGTATACCTGAACGTTCTCGGCCCGGGACCGTGCCGTACTGGTTATGAGATTACGAGGACCTGAAAAGTGTGAAATAAATAAATTTCACTAGAGGGAAAAAAAAGCGATTCACACTCTTTTTCACTCTTTATCAATTTCAAATGACAAATCAGTTCGAATTACCAGAAAGTTTGTGGAACGACGTCAAGAAGGCCAAGCACATTGTGTTCAGCGACTTTGATGGCACCATCACCTTGCAAGACAGCAACGACTACTTGACCGATAACTTGGGCATGGGGTACCAAAAGCGCAAGAGCTTAAACGATTTGATATTGGTCGAGAAGTTGAGTTTCAGAGACGGTTTCCAGCAAATGTTGGACTCGGTACACGAGCCATGGGACGAGTGCATAGAGTTTTTGAAGAAAAACATTAAACTAGACACCGGCTTCAAGGACTTTTACAAGTGGGCCTTGGCAAACGAGATATTGGTTATCATCGTGAGCAGTGGCATGAAACCGATCATCTACAATTTGCTCAAGGAGTTGTTGAACGACGAAGAGGATCCGCAATTTTTTGACAAGCATCCAATCGAGATCATTTCAAACGACGTCAAGATATTGGATGCCAAGACCGGTAAGTGGGACATAGTTTATAGAGACCCAACACCTTTTGGACACGACAAGTCCATTGAAATTAAAAAAATCATAAAGTACAAGAAAGAACACTTGCTGGAATCAAGTGGGAAATGCCATTTCTTTTACTGCGGTGATGGAGTCAGTGATTTATCTGCTGCCAGAGAGTCTGAGCTTTTGTTCGCAAAGTATGGTAAGGATTTGATCAAATACTGCGAAAGCGAGAAAATCTCGTACCTGACATTTAAGTCTTTTGCTGATATTCACAACAAGATCAACGAAATTCTCGTTGAAGGCAAGACCATTGAGAGTTTTAACGAGTTGAAGAATCGTTAAGTTTGCGCGCACACACTCCAACCTGAAATTTTTCACTAATTAAGATTACGCTAGCTTTTTCATTTAAAATTTGTAGATGCACAGCAGATCCCAAATTATCAAAGTGCCCAACTCCGACTCATTTCATTTTTTTTTCACTCAATTTTCAGATTGTTTGCTTTGTTATCGCTCGTGAAGTTCATGTATATAGTGTGGTTATTGTTGGTGTCATTGTCTGTGCAATTAGAGTTTCCAATATCACGAATCAGACATGAGACTCAAAATTTGGACAGGGAAAATGCTACTTTCTACACGCTATGCCGCAACCGAGATTTAGTGCAAATGTTGGAGACGATCCAGAATTTTGAGGACCGCTTTAATGGTGAGTACCACTACGACTGGATTTTTTTAAACGATAAGCCGTTTTCGCAGGAGTTCGTTGAAAGAACGAGCAACTTGGTCTCTGGGAGCGCGTACTACGACACAATTCCGGTGAAGTACTGGTCGTATCCAGAGGAAATCGATTTGGAGTTTGCTGCTGAAATGAGACATAAATACGAAGCCATGGAGGTCACTTATGGCGGCTCAGAATCGTACAGACACATGTGCAGATTTCAATCTGGTTTTGCTCACAAAACGAGCTTCATGAACTCATATCGGTATTACTGGAGGGTCGAGCCCGGTGTTAAATTGAGCTGCAATGTGGACTACGATATCTTCAAGTACATGCTGCGCAAAGACTTGGTCTATGGCTTCGTAATATCGATATTTGAGTATAAGAACACCATCAAGAATTTGTGGCACTGGGTGAGAGCTTGGGCCCTCGAAAACACCGACTTTTTGAATAGCAATGCGTTGTGGCAGTTCCTTGTCTCCAGGCCAGATCACATTGTGGATAACAACAGTTTGAACACAATGCTGCAGAGCATAGCAACATTAGATTACAACTTGTGTCACTTTTGGAACAACTTTGAAATTGTCGACATGGAATTTCTCAGAAGCGAAGCGTACGAAAGCTTCTTCAACTATATAGATAACACCGGTGGGTTCTTCTACTCAAGATATGGCGACGCAGTCATAAGGTCAATAGCATTGAACTTGTTGGTGGACAGAAACCAGATACACTGGTTTGGAAGCAAAGTCGGGTACTATCACGCCCCATACACGACCTGTCCTTTGAATGATACATTTTTCATGGAGCAAAAGTGCAGTTGCAACCAGGTCTTAGATTTCACGTTCGATGACTACAGTTGCACGGCACTTTGGCTAGATTTGATGGGCCAGTCAGAAGCTGAAGTTGCTGCTTTTGAGCATAAGCAAAATCGCTTTGGGCCAGATTTCCTATACGACAAGTATAAAGCGATAGACAGTCATTACGTTAACTAGCATTCTACAATATTTTGATTTTGCATTATTTTGATTGTGTAGCCGTCCAAGCTTAAAAACATCAAAAAGTTTCAGTAAGTTTTTCCGTAACTCAAATCATGCAGCTAGACGCTAGTATATGCATATGTCATATGTCATACAGTTTAATATCCAAATCAATATTTCAACACTTTCAAATACGCTCAGAGACACTGTGGATGGGTAAAAAGACTAAGCCCAAGAATAAGAGGAAAAGCAAAGCTAAAGCCCTGGCTGAAACGCGGGCCAGTGCCAATGCAGAGAACTCGCAAGTTCCTGAAAGTCGCCCCGCAGATTCACAAATTGCTCTGGAAGAAACAAATAGCGAAGATAAACAAGATGCCACAATTGAAGTACAGGTGCATGCTGAAGTTTGTGAGCCACTGGGCGATTCTGGTGAAACCTTTTCTGAAGCAGCGGCCAGTATAGATGTGCTGCAAACCAAAGGCGGTGGCTGCGAGGTGAAAACAGATCTAAGAACACCGCTGTTAGAAAGCGATTTTGAACAAAATGACGAACACAAGCAGAAAGTTCAAGACAATAGCGATTCCGCAAAAAAAGCAGAGGTTGTAGAACCTTTGCTAGAGAAAGGGGAGTCAGATGGTGTGCTTCAAGAAAGCAAGCAAAACACTACTGAAGACACAGCTCAGGACACAAGTCAAGATGAAACACAAGGTGTGATCCAAAATAAAAGTCAGACTTCAACTCAGAATGAGAGTTTATCTCAGGAAGATGATCAGACTACGACCCAGGATACAAGTCAGGCCACGGGACCAAATGACTCACTGCACAACACACAAGGCAAGATACAGATACACGATACACCTCAGGACTCAGCTCAGAACTCGTCGCTAGTCACATTGCAAGACACAACACTTGGCACAACGAATAATACACGGCTAGATGCTGTACAAAGTATAATTCCAGAAAGTGCACCGATTATTGGGGCAGTCACTGATCAGGATGACTTTACTAAACAGATTGAAAAAGCAACGCTTGATGGCACAAACCAGACTGACCCTACCACTATAGAAAGCATCAACGAATCCCAGCTGAGAGTTCTGGAAAGTGACAATGTGAAAGCACATGAAATACTGGATATCAATACAAAAAGTTCTGTCGAGAAGACTGACAACGAAAAACAATCTGAAGATCTGGAGGAGAGCTCTGTTGCCCAGTTTGAAGTTAGTACTCCTGCATTCAAACTTGATACAACGGAGAGTACAGGGTTTGACAAATACAACAGTGATAATGCAAACAAAGACAATCTTTCTCAAGTGCCAGCAAAAACAGAAAACGAGGAAACAAAGCCATCAGAGCTGAGTGGTGGATATAGCACTGTAAGCACAGAGTCAAACACTGGAGTGAAAGATGAAAATATCGAGATAAAATCAAGCGATAAAAATGATGTTGCGGAACCCAAAACACTAGCAAAAGAAGAAAGTTCACCTTTTCCTAGCGATGTCGTTGTTCCAGATGGACCATTTTCCGTACAAAATCTTTTGAAAGATATCAAGATTTCCAACCCAGATATTCCAGAGTCTGCGAATTCTCATGTCACATGTGTTGCTGCATACGAAGAAAATCTTTACATTGGCACTAGTCATGGCGAAATTTTGCACTACTATCATCTTGAGACTGATTATACACTAATTACAAGAGTTCGAGTACACGCCACGAAGACAAGGCCTGTACACAAGATCTTGTTGCTCCCAAAGATTAACAAAGCACTTGTTTTGAATGGATCTATGATAAATGTGCTTTTATTGCCCGAATTGTCACCGGCAAACATAGGTAAAATAAAGGATGTCAATGACTTAAGTGTTGATATTGACAATATTGATACAGAAACCACCGAAGTTCCAGTTGTTTTATTCACCAAAAAAATGATTAGAATTATCAATGTCACAAATGATTCCTTGAAGTTGATCAAAGACATAAACTATCCGAACACTTTGAAAGGTCTCAGAAGATCAAATTTGGCACTTGTAGCAACCAGCACCAACTATGATTTGATTGATATCAATAGTTTCCAAAAGATCCCATTATTGCCTATCAGCAACCTACCACCGGAAGAATGTGATTTGGAGCCTTACGTTTTACCTATTGCTGAAAAAGAATACCTTGTGAGCTGCGGTTCAAAGACCGGAGAACCAGCTATGGGAATGATTTTGAACGACAATGGTGACATTTCTAGAGGGACGATTCCTTGGAAAGATTATCCCCATTGTTTACTGGCGAGTTATCCCTACGTGCTCAGTGGATTCGATAACAAAGTATGCATACACTCGATACTAGAACAGCATTTTGTCCAAGAGATTCAGTTTCCAGGAGTGGTCAGAGTCATGAACGTTTTGAAAGTGTTTGAAGAGCCTTATGAGGGGCTCCTGAGTTTTGTTGAAAAATGTGATTTGCTTGAATCACATGTCATTAAAACACCTTACAGTCACCTCTGTATGATATCCAGTAATTTATTAGTGTTCCAGAAGGACGGCGGAAGAATGGATATTTTAAAACAAAACCCCGAGATTTTCAGATTGAAGCTGTTAATGGACGTTGGAAGTACATTCTTGATTGAGGAGGAATATGAGTCGGTTGCTAATAACAACAAACGATCAAAATTAATCGACGAGTTCAAGTTCGAGTTTCTCAAAGAGACACTTGGATTGATTTACCTCAAAGAAGCAAAATTTCACGAGTCCACGTCTATTTGGATTGGAAATGAAGGGCAGAGTGTTGATGAATTGTTCGCAAGATTAAACCCCAAGATCTTGATTTACATGCTCCACAAACTCATAACGTTCAAAGAAGATGAAATCAACGAGATTTTTGATTCGTTGATACTGATAGGGCATGTATACGTATTCACGTACTCAAAACAGATTTTCAGTGATATTATGGCAAAGCCAAACTTTGGTTTTCTTACGAGCACAATAATCAACATTTTGATGAACTGGCTTTCAAGCTTTAAATATCTTGTTTTTCTGAAAAGCTCTGAGGAACAGGGTACTGGGAAAGAAAGACCCTTTTTTGAACCAATTGACGATGCAAAACTTGCTTCTATTCCAAATGAAATGGTGAGCATTTTAGAACAAATTGAGACAGTACTACTTAAGTTTTATATTTATGATTCCATTAAAGTGAAAAAAGACAAATATTTGCTATTATTTCTCAAAAAACATGTTATTGTTGGCAAAGAAAACTGCTTGAACCTTTTAAAGCAGCTCAAAAAGTTTGATATATTGTTGACTTACTTCCAGTCTGTGGATGATACGCCTAACATTGTGAAAACTTGGAGGGCCATCATTGAAGAAGACCTTTCTGGGAAAGTTGATGAAATCAGTAAATTGAATAGTCTTGTTTTTGATAACAATCAAATTGACAAAGCTCTCAAAACTGATCAACTAAAATGGCTTCTCAAAATAGATCAAACAGCAAGCTTTGAAACACTTATAATTGACAACAAATGTGGTGACCTAGATTCAGAGATGGTTTTGAGCCTTACAGAAGACTCCAGCAAGAATGAAATTGAAAAATTAAAACTTAAGATATTGTACTTGTCTCTGAAAACAGGAACAAAAACGATAGATGATCAGCTATTTGGGTTGTTTTTCGAGTACTTGCAAAAATGCACAGCAACGGTGACACAATTCATAAATGGCTTTATTGGTGATTATAAGAACGCAAAAGAGATTGAAAACAAGCCTGGATATGATAAGTACTTGAAATTCGAGTTACGAACCTTACACAGGCACGACTCTATCAAAGAGCAGCTTCCAATTGTGACGGACTTTGTCTCACGCTTGATGGATACGGTGATGACAGATCACAACAAAGCGAACATGGAAAAAGCCAGAAACTATTTCAAAGAAACAAAAATGGAGTATTTTACCATACTCTTAGACTACAAACTTGAGAACTTTGACTCAGTTTTTGATGCATTAGTGGAATTGACAGATTACAGGACTATAGAGAACTTTATTTTGAGCAGATATACGCATTTGTACGGCTACAAAAAGGAGATTCTCAGTAAAATACTGCGGAACCTTAGTGATGATATGAAACGTTTGTATGAAAAGTATTTAGAACTGCAGCCCAGCAATTATGAGCTTCACAGACATTTCTTCAACAATTATGGAGAAATGATTGACTTGGAAGACTTCATGAACTCCAAGAGCTCGGAAAACCTTTCGATAAAGTTATTGTCCGAGAGGATGTTGATGAAGAAGATTCTCATGCTTGACACACAGTACAGCATCAGCTTGAAGAAAAAAATTTTTGCTCGAAACGAGTTGCTTTTTTACGAAAAGTTGTTAAAACAATTAAAACCTACACAGTGATGATTAATCAAAAGTTGAATATACATTAAGCAGGGCTTGAAAACTTACAAGACCTGGTCTCATTTCTAAGCTTTTTCTCTAATGCGCGTCTCTATTTTACTTATGTGTAAATTAGGCAACATTAAACCTACCATCCTCTGTCATGGTAAGTATCTATAGCAAATTGACCACTAGATTGATCAATTTGTTCAACCTCCTTTTCAGGTTTGTGTCTGAAGCCATTTCTCTCCTTATTTAACTCGTTTAAAACGGAAAGATTGGCTATCAGCTTCAAAGAGTCGTTGTTTTTTGAGTTAGCATTATTTTCAAAAGGCGCCTGGTGGAACATATGACTAGAATAGGCTGTGTGTAACAATGACTTTGCTGTAGCTGGCGCATTGGATCTTTTCTGCAACAAATCGTTCTTGAGTCTGTTTCTCGCAGTACTATTAGTGTTAGTACCGAAAACGGATACGTTCGCGTCAGAAGCAGTTTCCTCTGTGATACTGTTTGATCTTGAAAAGAAGTTGTACGACGCTTGCACCAAGTTACTGAACGAGGATGTCGAGGATGTCTTGCGAAGGGTGGAGACAATACTTTGCGTGCTGGACACAGAGTTTTGCTCATTCGATGCAATACTCGTTGTACCGGTGACATTAGCCATAACTGGAGGCTGAAGCAGAGCGTAGGTACTCAACGAAACGTTAGAGGATCTTGACTTCAACAATAGCTCGCTTTTATTCTTGAAAAGATTAGGTCTAGTAGGCTCTTCTTTGATTTCTTCAGTCTCGGTCTCAGAATCCGGTGTGCCAATGTAGTGTCCCACAGGTTTATCGACATCCAACTCGAGTCCGCCTTTATTATTGAAAGTAATGGTTCTCTTGATCTTCTTATCCAGATGTGGTGACACTGGTGACTTGGAAATATGAGTTTGACTGTGTTTTGTTTCTGTGAGCTCGTTTTCCTTCACCTTCGGGTCATCCAGTATTGCGGGTTTCGCCATTTTCGGCTGGTTTAAAAATAATCCAGAAAGCAAACTCTTTTTGTTAGGCTTCTCCAAATCGATGTCACTCTTTGTAAACTTCAAGTTTGCCGACTTCGATCCAGCATCGTCATCGTCGTCAGTCCAATCATCACTATCGTTTCTTGGTCTTCTTTCATGGATACTCGAAATCTCTTTGCCCTTGCTGTCTCTCTCAAAGTAGTCCAACTCGTCATCTTCTTCGGAAATTGAATAATCAGAATACAACAGCGAGTCCAAATTAGTTTTTGAAAAAAGCGTGGATTGCCTTTTCAACAATGGGTTAAAGTCGTTGTTACTGACATCTGCTCCTTTTTCAGAAGTGTGAGCGCCAAATATGTGATCGTGTTTGGACAATCCATCTTTGGAGATCCCGAGATTCTCTGATATTCCAAGTTTGGCTTTTTCCTCCTCTCCCAATTGTGATTTCAACTCCTTCAACTTTTCAGTGAAAGAGTCGTTACTCTTGAACTTTGTTATAGGATGCTCATCATCACTATAAACTTCAAAATCAGACTCTGTCTCACTATTTGAATTGTCGTCGTCGTCTTCTTCTTCGTCTTCATCCTCATCGTCGTCGCTCAAAATACTACCACTTGACAGCTTATCTTTGTGACGGAAGAGACTTCTGACGTTGCTTTTATGCAAATGAGAGTGTTTGTCGGAAGATTTGTTTGACTTGAAAGACGAATGATTAGATCCGTGCTTATCGTTGGAGATGTTGATCTCACTTTTGGTTCCAACAGCTTTGACAGAGCTTTTTGGAAACGTTGGGGGCGATCTACTTCTGGAATATTTTGATCTCTGCGAGGCTCTTGTGCCGTTGCTGGAGATACTGTTCTGTGTTTGCTGTGTCGTCTGTGTCGAATTCTGAGAATGAAACTGTTGCTGCGGGTGCGACTTCAAATGGGCTTGTGGGTGTGCCTGTGGGTGTGCCTGTGCCTGTGCCTGTGACTGTGACTGTGACTGTGTATGTAACAGAGCAAAGTGTTGTGCTGGATTCTGCAGCTGACCGTGTGCATTCAATTTTGTCTGAATATGTGTCTGTGTCTTCGTCTGCGTCTGTGTTTGTGTCTGTGTTTGTGTCTGTGTCTGTGTCTGTGTTTGTGTCTGTGTCCATGTCTGCGTCTGAGTCTGTGTCTGTGTCTGTGTCTGCGTCTGTGATTGTAGCAGAACTTGTGTCTGCGCCTGTAGTTGGGCCTGTATCTGTGTCTGTGCCTGTGTCTGTATTTGGCTGGACGTCAACGGTTGCACGTGAGGGGTATGATTTTGGATCTGTACCAACGCTTTGCCGTTGAAATTCGTTAGTGTAGGCACCTTGCCGCCACTCATTTGCCTCTTCACTCTAATTTGTTTTCTGGGCTTCTTCGTTCTGAGCAATTCTTCGTTCAACGAGGGCACTGTAATTATTTTAGCTATACAGGCTAAATCGTTGTGGTTCAACTTTTTGCCAGATTCGAGGTCATTTTTGACGGCCAGCTTTAAAGGACGTTTGGCAGGCTTTTGCACATTGTTATTATTGTTACTCACCAAAGTAGACATCAAAGAATCGAAAACGTACTGTGGATCTAGACCCTTAGATTGTGTGGCAAGCATGTCATCGTACCTCACCAAGTTTTTGCCCATGATTCTCCAGCTCAAGTTCTCCAACCGCTTGCCATGATTGATTAAGTCTGAGCACTTGACGAGTGTAGAGCCGATTATTGTGAAATTTATCAAGTCAATGTCTGCATTAGCACTTCTAAGTGAGTTTATGGAGAAATCAAATATGGGCTTGATATTGGTGTAGTCTTTGAATATGTTTAACTTATCGTTCTGAATGTCTGTTATCATATCACTATGGTATCGATCATTAAAGACAAGCTATAAATTAAAAGGGAAGAACTATTAGTTAAATGGAATAAGCCGGTTTTAGAACGTATTTATTTGTGAAATCGACTTGTTGAAGAAAATGATAAAGTAAAAGTGTTGGAAAATAATAGTAAATTAAAAATGTTAAAAATAGCTAACTCCAACAGGTCTGGAGGTGTAGAGAAAAAGTAGCGAAAAAAGTGAGAGAAAAAAAAAAGTAAAACAATACAAAACATAAGAAAAAAAAAAAAAACAGAAAAAGAAATAAGAAAAAACTTTAAATATATGGGAGCTGGCTCAGATGCGAACATGAGTGATCAGTGCTGAGACTAAAAAGCAGTTCCGGAACGACGTGGTAAGGATTTTGCGAGACACGCCAAAATCGTTGTTGCACCACTTAGATAAGAACGTGACTCCCCAACGGGCACCAAAGCTGAGGCAAACCACCAACCCCAGGTGGCAAAAAATTGCAAGTTCAGGGAGCTTATTAAGGATCGGTGGTCGGTGGTCGGTGTCACTCCTGACAGAGGTTAATTTGGAGATTGGTACAGGCGCAATGGGTACGGTACGGCGCAGTACGGTACGGTACGGTACGGAGAGGATACAACTCTGAAAAACTGAAAATAAAAACCACAATTGCAACACAATTGCTCAGCTTGATGAGTTTGGTGTTGCTGGTACTTCTGACGCTTGAGTGCCAAAACTCTTTTGCGCCAACATCCACACAGTCAATACACAATTGCAGCAAATATCGAACTCAGAACAAAAGTCTAAGTACACATCAAAACACTAAAACAATGACTCGCCTGACCGTTCGGTTTCTCCAGAAAAAGTTGTACGGAAAAAAATTGGAAAATGGTCATTCATCGGCCGTTATCGTCCGTGCATGACTCCAGTGGGATAGCCGAGAAATCGGGGTTTTGTTTATGTGACATGGTGTTTTTCCTTTTTTTGAACAGTGGGGCAAAAAAAAAAAAAAAAAAAAAAAAAAAAAAAAAAAGAACAACAACATTACGGGAATTCGGCACAATTTTGGCATTCTATGCGAGAACGGGTCTGGCGGTGCAACTGGGTAGTCAGGCAGCCAGGCAGCGGGCCAGCAGTCCGGCGACTCAAGTCACAAGCTACCCGTCACAAAAAGCCTTTTTTTGTTTTACATCATCATTACATTACATAAACGTTTTCGTGAGCGATTCGTCGAAGCATTTTGTATTTTTCATTTCAATTACATAAGCATTTATAGTTTGACAACATGTGGTTACCAAAATAAGCACGAGCTGCCAAACACGTCGCGGCGTTCTAGATCGCTGCCGACGGACAAGAAGTTGGTTCGAAAACCATCCGCGGAAGCATTTTAAACAAGACTCTGTTCAATCTTGCTGTAATTTCTGCAAAGTCTGCATCAAACTCATGATCGACCCACCGCCATTCTGACCGTTTCCTGCGTCATTCTGGCCAGAAGGTCCTGGAGGTGCCGGGTGACCGTATGGTGCCGGCTGCTGGTGGCCTCCATTGTGCTGTTGTGGGCGTCCCTGGTATGGCTGTGGCTGTGGCTGATGCTGGTGTGGCATCTGGCCGTAGTTGTTGAACGACTGTGATCTGTTACCGTACTGTCCTCCGTTATTGTAGCCCCTGTTCAGCTGGTCGTGGTAGCTGTTGCTGGATCTGTGCATGCCACCACCGTTATTGTTGTTGTTGTTGTAGTTTCTGCCGCCATATCCGTTGTAGCCGCCACCGTTGTTGTTGTTGTAGCCGCCGTTGTTGTTGTATCCTCCGTTATTGAAGCCTCCGTTATTGTAACCACTCTGGTTCATGTTATTGTAGCCGGCGTTGTTGTTGCTGTTGTATCCTCCCATACCAGGATCGTTGTCTCTGTTGTCCAAGTACTCTTTCGAGACTCCTCTCGAGTTGAAGTTCTTTGCACCCACAAACAAGTCCACCACAGCGTCCACATTCACAGCCTTGTACTCGTTGAACTTGATACCACCATCAACAGGTTCGAATAACTGCACGTCCATGTTGCCGTCTCTGTGCACCACAACAATGCCGTGCACACCCAGATACGAGGCATCACTCACCAAGGCCTTGATCGAGTGCTGAGGCAAAACGTCCATGGTATTGTACACAACGTCCACAGATCTGAGTCTGCCCGTGACTTCCACCACCACATTGGCTGGAGCACCTCTCTTGACGTAGATTTGGCACTGTGTGCCTGGTCTGAAATTGTTCTTCACACTCACATCGTACGTAAATTGTTTTTGGCCCACACCATCGCCTCCCATGTTCATGCCATTTCCAGGACCGGCATCGTATCTAGCTCTCTTAGCATTTTGCTGGTACCCACTAGGTTCAATGCTTCTCTTGTCGTATCTATTAACGCCGCCTCTTTTGTTGTATGGGTTTACTGGACCAGCTTCGCGACCATCTTCACCAGCAAGACCTGTAGAGTACAAGTTTTTACGCTGGTGAGGCTTGGAAATTTCCAATTGCAACAACTTACCACGTAATGGCACGTTACTCTCACCCGCAATCGCTAAAGAGCAGTTCTCGACGGTAGTGAATTGGCAAAATCCGTAACCTTGTTTAATGGAAATTTGCACAACTTCACCATACTGGCGGAAAATTCTCCAAATGTCCTGCTTGGTGACTCTGGAGGTTGGCAAATTACCGATGAAAACTCTAGAACCTAACGGAAATGTGTCCCAGTTTGGATCACTAGTCAAAATAGCTTCTTGTTCAATGAAGTTGGCGTATTTTACAACTTCGTCAGATGTTAACGGAGCGCGAATATCTGGACGTTTGCAATAAGGATTAAGACTTTTGAAGTAAGCGGGAGACTCGCGGTCCAAGGCATTGCTGTCAGCACTGCCTCTTGACTGTGCAGCAGAGCTATATTGGGTGAATTTAGGATTGTTAGGGTCTTTAATGTACTCGCTGATGAAGACTTTCTTTTCTTCCTCGGACAAGATTGCAAATTGTGGATCATTCAAAAATGGCATCTTCATGATAAACTCCATTAAGTCGCCACCGGTTTTACCACTAGCGGTGGCTTCAGGCTTCTCGTTCTTAGGTGAAGAAATTTCTGGAGGTTGGTACGAGTCATCGTCTTTTTGTGAGTCTTCGTCTTTTTGAGTCTCGTCAGGTTTGTAGTCGTCATCGTCTTCTTCTTCTTCTTCTCCTTCCTTATTAGTTTCGTCCAAATTTTCGAGAGTGACTTCAGGTTCGTATTCGTCGTCGTCTTCGTCATCTTCAGCTTCAACTTCAGGTGCTTTCTCACTCGTACCATCAGATTCTTTTTCAGATGTAGCCTCAGGTTTGGCTTCAGGTGCAGTTTCAGATGCAGGTGCAGGTGCAGACGCTTCGGAGTCGTCGCTTTCGATGTCGTTTTCAAGTTCGTCTTCGTTTTCTTTTTCGTTAGCGTTTTCAGCATCCTTGTTGTGGACTTCGCTTTCACTACTTTCAGCCGCGTCTTCGTCTTTGTACTCGGCTTCTTTCACTTCTGGTGTAGTAGCAATTTCAGGCGAAACTAGATTAGTTTCGGATTCTGGGCTTTGACTTGACATTGTATACTTGTACCTTTATTTTTCAATTTAGGTGATTACTAAAAATATTAGTCTGAGTATTAATTGAGTCAAGTAGTGTAGTTTGCGTGCACTTGTGTCACTTCAGAATTAGTTTTGCTTTTTTCGGTACAACAGGTCACGTAGAAATAAACAGTTGTCTATGTCAAGAAAGAATAATTAAGAATTGAGTGGTTATTATTTATTCTTGGAGTGTTTTGTTTTTTGGTTAAGCAAGCAAATAAATTTCGAAGAATATCCAGGGAAAAAATTTTCCCGTGTAAAGATTAAACGGCGAGTACGTTTCCTGTCACGTGCCTGATTCTGATCAAAATCCTGGAAAAATTTTGGTTATGAGCGCGCGTGTTTTATCAAGTACATACTCTCCGGCTACAAGCAAGATATCAAAGTCGAAATTTTTTACTGAAGGTCAAGTGTTTAGGCAACTACGAGTTTCTAAACTTACTTCTTTCTGGAAAAAAAGCAAGGATTTTATTGATTTTTTGGTTTTTTTGAATTATTTTCCAAAGTCTCCCAGATATCGTCTTCCTCGTCCTCCTCGAGTTGTCTCTTCTTTGCTTTCTTCTCTTCGAGACTTTCTTCAGGAAGAATAGCAACGCTGCTGATTTTGCAGTTCAAGAAAACTTTCGCAATTTGCTCTCTGTCTTCGTAGTTGAAAACTCTTAAATATCTGTCCAAACTTCCCGAGATGACTACTTGATCACCGTTTACTGTGGCCAATTCGCTAGACACAACTGCACCCATAATTGTTTGAAACTTTCCCAACAATCTGGACTTATTGATGTCAACTTTGTACAAAGAGTTGTGGTTGTCTGATACAACAACTTCCTGGCCGTTAAAGTTCACTAATAAAGTCAAAAGCCCGTGGTCGCTCACTTTGTAATCGTAAATTGGCTTTCTTCCATGGCCAGTGTCATACTTTCTGCATTGTCCGTAATTTGTGCTGGTCAAAACTGTATAATCGTCTGGTCTTTCATCTTTCAAAAATTCGGCACCTGTGATCCAGATTGGTACGCGCAAATTTAATCTGTCGTGTTTAACGTTCTTGGCTTGGTAAATCAACTTGACCAGTGAGTCAATTTTTTTGACGCTTTTAGCGCTTGCAAATACCTCTAATTGATCTTTGATTGTAAATAGTTTCAAATCGTTCTCTTTACCACCAAATGCAAATATTCCCAACTTTTCCTCATTACCACTCAAAACAGAAACTGGTCCTTTGATCTTGAAGCTCAAAATTTCCTCAAACTTGTCTTCTTCGACTTCTGGTATGATTCTCTTGACAAATGTTGTACCATTCTCCACCTTGGAGTCCAAATTCTCTTCATCATCGTCAAACTCTTGAGCCAGCAAATCTGTAAATAAATCATCCATCAATATTATGCACACATCTCCTTCGGATGAACAAGTATAAAAGAACTTTTTTTGATGAACCCCAACGCTCACAAAAGTACCTGTGCTTGGTAAGAGCAATTTCTTGCAAAAGAAAAACAAGCCAGCTTCGGCCTCCCACTGGAATATCTCTAATGCACTGTTCTCTCTTAAAACCACCAAGTACTTCTGGTCGTCGATGTCTATTATCTTGAGTTTATTCACTTTGTTTGTTTTATTATGGCCATTATAAACGTAGCTTGTTATATTTTGGGGCTGCAATGCGTCTTTCTTGGAAGTATCCGTACCGGCACCACACTTGACTTGCTTTATGTCACAACTATTGTCAGTTGCAGTTACTATTATCATCTTTAGTATCCCACGTTTTGTTGGTTCTGTTCTCTCAGAAGTGAAAAATTAATAAAAAAAAATTCTTTAATGCACGTGATGCGATGCCCATTGAAAAAAAAAATTGCATACTAGTTAGTATAATAGTGCCATACTAATTACTTATTGTCTACACATTGTTATCAAAGCTATTATTTTTATTTCACACAGGAAAGAGTCTCTATCATCCTCTGCCACAACCTAGAACCAAGACAACTAGTCAACTAGTCAGTGAACTTGTAACTGCCGCTAGCTAAAGTGATTGAACCTCCTCTATAACTTCCTCTCTTCATCTTGTTCTTATTTTTGGTGAAGTCTTTGCCTCTTACCTGCCCTAACTTCTCATTTGCCTTTTCACCCCAATTTCCTGCTGCTCCTTTGTAAGTATTGTCTAGAAGCTTTTCGTCTTCAAAAAAGATTTTTGATCTTTCTATTCTTGAAAAGTGTTTCTTCTGTCCTGGCAATAACGAGTCGTCACCTGCTGGAATGTATTTTTTATTGGAGTCTGAGGAGTCAGACAATGGTGGTGTGGTCGAGTTTGATTCAGACCCTGAATTAACTTTGGCGTCTTTAGCTTCTGAATCGGCGTCTGAATCAGAGTCTGAGTTTGAGTCAGAGTCTGAATCTGAATCTGAATCTGAATCTGAATCTGAATCAGAGCTCGAGTCTGGCTTAGCGTCAGATGCCTTTTTAGACTTTTTCTTAGTGGCCTCAGCTTCAGAATCAGAACCGGAATCAGAATCAGAATCATGCTTTCTCTTTTTGCTTGAAGAACCATTGTCACTGCTGTCGCTGTCGCTGTCACTACTATCACTACTGTCACTGTCGCTGTCACTGTCACTATCGCTATCACTATCACTGTCGTTGTCACTGCCACTCTCGTTACCACTGTCACTGTCACTATCACTGTCACTGGAGCTTGAGTCCGAGCTGTTGCTGGAACTGTCGGAATCACTGGAACTGTCAGAGTCACTTGAACTCAGGCTAGAGTCGGAGCTGTCAGAATCGCTGTCGTCAGCTTTGTCATCAGCTTTGTCACCAGTAGATTTTGAGTCATCCTTCTTACCAGCTTCTGCGTCGCTCTCGTCATCGCTGTTGCTGTCACTGGAGCTGTCACTAGAACTTGAACTAGAACTTGAACTGTCACTGTCGCTGTCGCTGCTGGAGCTGCTATCACTGTCACTACTATCACTGCTTTCAGGCTCTTTTTTGACTTTCAACTTTTTGAGAGTGTTCTCAGTCAAGTCCTTCTCTTTGCGAAGACCTTCTAAAACACTCTCGGTCTTTTCAATCTCCTTCAAAAGCTTGTTCAACTTCTTTTCGCACTTTTCAATGCTCATGTTTGCTCAGTAATGTAAAAAGTAAAATTTTTGAAAAAAAAAAGTAAAAAAAAATTTTTAACCCATCTGTACTAATCGGTTAGCAGAAACGGATTAAAGAAACGCCTGTTGGAATTTCTACGAATTCTCCGAGAAAGAAGTGTAAGGACAGTTTTACAATACACTCTAGTGAGATCTAAAAAAAAAGACATTTTGTGCTTTTCCCTACAAGTACTGTATTATTTTGCGAGATAATATTATAATATTTATGCATTCGTACAATCTTTGACCCATAAAGGTTATTATTCTAAATTACTAGCGATAAATCTTCACTGTGTCTCAATTAGTTGATCATTTCAGCGCTCAACTTGGAGCGTCTGAAAGTTTTGGTGTTCTGAGTAATGCTTGAGCTCGAACTGAATCTAGAAGTCTCGCTCATATCAGATTCGCTCGGAGGACCAGAAATTATCGTAGAGTTTGATGCGAAGTTTGATGACATTCTTGACGACTGTCTGGAGTTGTGCTTGGAGGCTTGCTCGATGCTGACTGAACTAAAAACTGGTTTCAGGAGCCTTTTGTTGGTTTCTAATGCTATTGATGGAGTTGATGTGGAGGCTGTAATTGCTGAAAGGCTTTCGGCAGGTTTGGCCGGATTTTGTTCGTGAAAGTTGCTGGTAATTCTCATGTATGGCAATTCATTTAAGGTCTGCGATTTTAAGCCATTAAAAATCTCAATAAGCTCTTCGTCAACGTAAACTTTTTCCTCTGTAGATGTAATTTTGCTAAGGCGTCTGCTTGGGTTGTAGTTGTTAATGCTTTTGTGAGTTCTGTTGCTGTAGCTTTTGAGACTGTCATCATATAACTGATCTCGGGTTTCTGCAACGCAAATTCTGTGCAAATCAATGATTTTTTTCTCCAACTTTTTGCTGTAGGCTGGTGGCATTGCTGTAGGTGCTGCAACTGTAGGTGCTGGTGTTGTCTTTGCTTCCAAAAGCAAATTTGAGGAAGAGCCTTCTTTCGATAGTCTCTCCATGATCTCGTCATGCTCGATGCTTTTTGATGTGCTGAGTCGATGGTAGTGGTGCTGCTTCGGGTAAGTTTTGTAAAGGTCCATCTCTGGAACAGCTGATGAATTTGGGTGTGCAACTGGTGCTAAAACTGGTGATGTTTCTGGTGATGTAATCAGCAGCCTTGATGCTCCGTGGTGCAGTGATCTAATTGAGTTTCTAGTTGAGACTGGTGATAATGCGACAGATGTAGGTACAATGTGCGGGTCGTAGTGATGCTTTAATTTTATCGATTCGAGCTCAGTGTCGTCGTTGCAATACAAGGAGTTTGCACTGCTTCCCTTGGCGCTGCTAATGCTTTTAGTGAGTTTGTGTCTGCTGTTGCCCTCTAAGTAAATGCTATTGTAGAAAGATGGCGATTGCACAAGATTGCTACTGGACTTCTTCTTGTACAAATGAAACTTTGGGTTTCCTGAGCTTCTTCTCAGGATCCGATTGATGATTCTCGAGAGTCTGTTGGGCTTTTTGTATTCATCGTCGTCTTGGTCCAAGTTGACAGTGACTGTGGAAGCACCAGCAACGGCTTTGAGCTGCTCATGATGCAACTTTTGCTTTTCTATCAACGAGTGCAATCTGTACACTAGC
Source organism: Saccharomycopsis lassenensis (assembly GCA_031125475.1). NCBI lineage: Eukaryota > Fungi > Ascomycota > Saccharomycetes > Ascoideales > Saccharomycopsidaceae > Saccharomycopsis > Saccharomycopsis lassenensis. The sequence goes on from JASTUK010000001.1 coordinate 359,542, forward strand.
TGCTTTTTCCCAGTATCAGTCACTATATTTGGAATCTGTTCCAAAAGCTCTTCCACCTCCTTCTTGTTTTTCTCAAAGGTGTTACTGTCGTCGGACAACATTGTGCTAGATTGACTGCGCTGCAAGAGGTTCAAACTTGCCATTGAATTTCTCTTCAGCAATATAGGATAGTCTATGCTGGACTCTTTGTACTGTTCATACAAACGTTTGTAGTCCGGAGGCAAGCTCTGCTCCACCAACTTTTGTAAATCAGCAAAACTTGATTTTCTCGTTATATTAGCATTTGAGTACAAAGAGTGGGTTGATGATTTTCTTCTGAGATTCTTCTCCATTTGTTTGGCAATATGATACTTATTTTCGTATTCCTGCCCTAGTATATCCGAGAAGTACAAATATTCTGGGTCGACATGCTGCTCGGCCGATATCACGTACTTGCCGTCTATGATGCTGATTCTGCTTCTCCTTCTACTCATGTTGAAGATCGGAAAGCACACTCGAACCTAAAGTAAAAACAGAAAAAAAAGAAATGCCAATTAGAGTGTCAGGAATTGAGAGTAATTTATAACACTGGATCTTTAAAACAACCAAAAAATAAAGTAATTGTTGCCAAAGAAAAGTAAAGAAAAAAAAAAGATTTTCACAAAATTGTGCCTGATTTAAGCTCTCTGGTTACTGTCAAGATTCCTAAACATTTTATTTTTAACCGTGGTCCGCTACTATAATGCCACAGTGAGTGAACTTTAATTGTGTGTGCCTCTACATGTTTTGTTTTTTTTTTACTTTTTTCTCTTTTTTTTTTATGCCTTTCTTTATTTTTCTACCGGCAAATTGTGCGTTTACTAAATGGTAAAACGGTCTAGAGTGTGATTCTGGTGCCAAAGCAGAATTGCTAGAATACCATATACTTCCAGGTCACACAACTCCACTAATCCAACAATACTCATAGAATGGCCACGGGTTTACCCTGGAGTGTTGTATTCAATCAGCTCAATCGAGATACCGTGGGGGGTTTGAAAAAAAATTTCCATATTGTTCATTGCAGTAATTGGGCACTTCTCAAGACTTTTCTTGTATTGTGTTGTGATTTAGTGTCCGCAGGCACGACTTTACGTGCTAGCACATCAGAATTAGTTGAGGAACGTGACGATTTATCCCAGGTTTTACGTTACTATTGTGGTTAACTCACAAAATTATCTGGTACGGTTTAGAATGCGCTCGGCGTTTTTTGACCCTTCCCAATTGTCTAAATGGGGCACATGGGTTGTTTGTGGTACTAATTACCTGTGAAATAGCACCAAGTCAATTGAATTGTAATGGGTACCAACTGAACGACAATATTATCACTTTGCTGTTAGAAAGTCCAAAACTTCGCCAGACGTTCGCGTGGATCGCAATAGTGCTTGCAGTTTTATGATTCAATGATCGTGTTTGTTGGCTAACTGAAAATCACAAAATTATTGTTCAAATTCTCACTTCATACAGCCGCAAACAATACCCTAACAGTGTGGCTTTTGCAGCTGAAAAAAAAAAACTTTTAACTTATTGTTTACCCCCATTGTATATTCTTTTTGTTTCGGTTTATTTCTTTTTCTTGCAGGATCTTTTTGTTCGACGTTCGATTTACTCGGATTACATGGTAGATCATTCACTCGTCAATTTCCTATTCTATAAATAATTTTAAGCTTTTTGTCTCAGTACTAACCAAATTACCTGTTAAGTCGCCCAGGGAGAGTAAATCACGCATAAGGATTTTAACACAAAACTCCTCGATTGCCGGTAGATCGTTGCTCAGATACTAACACCCATTGCGACTGTAGCATTTGATTACGTTCGGTTAGGTCGCCGTGCCCGCGTTGCCTGCTCACCACGGCCTGCCTTCCTCTGCAACCTCTAGCATGCTCCAACTCAAAAGTTTATATCCCGATATTGGTTTCGGTTCCGGCATTTATTTGCCTCTCTGAAGCCAACTTATTCGCAGTGTCAAAAATTTTCTTTTGCCGTTTCTTCCACGCGCAGGTTCCAACACGCTTCTTGCGTTCTGAAATTTTGGTTGCACCTTTAAAAGTCTTTATTTTTTTGTTTTATTATTTTTAGTTTCATTGCATTTTTCACCGACACACACATAGCAATGTCAGCAACAATAAAAATCAATGACTTTTCAAATTTGAACTCAACGCCCAATTAAGCTTAGATGTAATCAGTTTTGCGCTGTGTTGACACAACCTTATTGTCGATTGTAACCCCCATATCAATAGATACACTATGTGTCACAAAAGCACAATACGAGGCTTAGTACAATTGTCCAATGTTCCTTTCATTTGGTTCACGCCATGCTAAGCCCAAATGCTTAAAAATTTTTCTTTCATCAAACGCCTCAATTAGTTTTGCACCGCTGATTTCTGATTCACTCTCAATGCTCGTATTCACACTATTGTTTTCATCAATCGATTTCTCAAATAAGCCGTGTTGATTTAGCGTATACCCTTGATAGTTGGCGAGCTGTCTCGTTAACCTGTTAAAAAGACTATTTCCAGTGAAGTACATCATGGCTGCACCAATTTCCTTCCATTCAACAAACAAGAAATCAACTCTTCTACAGCATTCGTCGGACTCTAGCTTTGCCCCTAGAAGGTACTTACTGTGTGACCCAGAAAGAACGCATTTGATGTACCCAAGTTCTTTAAATCGTGACGTTATTTTGTTTATCAACTCTGCGCCCAAAAACCCACCATCGGGTCTCGTGATTATGAAATCAATATCATGCCCTGAATCGCGACCTCTCCTATAACTGCCCATCAAGTATGTCTTTAAGTTTGGCTCAATCTGTAGGAGGATCTTCTTTACAAACTCGTAATGTTTGTCGCTGATATCACGCGGAATCATCTTTATCCAGTCATAGTAATACTTGATACCCCATTTTTGCGCGTCATTCAAATTGATCTCTTTTTTATTGCTCAACTCTTCAACATTCTCTATGCCAAACGTGCTATAAAGTTTCTTGCTGATAGATGGTCCAATTCCGTAAACTTTACTTAATTTTTTAATAATTTCGAAACTCGGGTTTGTTTGGATTTCATGGAGTTTTGATATATGTCCCGTTTTGGCAAACTCTTCTATTTTGTCAGCAACAGATTTGCCAACGCCTTGTAACTCAATAGCCTCTGTTGCTGTTGTAAGTTTCTTTGTGTTGTATAACAAGAGGGAATTAAGCGCAGTGTCGTATCCTTTTACTCTAAAATCGTCTCCCAACGCTTCGTACTCGTTTCTTAGCTCTGTTAGCGCCTTTATCACTGGCAAATTTGGATTTTTCAATAATTCTGTCCTATTCAACAAATTCTGATTCAAGAAATTCCTTATTCTTTCCTCGTAATTTATTGGCTGCTTAACAATCTCAAGCTTGTCAACAGCCTTTTCGCTCCTATTGTACTCTCCTTCATGTGCTTTCTTACGTCTTTTTGCTGGCCTTTTTTGCAAAATTGCATTCATCGTATCCACGATTTCATTTCGGATATCTAATAAAAAAGGTTCACACTTGAGCAACGTCCCCAGTTTTATACACTCGTTTACCCAGCTATCCTTGACAAAGCTTACTTCCAATAGAAGGTCAACAAAGAGCCTCAATTTCTCGTAATCTCCGTACAAATACCGCTTATAATAGCCTTCGATATCCAAACTCTCCACAATAGCCTTTTTGGTACTGAGCTTTTCTTCGTCAACTAAAATGTGAGTGATGTCTTTCAAAGTCTTTGACGTAACAAGCTTTCTCACCCCCGCACCATGTCTCTTATAAATGCTCTTTTTGAAATTGAACACAGTCGTCAGCGTTATAATGGGCAAATTCAAAAATACATATCTAGAGAATAGCTTGCTCATGTTGAGAGTTTAGGCAGCATTTAGCATTTTTCAATCTTCGAGATGCTCATCAGTGGGACGGGGCTCATAACTAAAAGTCCCAAAGTATATACACTCTTAGCAATGAAGGTGTGCGATTTGAGCTAATGGTTTGATAGGTTCCCATAAGTTTGATTGAGATGTAGTGTCGAGTCTTTCACTAGAGTTGTGATTGAAATCTTTTCCTTCCTTTCGTGCTACAATGATCTAGTAGCCTATTATATGGCTACATAACCGTGAGTAAGACTCCTCTGATATTCAAGTGTCTGGCTTTACCAGTTATTCCCCCTGACAACTGCTTTTGAAAAAAATTGCTTCTCTTGCTCAGCATGCTCCGGCTACTAAATTCTCACAAATTGGTTCATCACAATTTTAATCTAAGCTATTTCGTCCATCATTTAGTTTTCGAGCCAGTTGATTTTACCGCTCGTAGACGTAGACACTCAAAAAGGACGGGAAAAAAATATGATAAGTAAAAACGCAACTGACGCACTGATTATGGCACACAACTCAAAATACTATGTGGTGGTGCAGGACAAATCGAACGCCCAGCTAAATACAAAGAAAGCCGCAAAGACGAGCACCATAGATTACGAAAGGATTCTCAAACACAGAAGCGGGGAGTCTATTAACTTGTCTGAAGTGTTGTTTGACAAGCCCAAAAACATTTACCCAGAGGTGAGATTCAAGTTTTTGGACGACTTGGACGAGCCCAAAGTGAATGCATCGCAAGTTTCAGAGAGTCTTGAACAGTCGTTGGTGGCAGAAGATACGGTTATAGTTCTAGATTTGGACGAAAAGGGCGAGAAAGTCGTCGATTGTAAATGTCTCAGCAGTGATTGGCAAGTATACGATATCAAAATGGTCAAGAACAAGTCTATTGGACAAGAGATCTCAGAGAACAGAAACGTGAACAATATAATAATAAAAGGCACCAGCAGCGAAGTTCGGTTGGGCGGTGAGGATTTTGATAAAAAAAACAGACAAACCAATGACGATCTTGAAGATTCTGTTGAAAAAATCAGACAGATGGTCAAAATATTTAACGAAAGAAACAAACAGTTGGAGAATATGATCAATTTACACAGTAATGGACCACTATGAGTTAATTTAGTGTGTATTTAAATGCAATTATTGTAATATACTATAAGGTGTTGTCGAGTCGTTTAGCACTGTTTGTAGGTGCTTCAACAAAATTGGCAACAATTGACCCAGTCCAATTCTAAACGACTTCATCTCACATGCAATATTTTGCAACGAAGAAACCACAGCTGATTGTACTTTGGTATCCATGTATTGGAAGTCGTACACAAGACTGACAATAACTTTGATGATCAATTCCAATTTGTACGTTGCCACCAATTCTTTTGTACTCTCCTTTTCACTCACATAGTTTTTAGTTACCGGAATCTCCAATTTCAGCAACCTTTTCATTTTTGAATCTGCTGCACTTGTCAGATGATCTGCTGATGCGGCCAGTTTGTACGTGGCTTGTGAAGCTTGTGAGACTTGCGAGACCTGTGAGACTTGTGAGACTTGTGAGACTTGTGAATTCACGGACATGGGTGAAAGCTGTGGTGACTTTGGTGGCGGTCTTCTTGATAAACGCGTTACTGAGTGCTTTTCTGCACTTGTAGGCTCAGTAGACAAAGTTAACCTTTCTGGTGTTAGATAGATTCTCGTGTCCGCAGATTTAGGAGTAGCCGTTGCGGCTTCTGGTGTATTCGACTGTGTATAAGGAGGTTTGCGTCTGATTGGAGTCGATGGGTTATTTGCGGTTTTTGTCTTTTGTTTTTGCAAAATCTCATCATTATCGAACAGTAAATCATCATCGCTATCATAGTATAAACCATCGTCTACTATGGCATCGTTCTTGTACGTATTTCTGTCCGTAGTCTGGTTGATGAGCAATAAATTGCTGATGTCTAATAACTGAAGTATCAAATCCTGCTTTTGGGACAGGATTGTTTTTGAAAACCTTACTGACCTAGAGACAAATTTCTCAAAACTTTGAAAAAATATAACAAACACTCGAACATTGTATATGAATGCAGGGCCATTGCTGCCTAATGACAACGAACAAGTTTCTTTCTTTTGCTTTGGAGTAGTATAATATCCAATTGAGTTACTAATCACGTTCAAGTATAACAAGTCGATGTCTAATAATTCAATGAATTTCTCAACTTCTGCAGCATGCAATTTTGAGTTCAAAAAGTTATAGACTAATTCAACGACTTTAACCAATACGAACTCATCATTTTCAATCATTCTCTCAATAAACAATTTATCGTGTAATATTTTGAACAAAGGTTCAAATTCCAATATACTGCTTTTGTAAACTGCAATCAAGTTGATCATAATATCCAATATGAAACTCAAGTCTGGGCCAGAGCTGATGAATGGCATAAAAAACCTTTCAATTAGATTGATTTCTCTAAGCAAGTACTCTAAATCGTTGTTCATAGCACAGCAAAAAATAAAGTTGGAGACTGCAATTATGCTGTTGCCATTTACCTCAGAAGAAGCATCTAAACTTGCACTTATACAGAAATCCATCATGTCCATAAACTCTTGCTTGCCCAAACTAGTGTATATGTGAAGTAAGCATGACAAATTTTTGACGGTGATAGCAAACATCGCAATAGAGTGATTGTCTTTGGTCGTAAAAAGAAGACCTAATTCATCAACTTTGAGTGCATTAATAAATAAGGACGCGTCGTTGAATAGTAGTATCAACTGGAAAAAAAAGTCTTTATCGTACTTGTAGCACTTTTTAAGAAAAACCACCAATCCATCATTGTCAGTGTCAAGGCTTAGGAAATCTGCTTTGCTATCACAAAGTATTGTGAATATCTTATGAACTCGCTGAAAATTGGAATCCATCTCATCAACTGTGGTTGCCAATTTATCCAAGAGAATTGCAACATAATCTGTAAGGATTTCAATATTTTCCAGTAGTGCATCTTCAGTCAATGTAGTGAATACTTCCAGCAAACTTCTCAAAAACTCATCGTAAAGTGGATCAGCTGAGAACTTTTCATAAATTAGTACATAGTATGTGACAAAATCTATGCTCTTTAAAAACGTTTCAAGCTTCTCGCATTTAGTCTCAAGAAGGGCAACAAATTTCTCATTTTTCAACAATTCAACACAGATACTGGCGTACTGCACCATCATAGCGACCTGTGTAGTTGCCGAGTTATTGATATTCTCAAACATCTTGTTGAATACCAAGTTAAAAAAACAGTTTTCATACCTTGTGACCAAGTATTCGAGCTTGAACTCTGTTTGTAATAGTTCATCCATAATAGAGTTTCTATTCAAAAGATAGATGAAATGTTTAAGTATCAAAATATCATCCTCAACGAACTTTGATTTCACAAACATATCCAAAATACCCGAAAAATACTTGTTTTTCAACGAATCAATACTCTTCGAAGAGCCGTCCTTTATCAAAAGACAGGTCATGAGTTTTAGGGCCATGAGCTTTAGGTTGGTCTCTCCAATATGAGGCTCCTGGATAACCGATTTGGCATTCTCAAACAAGTTTTTCAAGTATTCAGCGTTAAACTCGTCATTTTTTTGTAGAATGTGTAAAAAAATCTGAAAAGCTAATATTTTAGCCTTATAGCTATCAACATTGTTCTCTGGTAATTGCAAATACATGATCAATTGTTCTAGGAACTCTTGCTCAAAAGGTAGTTCATAGTTGCAAACAATAAAGTCTATAACCTTTAACGAAATCAAGAAGGGCACAACCAGACCTTCATTGTCAACTAGGTTCTCTGCCAAAGGTTTTTGAATGTAAGTATCAAACAAGCTGGATTTTATAAATTTGTTAAGCTGCTTCTGTTTGAGATCAATCAAATACTCAACAAATAGCCGGTGGAAAATCTGATACTCCTCCAGCTTACCACTTATGGACAATAATGTGACCCCTAACTGCCTATCGAGCAAAATTGACATTTTCTCTTTGGAGCTGCATCTATCGGCCAAATGGCCAAACAAAGTGATCAAGTACAGTAATGCTTCTAAATCACTGGTGGAGTCGTTTATAAATGCAATTTCGTACATAAAATTGACCATTTTGCTCAACAATTCATTTTCAGAGCTGAAAAATGGTGAAACGTCACAGCCCTCAATCGATACATAATTGACCAATGTCTTCAAGCAACCTATGTACTTCTTCTCAGATTGGTGTGGATTGTTGAGCACATACGATAACTGTTCTTGAAATCTTAACGATATTATGTCATTTTTGTCCATGCAATCAATAAAGTCTTGGAATGTTCTTTCAAACTCTATGGCATTTTGGTTTATTTGCATTACTTGGACCTGCTCATAGTAAGTACTATTTCGGTTACTGACCTTATTGTTGACCTTATCTTTGAGTTTTCCAATTCTCTTTTGAATTCCATATTCCAAGTCTTCAATATTTGCCTTCGTGACCTTATCCATAGGGACGTCTGAAACCAAGAATCTGGCGGTTTTATTTCGTTGCTTGTGCTGATACTGAGTACTGCGTAGAGATAGGCTCTTGGGAACCGCCTGACAGATCAAACTTTGAATGCTCATAAACCATGGTTACCCTACCTGATAGATACGATTCAGCTTCTAATTATGGAACAGCGAGTGAAACTTTGGGTTTTGGACAAGTTTCGCCCAGTTACTTCGCCGGTGCCACTCGGATGGTAGGTAAGCTGATCCACCAAACGACGATTAGCTTGTTTTTTTTCTGTTCATTTGAAATTTTGTCTCACGTCTACATGTATGAATAATTAATCTAAGAAACGCCGCGTTTCTCCGTCATGATTACGAACGATTATTTATTAAGTAGTTTTATGGATTATTGACAAATCAATTTTTATGGTGTGTCAAGGGCAATATCAGAACTGAAAAAACAACGAAGAGTAGGGGGGGGGGCAGTGGAGCGCACATGTTGACATTGCCTAAAAATCATCCCATTTCTCGCTACTCCAGTTATTTTTTCCCTTAGCGCTATTTCCCATGCCTTTCATATTGGATCTTTGCTTCGGCTTACTCATTCCAAAAGCTGGCTCAATCTTGTCTGTGAGACCCAAAGGCTCTTCGTTCACACCGTCAAACAACTTCGAGTATTGAGAGTCCTGCGAGGTTTGCTGAGCACCACCCAATCCGGCTGTAGTTTGTTGAATTTTACTACCGAACTGAGTCATAGCTCTCTTGGCCTCGATAGCCAAATCGCGCTCTTGCAATGTTTGAATATTTGGCTTGATCACGCTCTCATTGACCTCGTTCAAAGATTTACTCACTGAAGTGGCAAACAAACCCCATCCTTTACCTAGAGTACCCAATGGATCTTTTTGAAAGTTGTCTATCGACAAACTGGCCAACGATGATTGATTTTGCTTCGTTGGGGCAGGTGTATTGCCAAATCCCCCATACTTACCACCTTGTGACGGAGGCAAATGGTCAGGTCTAGACTCGTTCAAAGCACCCTTTTGTGCAAAGAATGTCTCAGTTTTGGCCTTTTGACCTGATGGCGCAGCTCCTGATCCAATTGAGTTGGCCGTCTGGGATCCAAGGGAAGTAGTGGATTCGTTCATTTTCTTTCTGACAACTCTAGGCTTCTTGACGTAAGTTCTACCTTCAACTTCGCAGCTGAGAATCTCTTTGTAATCTTCGGCTGCTTCGTTGTCATACTTGATGTTCAAATTGGTGCTGTTATCCAAATCAATGCCATTTTCTTCAAAATATTTGGCTAATCTATCGTTACCACCTTTCTCCATTCTAGTCAATTCTTCTGGTTTGAACTGGTCCATAGTGATCGATCTAACGAATGAAATGTGGACACCCAATCCTCTGTGTATACCTGCACACTCTAAGCATATGAAAATGCCAAACTTTGGTGATGCCCATTGTGGATTTGGAGCTCCACAGTCAAAACACTTCTTGTTGCCCCCAACTTTTTGTAAGGCCAAAAGTTTTCTTTTGTTGCCAGGATCAACTGTCCAATCTGACATTTTCTACTTGAGTTATTGGTTTCTATTTTGCTTTGTTCTTGGATTTGTTTTTCCAAAATAAATTAAAATACTAAAGAAAAGAACAAATATTTAATTGCCTTGCGTTTCAGAAGAAAAAAAATGTAAAATTGAAGTGCGTTTAGTAATTTAGATCAAAAATCTTCTATATAATGAGGATTACGGGCTTTGAATAGCAATTATTAGCTGAGCTTATTTAGCTAAAACAGGATTCTATTGAGTGGCTATGAATCAGCAAGTTGTGGGTACAAAACGAATTAATAAGTTTTTCAAATATTTGATTCAAACTCAACATTGAATTTTAAATCCAAAATATGCTTGTCCCAAAGAACACAACTGCCGGACGAACAATACTATAATACAAAAAGCACAGATAACATTCAAACCTGTCAGTTCTTTCCTTTAGATTTGCGAGTCGTCGGCGGCGGCGACAATGGTCTATTAAATCCTTTTGATCTGTTCATATACTGTCTGAAAGTGTCCACTTTGGGCTTGTAAATCGCATAGACGTTCGACGCAAAAACGTGTTGGCCTTTTGTCGTCTTAAACAGATCAAATCCCATCAATTCTTTCATGCTGATAGGGGCCTCATCTATAACAGTTTTTGACAACTCGGGCTCCACTTTGTTTTGGCTTCTCGTAACTCTGCTCAGTTTCACTGGGCTCTTGCTAACAGTTTTTCTTTTCTTAACTGGACTTTTGCTAGGCAGTTTTTTTCTCTTTTGCGCCGTTTTATTCCCAATATCCGGCACATTTTCAAGCTTTACGGCCTCATGGGCATCTTTCCTTGATCTTCGCTCAACCATGATTGTTTTGCTTGTGCTTGTTTACAGTGCTCGAGTCATCCGGAACTATATTTCATTTTCAGCACCCAAGTGCGGGTAACTGGGCCAGTGGTACAGTTCCATTAAACTGTGACAGAAGCCTCTGTAGAAGTAGAGCTCGATTTGCGTTGGATGCCCAGATGTGAAAGTTCAGAGCTGCTAAAGCATTTAAAAAGAGCAATGTCTCTTAGCTTGTTGTGGATCGCGGCATTTTGTCTCAACGAAGCAAATACTTGACTCAATTTTTTCCACATGACACAAGAGGAGCAACAATATTTACAGCGAAAACAGCGTTAAGAGTGAATACAGCATCAAAAGTAACTATGGCATCAAGAACTGAGTTGTAGCTGTGCTCCATTTCTTGTTCTTTATGCCGTTTTTTCCTGTCCAAATAGTGTATTCGCGGTTTACTCGTTTTTCGATTTTAATTCTACTGGAACTTCCGTAAAAGCTTCCGACCAATTGAAAAAACGAGGAAGAAAAATAAAATACAAAAATCAAAATATAAAATTCTTCTCTTTAAAATATTACACCAATTAAACAAAAATGTTTGCACGTCGTACTTTGGGATTGATGAACACCAGAGCTCTCAGAGCTAACCCAGTATTATTCAGAGCTGGAATTTCTACTGTCAAGTCAACTTTCAACGAGGAAGATGAGATCTTGAAGAAGCAAAGAATCAATAGACCATTGTCACCAGAGTTGGCAATATACCAGCCACAAGTGACTTGGGTGTTGTCTGGTTTGCACAGAATCACTGGTGTTTTCTTGGCTGCTGGATTTTACGGTATCACATGTACCTACGCTGCTTCCGCTATATTTGGATTCCACTTTGACTCCTCAATGATTTTGGAGCCTTTCAACAACTTGCCAACCTGGGCACAGTACGGAATCAAAGGTACAATTGCTTACCCATTTGCATTCCACGCTTTCAATGGTGTGAGACACTTGGTCTGGGATTTGGGCAAAGAATTGACACTTAAGGGCATTTACAGAAGTGCCTACATAATGATGGGTTCTGCCGCTGTTTTGGGCTCTTACTTGACATTTTTGGCTTAAGTACGAATAATATAACAATAGTAACGTGAGATTATTTTTGTAGTAGCTTGGGTTTTGCTGTTTAGTTACAATGAGAATGGCATTGCTCCATCGTGTGGGCTCAAAGTCTCTGTGTGTGTCTACCAACCGATTTTGCGGGCTGTGAGTTCCGATCTCGGATTCGCTTTTTTTTGCTCTAATCAAATTGTCGCAATTACTAACGATCGGAGAATGACGTGCAAATCTTCTATCAGTTCCTAGAAAATTTCAATCGCGCAGCACAATTCCCTCATTAAAACTGGTGTCGGAAAAAACCAGTGCAACGGCGAAGCATTTGAAAGGACTCGAACATACACCATGCTCTTGTTCTAGTGCAGTCAGGCTTTTCCACTACTCCAAAAGCAAATTTGGCACAAGTGTAGGGTAGTCTTTGCTGTTAATCGCAAACTCCGACACCAGCCAGTTTTTTGCTTACAAACAAGTGCAATTATTAATATTTTCTTTCTTTTTCGGTCCCGTCTTATCCACTGACCTAATAAACTTAGCTAGGCCTTTTGTGTGAGGGGTTACAAATCCGCCCGATATAGATAATTCACCTACCGCCATTTTCAATCTCGCTCAGAACTAGAATAAAATAAAATAAAAATAAAAAAAATTTTCTTTTCTTAATTTTTTATCAATTTAATCTTTGAATTTATATTTTTATTTATTTCTTCTCTTCGACGTACATTGAAAGTTGCATTAAAGAGAGTCAATTATACATTAGCATAGGATTACCAATACTTTATCAAATACTTTACAAATTATTATCAATTGAGTCACATTTCATTTCAAATAAAAAAAATGTTTGCTAGAACCGGATTTAACGTCGCAAAAAGATTTGCCACCCCAATTTCAAGATCTGTGGTGAAGCAGGGAGTTATAACGAAGGCCGCTGTTTTGCAGCCGGTTAGAAGTTATCACCCAAAAGTCATTGACCATTACGAAAACCCACGTAACGTTGGATCATTCAAAAAGAATGAACCAAGTGTCGGGACCGGCTTGGTAGGTGCACCAGCTTGTGGTGATGTTATGAGATTGCAGATCAAAGTGAACGATGATACCGGTATCATTGAAGACGTCAAGTTCAAGACGTTTGGTTGTGGTTCTGCTATAGCTTCATCCTCTTTTGCTACTGAGTTGCTTAAGGGTAAAAGTTTGGACGACGCTTTGAAAATCAAAAATACCGTTATTGCCAAAGAGTTGTCTTTGCCTCCAGTAAAGTTGCACTGTTCTATGTTGGCCGAAGATGCTATCAAATCGGCTGTGAAAGACTACAGAAGCAAAAAGGGCAAGATGCCTACCTTGGGACCAGACGCTGCTAAGCCAACCTTGCAGGAGAGCGCTAAATGATTGGTACTTAAGTTCAGCTTTTGTTTTTTTTCTTGACCCATCGTAGCCTTTGTGTATGTTATATGTGTCTATATTTATGAATAGTTGCCCTTAAAGAAAGTTGTAAGTGTGAATTCAAGAAAACTTTGAACAACCAGGTGCAAATAAAAAAGCATTTTACGCAATCTGACGGCAATTTCACTGTCTTCAAAAACCTCCTTTACGTATAAGTTACAAGTCCCAGAGCAGTCATCGACTATTTCGAATAGTTGCAGTTTCAGAGCTTCTACAATAGCTTATCTTGCCTGTCTGAACCCAGCCATCGCTCGTGCAAATTCTAATCATGTGATCGTTTAATTTCTAAGTAGTTTGGGTCACATCTCGAGCATTAGTTTTTTTTTCGAGTCTTTGCGGTTTTGTGCCCCGGTCCCATCACTTCCGTGACAATATTTGATTTTTTTGTTTATTTGTTTACATTCGCCAAACATGTTAGAAGACTTACCAAGTTTATTAAAGTCCACACTCGCCAACTTTGAGATCAGTACCGATCTTCAAATGGTCAATGATATCAATAAGAAAATTGATAAGTTGCAAGCTGCCCGGTTGAGTAAAATTCAAGCGATGGAGAACGAATTGAATGAAACAATAGAAGAGTACGAAATTAAGGTCCAAGAATTAAATCTGAGAGAAGTCTCGAACAACAGAATAAGGATTTTGGACGAATTAAACGCTTTGCACGACTTGAAGTTTAAATTGGCCAAAAGCTACTCCGATTTCGAGATTGAAATCAGCAAATTGGGGTTGATGTACAAGCAAAAGACCCAAGAGTTTCAAGAGCTCAAAGAACTCAATCTTCTCAACCAGGAAATCACAAATAACCCCGATTCAAACGTCTTAAAGCTCAAAATTTACAAAAACTTGGGAGTGCTACTCGAAGTTGACGAAGGGGATGCAAATCACAGTTTCATGAACGAGGACAAGAAATACAAATTAACGATCAATAACGCCAGAGCAAACGTTACTACGATTTTGAACATCGATGAGAAAAAGAATAAGTTGAGCGATCACTTTATAAGCAATCACATCTGGAGCAGCCTATAAACGCTCGTAGATTGCTACAATTTTTGATAAGCTGCATATACTTTTTGATTCAGTCTGCCGTTTACTAAGAAGATGTCAACAATGAGGAAGAACGGGAATGGCGAGATTGAGTGAGAAAATCTTGTTTGGTGAATGCGCAAATGACGCATAATTTGCAAAGAGCGCAAATTTGGGAGAAGAACAGCTAGTGTACCATAGTAATACTGAGACGATTTAATGCAAGATAAATTGTAATTTGCGAAGCAGTTGAACTGTGCGGCAAACTTCAAACACTTCTGTCCTTCCTCCCTCACTGGATCACGTAAAGCAGCTGTTTACACGCATCAAGCGCAAGGTTTCCCTTTTATTGACGGCTATACATACAAGTATTCACGTGGGTCTTAGACCAGGCACAAACGTTTGATATCATTAGATCCCGTCTGGCAGCTGACAGGTTGAAGAGCCGTTGGTGACAATTAACCGCTTGCCAAAACCTTCCAAGGCTTCACTCACAGCCTCAATGGCAGCGCAGTTCTTGTTTCATGCTTTCCTTGACCTCAGCAAAGTCGTACAGCATTTTCAATTGGGTCATCGCATCAGTCTCTTTGCATGCCTATTTTGAAAACTTAAAAATCCTAGAGGAAGCCGCGGATAGTTGCGGCGCCAAGCTCTTCACTCTCAGTCGCGGCAGTGTTTGATCTTGCCAAGGCAAGCACCGTTTGGCCGTGGCAAATGAGCTCTCAACTCGAATATGGATCAAGATTCAGTGACAGGCAAAATTAAATTTGGGTCGTATTTCGAAACCTAGTACAAAGCATCGACATCAGACCCATGGACTTGGAACATACGTATCGGATTCCATAAGCAACAAACTCGGAATTTATATGAAATGTGGCGTAGCAGCCATGATTGACGCTGGGACTTTTGCTACAATTGGTGGTACGACGGGTGTCACTGTGCTGTGCTGGCGTGGTTTTGGAGGTTTGGCTGTGTTCATATAACTTGGGAAAACGAAGCAAATTCCGCTGCTCCATGTGGATTTGCTCAAAGAAAAAGGGGCTTTACCAAGTGGCGCCTTCAAACTCTACCGCTTTCTGCTCTACTTACAAAAAAATTACATAAATGGGTGACGACGGCTGATTTAGGTGAAATACCAGCTCGCACGGCTTAACACTTTTTGACTTTTTCATTTGTCTAGAACGAACGAATCCGTTATCTCCTTCGCACAGACTTTATGTCCGCCGCTCTTGTGCATTGATTGCATTATCGATAGTCTCATCAGTAAGTAAGTAATTATTATTTTTGCTCAAATTGCGAGTAGTCTCGGATTCTTTACTCGGTAAGAATTAGCATCCGAATCGGTGGCAAACATCAGTTATGAAATCAACAATATCAGTTTATACTCAACGCATATATTTATTTTAGACTGGCTGTAACAACAATACGCAAAACCTTCTTGATTACTATTTTGCTGTTTGCACTGATATACATATATATCAATTACCCAGTGTGCGCCAACTTGTTGCTTTCTTTAAGTTTGATTTTTTTTTTTTTCCATAAATTATTTTTCGGGGCTAGCTAAAAAAAAAGTATTTATTTAGATATCCGCACAATCTGATTCAAGATGGGCAGTTCAAAGAAAACGAATCTTGAAACCTCAGACCGTCTGGCTCTGAGTCCTGAGCCCAAAACTTGGAACGACGTTGAGGACATACCTGAAACGAAGCTACAAAAAAGGTTGTTAACACCTTTTTTTGGTAAAAAAGTGCCTCCAATTCCAAGTGAAGATGAAAAAACAATATACCCAAAGAATGTCAAGAATTTCTTGACCTACTTCTTTTTTTGGTGGTTGATCCCACTCATGAACATCGGTTATAAGAGAACTTTACAGAATGAGGATTTGTATGCTTTGAGAGAGGACATGAAAGTGAAGAAACTTCATAATGATTTCCAAAACCATTTAAAAGCCAACGTTGAGAAAGCAAAAAAAAAAATTTTGAAAGCGCATCCCGATATTGACGAGGAAGCTTTGTTGGAACAATCTCTCAACCATTTTGCGGTTCTTAAATCTTTGTATCAGACATTCAAAGCAAGATACATTATTGCCGTCATTTGCAAGTGTACCAACGATACCATCAGTTCTTTATTACCTTTACTCACTAAAGAGTTGATTTCTTTTGTTGAGAAAAAGGCCTTGCAAAAAAAGTATGGTGCTGACAAGTTTCCAACTAACACAGGCAAAGGTGTTGGTTATGCCATCGGTATCACCCTTATGGTTTTCGCTGTGGGCTCATCGTTCAATCACGCTTTTGACAAAACAAGTACCTGTGGTGTTCAGGCAAAAGCTATCATGATTAAAGCAATATTGGACAAGTCTTTCAAGCTCGACGGCACAGCAAGACAAAAATTTACTGACGGTAAATTGACTTCGATGATGACTACTGACTCGGCTAAGCTTGAAATCGCTTTCACTTTCCAACCGTTTTTGATTTCATTTCCAATTCCGCTCATCATTTCCATTGCGTTATTGGTTCACAATATTGGTGTAGCTGCTTTAGCTGGTATTGCTGTGTTCATTTTTATTGTATTTGCCTTTTCCTTCAGTGTCAAACTCATGATCTCTTTTAGAAAGCGTGCTGCTAAGGCAACGGATAACAGAGTCACTTTGGTCAGAGAGGTTTTGAACTCAATGAAAATGATCAAATTTTACTCTTGGGAAACACCATACCATCAGCAGATCAAAAAATTACGGTATATTGAACTGAAATTGGTTTATGCAAATCTGTTTATGAAAGCAATCATGATTGCGATTGTTCTCAATCTTCCTACATTCTCTTCCATGGTTGCGTTTTTGGTTTTGCATAGTGAGCATCCATCGAAAAATGTTGCAGACATTTTTGCTTCTTTAACACTTTTCCAATCGTTGGCTACTGCAGTTATGATGATGCCTTTGGTGGTAAGCACTAATCTGGATGCTTTTGTGACATTCAAAAGAGTCGCCGAGCTTTTCAGAGCCTCGGAAATTGAAGAAATAGACAATTATCAGCACGATGAAAGCATCACTACTAATGAGGAAATGGCTATTCAAGTTGTTGATGCTGACTTTGAATGGGATACTCTCCAAACCATCAGCAATATTGACAAAGACGGTGATGATCGTGAGCAAAAGAAAGCTGAGCTAAAAGGCCCAGAAACCAGAAGACATGGTTTATTCAAAAGAAAGAAAGAAAGTGATCCAGAAAAGGCACTAGAATCAGACAACGCAGAAATGAGCGAAAAGAAAACTCCAGATACAACACTGTCAAAATCTTTTAAAGCTGATAGTTCTACATTTACCGGTTTGCATAATGTCAATCTTGAAATCAAAAAGGGGGAATTTGTGATTCTCACAGGGCCAATTGGTTGTGGTAAGTCCTCTTTATTGAATGCACTTGCTGGTATTATGAAAAAAACTCGTGGACACATGCAACTCAATCAAGAAGCAATTTTGTGTGGTTACCCTTGGATTCAAAATGCCACAGTCAAAGAGAACATTTTATTTGGAAAACCGTTTGACGCCGCAAAGTACAAAAAAGTTATTGATGTTTGCTGTTTGAATAATGATTTGGCTTTGTTACGTGCTGGTGATATGACCGAGATAGGGGAAAGAGGTATTACATTATCTGGAGGTCAAAAGGCAAGAATCAATTTGGCTAGAAGTATCTATCACGACTCCGACACAATCTTTCTTGACGATGTTTTGAGTGCTGTTGATGCTAAAGTTGGAAAACAAATTATGCAAAACTGTTTTTTGACTTATGCTAAAGACAAAACCAGAATTTTGGCCACTCACCAATTGAGTTTTGCACATGACTGCGATCGTGTTATATTCATTTCGCATGATGGCCGTGTGAACATTGGACAGGTTGATGAGTTGCAAGCCAATCATCCAGAATTTAAAAAACTCATGGAGTTTTCCAGAAAAGAGGAAAAAGAAGTTGAAGAGAACGAAGAAGGAGATGAACCAAATGGTTCTAGTGATCTTGTTGGTCTCACGCTCGATGAAGAAAAAGAAAAATTGGCACTTGGAAGATTAGGAAATGATGAAGAACGTGGTGTTAATTCAATTGGTTTCGGAGTTTATTCAAAATTTGTCAACGCTGCATTTGGCAGATTTGGTACCATCAAAGCAATTTGTTTTATATTTTTGGTGTCTTTATTTGCATTTTGCAATGTGTTTACCAATACCTGGTTAAGTTTCTGGACAGAAAACAAGTTTCCTGGGAAAAGCACCGGTTTTTACATGGGTATTTACATTATGTTTACCTTCTTGACGTTTTTCATTGCAGCATCTTTCTTCATTGTGCTTTCTTATGTTTGCATGAACGCTAGTAGAAAGTTGAATTTGTTGGCTACTGAGAGAGTGTTACATACTCCAAGTTCCTTTACAGACTCAACACCTATGGGACGTATTTTAAACAGATTTACAAAAGATACAGACGCTATGGATAATGAGCTTGTTGATTCTCTTAGAATGGCTATTTTCCCATTGCTGGTTGTTATTGCCGTCATTATTTTGTGTATCATTTACTTGCCTTGGATAGCTATTGCTGTTCCACCATTAGGATTGTTGTTTGTGTCTATTACTTCCTACTATAATGCAAGTGCAAGAGAAATAAAGAGATTGGAGTCTGTGAACAGATCATTGGTTTACAACAACTTCAACGAATGCTTGAGTGGACATCAAACAATCCGTGCATACAATTTGTTAGATAAATTTATCGATAGAAACGATGAGTACATTGACGCCATGAACGCCAGTGCTTACTTGTACTATTCGGTCCAAAGATTTTTGGGTCTTCATTTGGATATGATTGCATGTCTTTACTTGTTCTTGATTTCGATGCTTTGTGCTTTCAGAGTTTTTCAGATCAGTGCTTCATCGGTTGGTCTTCTATTGTCATACAGTCTTCAAATTGTTGGGCTCTTGTCAATGATTATTAGACAAATCACTGACGTTGAAAACAAAATGAACAGCGCGGAAAGATTGATTGAGTATGCTTATGATTTGCCTCAAGAGCCAGCTCACGAGAAACCTGACTCTGCTCCGCATCCAGACTGGCCCCTGAAAGGTGAAATTGTGTTTGACAAGGTCAACATGAGATATAGAGAAAACACACCATTGGTTTTGAACAATTTATCGTTTACCGCCAAACCTGGAGAGAAAGTTGGTATTTGTGGTAGAACTGGTGCTGGAAAATCGTCTA
This sequence comes from Saccharomycopsis lassenensis, assembly GCA_031125475.1. NCBI lineage: Eukaryota > Fungi > Ascomycota > Saccharomycetes > Ascoideales > Saccharomycopsidaceae > Saccharomycopsis > Saccharomycopsis lassenensis. The sequence continues at coordinate 379,012 of JASTUK010000001.1, forward strand.
TCATGGTGGCGTTGTACAGACTTTCCGAATTGGATAGTGGATGTATCAAGATTGATGATGTTGATATTTCTAAGTTGGGTTTACATGACTTGAGATCAAAATTGTCAATTATCCCACAAGACCCTGTCTTATTCAGAGGTACAATTCGCAAAAATTTGGATCCTTTTGGTGACAGTAACGACGAAGAGCTTTGGAGCGCTTTAGAAAAAGGTGGACTTATTGCATCGGACCAATTGGAGCTGGTCAAAAAACAGCACATGGTCAACGAAGAGTTGACGAGTTTGCACAAATTTCATTTAGATCAAGAAGTTCAAGAGGAAGGTTCTAACTTCTCTTTGGGCGAAAGACAGTTGTTGGCTTTGGCAAGAGCTTTAGTTCGCCGTTCAAAAATTTTGATTTTAGATGAAGCAACTTCTTCAGTGGACTTTGAGACTGACGCTATGATCAACAAAACCATCAGAACAAGATTTAAAGAGTGTACCATTTTGTGTATTGCACATAGATTGAACACCATATCCCGGTTTGATAAAGTTATGGTTTTAGACAAGGGGTCTGTCATTGAGTTTGATAAACCTTTAGCTTTGTATGAAACCAAAGGTAGCGTTTTCAGAGAGATGTGTGATAAAGCTAATTTGAGATTGGCAGACTTTTCTGACTGATTTATTGTTCTGTTATTGTTCATTTGTAAATACTATATAATGTTTTGTATCCCGGATTGGAGTTGGACCTGTTTTTGTATCCTGTCTTTAATTTTTCAATATACAGGAGATCTAATAATTGAAGCGACTCAGCATGGTTTTAGAGTCATTGTAAGATAAAACAATTTATAAGTGCAAGTACAAACAGTTTGAACAACTTCAGTGATACATTTTAGGAGTTGCCTGCAATACATGAACAAATAGACTGGAATCATACAATATTTGAACAACTATATATCAAAGGAAAATTAGATGTGAGCAACAATAGTGTTAAGCAACACGTAAGACATCAAGTCAGGTCAAAGCAAGAATAAATTTGAGCTTAGCATTAAGTTGTAGTGAAGTGGTAAGGTTGCATTAATTTCATGCAGATACTTGTTCTTGCCTGAACCTGGTGGAGGTGCTTCATAAACAATATCATTTATCGCGACAAATGGAGAATTAACAATCCTTATCATTTTCTCGAGGTTGAAATTGATAGAAACCACCTTGCAATATTGGAGAAACTATGATGTTCTCGTTCAAGTTCATTGGGACTTGATTGTTAGCCAGTTGAAATCCAGTTGCAGGAGGCAATGGTGTTTGTGGTAGCATTCCGGTGAAAGGAGCATTAAAATATTGATAAAATGGGAAATATTGTGAGTTATCAAGATTACTTGAGACATTCATAGTCGGCTGTTGGGGACCGACTTGAGCAAAAGTAAAATTGTTCATATTCATCATATTTGTCGGTATTGGCATTTGAATTGGCATCTGCATTGGCATTGGCATCTGCATTGGCATTGGCATTGGCATGGAACTTGACATTGGCACCGATGTAGGCATTGCCAGTTCGGCTTTGGATGTGTATTCGCTTCTGTATGACTTAACATGTTTTTGCCCTGATTTAGCATTGCTATTAGCTTCGCTCACAGAGGTAGGAATGGTGCTACCATTTATCGACTGCGACTGGCCGGTTTGAGTGGAGGTAGAAGATGGCGGATCATCCGTATAAAATCGGTTGAAATCTGGGAAAAACGGTTGAACATCTTTAATCAAATCTAAGTTGTAGTTGAACATCGAAGCGTGTTGATTGAATTTTGCTTCTTTTTGCTCTCTTGGAGCAAATTGACGTTGTGAATATCCCCCAAACCTCGTTTTTCTGTTTTTAGAGTTTGATACTGTTGAGTGAAAAGTTTGGTCAGACTTATAACTATCAAAGTTTGTTCCCATTTTGCTACGTCTTTGACCAAATAAGCTATTTTTTGTCACTGATCTTGACTCGAGCTTTGAATTTATCTCTTTGATAACTGTGTCAATATTATATATCTCTGGGATAGACAAAGGTGGTGCAGCTGTAGCGCACTTTGGTCTACTAGCTGATAGCTTGAGCTTTGATTTACTTTTTTTGTCGTGATTGAACTCGCGATATGAAACAATAATTGGTGTTTTCCCTAGTACCGTATGATGCTCTTTCTCAATAGCAGCACTGGCAGATTTTTCATCCCGATAATAAACAAATGCAAATACTGGTATTTTGTTCACAAGATCAATCTTTATAATTTCACCATGTTTTTCAAATTTCTCTCTTAACTGGTCAGAAGAGACATTTGGATCAAGATGTCCGATAAACACGGTTTTCTTGTCAATGTACAAAATATCTTCGCACGGAAGACGAACGTTTTCTACCCACTGAACTACCAAACTTGCGTCTGGCCTTAACTTAGTGTAGGCTGCTATTGCATCTTCCCTGTACATGAAACGACAAAACCATCCAAGTTTGTAACAATTGTTTTCAGGAAACATTTTAGAATTTGATAGTTTATCGTCAATTGGTATCAATTGCTCGATTTCCCCAAAGGGCTCTGTCTTTTTTATTATCGAATCACTGGAAATTTCGTGGCCTTGTGGGTTAGCAAAAAATATGGTTCTATTAGCATTTGCAGGCTCACAGCGTATTGGACGACCATCTATTTTAGTATGAGGAGCATTTGTTAAGGCATTTTTTGCGCATTCATCATTTTCAAAATGCACAAAAGAGTATGGATGATTGTCTCTATTTCTGAGAACTTTAACAAAAATATCCCCGTAGCATTTAAAATGGTTCGTAACGGAGCAAACTAAATGATCATCAGTTTTGCTGGATGTAAGACTAGCCACAAACACGGCTGACGATGGTTTATATCTGAAATCTTTGTCAGGCTTTTTGTTACCTGAATAAGCACACACCGAGCCATCCTCCAATGACCTATATATTTTCAATGGTGGGTTGTCAGAATCCAAGTTGCAATCACTTTCAGCCTCACTCAAAACCAATTCATGAAGAGATAAGTCAATTGAATCTGAAGAGGCATTTTTGTGGAGATCTGGTGAGTGTGAGTCTGTAATGTCAGCGGTGGATGGATCCGACAAAGTAGGGGAAACGCCGGCTGTCAAAGCATTGATGGGGGTTCCGAATATCTTATTGTTATCGTTTTGAGCTTGTTGAACTGGCTCTATAGGTTCGCTGTCAAGGTCGTTTGCATGAATCATTTTCCGTGGAGCTTGCGATTTTGAAGCGACGTTGAGCACTCTAGCTGATTATTTTTGCATACAAATTTCTATAACGTCAAACCCAGCACTAAGATGTATAAGAGCGAGGCAATTTGGTACAACAATTCAATCAACAAAGTGAGATAAACAAAATTAAACTCAAAGTTAGATTTTGATTGAGAAAGTAGCTTGCAAAGAAAAAGTTTAGTCAAGTGGGAAATCTGATCAAATTTATACAAGCTAATGAGAGAAATCCAGTAAAGTGCATCATGATCTGCATCTAACAAGGCAGATGGAAACAAGGAGAAACTAATGTAAAAAGAAAAAAAATTAATCAGTGCGGGACTCACAGAACTTATTTAGACAAACCCATAATTGCACCACACTTCAAAGGGGAACCAAAGCTCAGAATTTTGGTGTTTTTTTTTTGAGTTTTTTTGTAGATGCATGTCCAAATTTTACCGTAGCATGCATGACATTGCAGTGTCACAAAAAACAAATGTTCTTACAAAGCGCAGTTTGCGCTCTAACTAGGAAATAACTTAGACCCATACAAGCGATTTTTTTATATAGCTTCTCCCTGGGATGACTTCTCTAGGCAAGAAAAGAAATAAAATGTTTAAACAAAATAAATGTAAATAAAAACAATGCGAATTGAAGCACAAGAAAACAAAAAGAAAGTCTGCAGTTATTTTCAGTGAAACTACGTGTAACGAGATCTCTAAAATCACTATGCTCGTAATTAATTCATTTGGTACATATGTATGTCCTGACTCAGAAGGGTAAACAAGGCTGCCAGGATATCATAAATCTTTCAGCAAGTTGCCAATTCTCTTCAGGTTTAACCAAAAGGTTGTCATCAGTCATTGGGACTTTCTTCTTTTTAAACTTGTAGATTATATATTTTCTTGTAAAGCTCGTTTTAGCTCTGTCTTTTTGCCTCCCAGTTGTATGACCGTTCGCAACTCGGTATCTGTTACCCAAATTTGAGTTCGCCTTTTTTTTAGTGACTTTAAGTTAGTTGCGCTACTTGGTATAAATTATCCGGTGGTAAAACTCAATTCTGAGTGAGTATACGTTTGCCCAAAATAAGATATCCGATATTTGTCTATCATTAGCGTTTAAAAACTTACCACAAAGATGGCTCTTTGAATGATTCATTCAGAGCTGTGCCACAAGTTTTTTCTCACAGCTACTCTTCAGCCAGCATACAGAGTATTTCTGTATAAAACCTTGAAGCTAGGTTTGCGTTCTGATCTTAGGATTTCTCTAGTAATTTGCCTGAGGGAACATTTTGCATATTCTGGTATTCAGTTGAGAAACATTCGACCTGCGGACGAATAATAGGCTACACTGCTACTCGGCAATTTCAACCACTTTGTAGAGTGAGTCTGAGTCTAGACGAGAGTTCAAAATTCTAGCGCAATAGCGTCTACTTTGGTGGCTTCGACTATTGATGATTCTACTAATCTGGGCAATAGACTTCTGCGTTGAAATAGAGCACAAAATGCAAAAAAAATAAAAAATAAAAAAAATACAAAAAAATAAAACAAAAAAAAAATGAGTGTAAATGGAGTGATTGTACAGGCTCAGTTCATTGACGCTCTGTTGAATATTATTTTATTTTTTACTTTTTACTTTTTACTTTTTAATTAATTTTTTGATTTTATTTTTGATTTTCTTTTTTCAAGCTTTATCAGTATTTTGACGTGACATGATCGAGAGATACAGTTCCCGAGTAACAACTAAGAACTTTTCCCTCAACAACCCAATGTCACACAGTTTTGGTGTGCAAATTAGTCTTGGATTTTCCTTAATTTTGCAACTGCTTGCCAAACGGGTGATTTAAGCGGTTCCCAAAGTTTGGGCAAACTTTAAAAACAGATTTAGTAGTCACAATAAGTGTCTCGCGGCTTCAAATTAGTCAAACGGAAACAGATCCCCATCAGATAGATTGATCACATGCCAGAAACCCCAGTTAAAGCTGAGAGACGACAAATTACAACAACAGCAGCGCAATGATCCTCCAAAACATTTTGCTTAGGCTAACTCTCGTTGACCTCACATTTTTGAAGCCGTTATGTTAACATTTTCAACTTGCCTTGAACCCCATAGATGATATCGATCACATTTTTTTCTAGATCGCTTATTGCTTGAGGTCTGGTCTCTAAATACTTTTGTTAGGTTTTGGTTGTTGTCCTGGTTTTGACGTAAATTTGGTACTTCTACAAAGTTTAAAACTGAACTAATAAAATTGAGCGCTATGCTAGTAGCGGAAGAATTGAAAATAATACAACGGTCTCACAAATTAGTTTCTCAAGCCTTTGGCCTTGCTGAACTGTTCAACAAATGATTTGTCACCATCGTCCAACACGATGTTTGTCTCGTTTGTGTATTTGGCTTGGGCAATTCCGATCTTGTCGTCGTCCAAGTCGTAGTAAACGTAAGCGCTTCTCAAGAAAACGTCACCCAAAATGTAGTAATTAGCTTCGGAAGAAGTGACACCAATAAAACAAGTTCCGTTGGTGTTTGCTGGGTTACCATCGAGATGGAACAAGACGTCGCTGAATGGCACAACGATCTCTTTAGATCCAAATGTAAATGTAAGGTCTTCACCCTTTTGGTCACATGAGGTAACATATCCACCTTCTTTGTTACTGTAAACACCATTGGCCATACCGAAGGCGGTAGCAATTTCTGGTGGGGCAAGCACTAAAGTGGTACCAGAGTCCAACAAGGCTGGGTATGTTTGGTTTGTGAACTTTTCACCCTTTTGCGTGATGGAGTCCAAACTGACAAAGAAGGCAGTTGGCTTGTCGGTTTTAGCACCAGAGTCGTCAACGGCCAAGGTGTCCAAGGCGTACAAGTCGTCGTAGTATTTAGCAGTGTCAACAGCACCAAACAAGATCTCACCAGACTCGGCAGTGGTTTGGTCCAAGTACAATGAGTATGACACTCTATTGATCAAGCCTTGGTTTTTCATCAATTGTGGAAAGTTTGGATACTCGTCAGTGTTGTTGAACCACAATGAGGCTTCGTTACTGGTGTAACCAACACCCAAAATACCTTCACCAGCAGTTTGGTTGGTTCCGTAACCTAAACGAACGTTTTTAACTGCTTGTCCAGAGATTGTGACTTCGTCGTGGGCCCAAATACCTTTAGCATAAGAGTGGTCACCATAGGAGATTCTGAATCCGTCTTTGATTGGCTCGAAAGTTGAAGATGAGTTGGCATCAAAAGCACTGAACTCAACTTCAGTTCCCTTTGCTGGGACCCACAAGTCACTGGAACCTGTGTCAATGTCAATAAGGACCTTCTGTGCTGGGGTACCAATTTCCAATTCAGCCAAGTACAAGGCGTACTCATTTCTCAATGTCACACCGAGTGAAGAGCTTTTCATACCGTACATTGATGGCTGACTTAATGCCTTCTTTTTTTGGACTGTGAAGTTCATCTTGAGTGGAGCCTTATTTTGTGCACCAGTCTGAGCTATTGGGGCAGCAGACGAGACTGACAAGGCCGAGAGAACAGCCAAAAGAGTTGAACTGGAAAACAACATTGCAAAAAGAGAAGAGTAAAGCTGTTAAAAAAAAAGAATTGAAAGAGGTAGATAATCTGATTGATGGATATTCAAATTAGTAAAAAGCCAAGATGTGGATTTCGACTAGCATTTATACTTTTTAAAATTTTACTTTTTTTTGATTTTATATTTTACCATCCCACAGAAACTAATGACTCAACAATAGACTACTACCACAGTAATTGGAAAACAAACGTAATCAAAGCGAAGAGTGGCTCTCCTGAAATCTCCAGTTTCTGATAATGATTGTGAGTGTGTGCGTGTGTTTGTTAGGAGTCTCGAGCTAGTGCCGTTTGGTATACAGCTATGCATACGGCTGCTTGGAATGTCGGATTTTTAATTTTTATCTCTGCACGCAAAAAAAAAAAAAAAAAAAAGTTCCAGATAAACGGTTCTCCTATCATTTTCTTGTAGCTGTGTAACATTCAAGTCCGGCAGTAGTTCGCAACTGGGGCTGTTTGGAGTAGAAACTACGCACGATTACGTGCAAAAGTGTGTTAGCTCAAAACTATGAGACAAAAATAAAAGTTTGAGGTCCCAATTCCCCTATAATTAGTAGCACGTATGAATGGTATTCTCACGGCGGACGCTGATAAGACACAGGAGTACCATTCACCGATGGAGGCAGCGGCTCAATTTAAAAAACAAAGACAAGAATTTGAGACCTTGGTCACCAAACCTCAAATTATCACAAATGGCTTCGATACACCTCTTTGGCAGCAGAGGCGAACGTGAATGCCGCTACAAAAGCTTGGCTACCACCAACACCATCCTATTGTGGCTTAGTCAGTGGAGAGATCTCGGTAATTTCTTTTTTATTGTTGCCCAACGGAAATTGACATGTCAACTGTAAGGGCCACTAACCATGAAATTTGCAAGTTCCTCAAACTGAATATCGAAGGAATGTGCACCGAAAACGGAATTCAATATAAGCCGCAAAACCTCGATAAACGGAAGACAAACCCGAATAGAAAATGTAATGCGCGTCTTTTGCCATACTTTCCTCCTGATATCACAAATGCCATACACTATTTTCGCCGGAATCATGCTTGTAAGGCAGCTCCTAATTTGTGACTGACTCACTAAGTTTGCTCGCTACACCAGTTTTGCAATCAGACTACGTTAGCAGTTTTCAAAACAGCCATACATTGAAATTCATTTCACAACAAAATTATATATTACACACTCTACCTCTACTCGACGTCAACATAGTCGTCAGCGTCGTTCTCGTCCGTCCAGTACTCAACATCGTCCATAGGAACATCTGTTTCGTGGTTTGGACGTACCTCTAAGCCATCTCCTAATTTGCTCACATCAATGAACACTTCCTCGTTGTCCAAGACTTGCTGTCTCAAGACCAACACTGCCAATCTGTTCAAAATCTCCTTTTGGATCAAACGGTTCAAAGGTCTGGCACCCAAGTCGTCTGAGTAGCCATACTGACACAACCAGTCAATTGCATCCTGTGTCAAGTTCAATTTGATGTGCTTGTTGTTGGCAAGGAATCTTTCTTCAATCTCTCTCAATCTGATGTACACAATCTTTCCAATTGCAGCCTTGGACAATTTGTTAAACACAACCGTCTCAGAAATTCTGTTCAAGAACTCTGGTCTGAAATGTGCCTTGACGATTTGCAAAATTTGTTCTTTGATTTGTGGTGTTGGGACCGAGCTTGGTGATCTTGAAATCAACTCAGCTCCCAAATTAGATGTCATAATCACAATTGCATTAGAGCCATCAACGGTTTTACCAGCACTAGATGTGATTCTACCATCATCTAACAACTGCAACAAAATGGTCAACACGTCTGGTGAAGCTTTCTCAACTTCATCAAACAAAATCACAGAGTAAGGTCTTCTTGACAAGGCATTGGTTAAGATACCACCTTCCTCGTATCCCACGTAACCAGGTGCACTACCCAACAACTTAGATCCTGACCACTTGTCGCTCAATTCTGAACAGTCAATTCTGATCATTGCCTTTTCATCGCTGAAAAGGAAGTTGGCCAACTTCTTTGCTAATTCTGTTTTACCAGAACCTGACAATCCCAAGAACAAAAAGGATGCAGGCTGGTTAGGATTGGCCAATCCTGATCTAGTCAATCTGATAGCATTTGCGACGGCTCTCACAGCTGCACCTTGGCCAACAACCTCTTGTGACAAAACTTTTTCCATGTTGATCAACTTTTCATTCTCAGCTTGAGTTAACTTTGACACTGGGATTCCGGTTAATCTAGCCGCAGTCTCTGCAACTTGTTCGCTACCCACCACGTTTTGAATAACTGCGTCTGATGGCATTGTAGCTTCTTCTTCGGCTACTTTAGCCTCCAACTGTTCAATTCTTTGCTTCATGTCTGGAATTGCAAAGTATCTCAAATCGGCTGCTGTTGCAGTATCGCGTCTTCTCTCAGCGTCAGCAGCCTTTGTTTCCAACTCGTCCAATTTCCGCTTGGCTTGAGTCAATTCCTCGTGCCCTTTCATCTCTTGGGCATACTTCTCTCTCAAAGGTCTCAACTCGTCTTCCAAGCTCTCTTGTCTCTTGATTGCTTGTTCGAGTCTCTCTTTGGTTTGTTCATCGGTGTTTGCATCTCTTTCCAAAGCCTTGATTTCAACCTCCAACAATTGCAACTCTCTTTCTTTCGAGTCCAATTCTTCTGGCTTCGAGTCTCTGGCAACGGCAACAGTGGCTGCACTCTCATCAATCAAATCAACTGCACTGTCAGGTAATTTTCTGTATGTCAAATATCTTTTAGCCAACTGAGCAGCCGTCACAAGGGCACTATCAAGGATTCTGACACCGTGGTGAATTTCATATTTAGGAGCTAAACCTCTCAAAATTGCAGTGGTTTCTCTAACAGTTGGTTCTCTGACATCGATTTTCTGGAATCTTCTGTCAAATGCACCATCTGCCTCAATGTGTTTTCTGTACTCAACCACAGTGGTTGCACCAATACAGTGCAAAGTGCCTCTTGCCAACATTGGCTTCAACAAGTTGGCAGCATCGGATTTACCATCGCCCATGATCATGTGAATTTCATCAATGAACAAGATAATCATTTCTGGAGACTCTTCGATCTCCTTCAAAACGCCTTTAACTCTTTCTTCGAAATCACCTTGGTACTTTGCACCGGCTTTCAAGGCTGTGATGTCCAAGGCAAATAATCTGCATCCTTGCAAGACCTTTGGCACATCTTCATCAATGATTCTCTGTGCAACACCTTCAACTATACTAGTTTTACCGACACCTGGGTCACCAATGAGACATGGGTTTGACTTAGTTCTTCTCGATAAAACTCTTATAGCTCTTCTAATTTCTTCTTCTCTGCCAATCACCGGATCCAATTTACCTTGTCTAGCTTGTTCGGTAACGTCCACTGCATACTTAGACAAAAACTCATATTTTTGCGAAGTATCAGCTTTACGACTATCAATCTTCTTTGTACCACGCAAATCATAGATAGCGTTCTTTAAAGTATCTGGCTTGATTGAGCAACTCTGAAATATTGTTTTTATCGAAGAGTCTTCCAACAATGCCAACAATATGTGGTCTTGGGCCACATAAGTGTCCTTTTGGGATTTCATAAACTTTTTGGCAGTCTCAATCACCTGGCCACAGCTGTACAGAAACCCAATCTCACTTGGTACTGGACTCTGAGATGGCAATTTGACTAAATGTTGGTTCACAGCTTTCGTCAATGTGTTCCAATCATATTTTGATCTTTCAACAATTGTCTTCAAATATGGTGCCGAATCGTCCAGGTTCTCTGGGCTAACAAATGCGGCAAGCAAGTGCACTGGCACAATTTGAAGATTTTGTTGCTGCTGTGCAATATTATTAGCAGTGGTAATAATATTCAAAGCGTTGTCTGTAAATTCTGAAGAATTCATACTTGATAATTGTTTGTATAAATGTTTGTTGGATTAAAACTAGGTAGACTTATTGGTTGCTTTTATACTTGATCGCGCCTATACACTTTCTTTGCTAGAATTGAGTAGTGAGTTCCAGTATGGGAAAATTCTAGAACGTTCCGGAAATTTCCGATGAGTTTTTCAATGAAAAATGCTTTTATGACGGCAATAGAAAAAAAAGAAAGCGCGAGAATAGCGCTAAAATACCACTAGAATAGCACGAGAAAATTGCAAAGAAAATTGCAAAGAAAATTGCGGGAAAAACGGTAAAACTCTAGATTAGATCTTGGGTGTGTATAGGAAGGTACATGAAATTGTGACCAATGAGGAGGTCTCAGCGCAAAGCGTGTTCATCACGAGGTGAAATGCTTGCTACATTCGAACAAGCGAAGCTGACATTTTTTTAAGGTTTTTTGCTTTGAATTTTCATCACCTCACCTCGGCTTCTCACTTAGCCTTCCGTCTTTTATTGTCCTTGGCTACAGCCAGTCTTTTACTTTGCTGCAGTGCCAATACGCCCACTTGTTGAGTCAAGGATCTCATCAACACAAGCCGCTTGGCCGAGGCAGCCTCAATCTCGCCTGCATCAAGTTTCTGTTTCTCTGATTGTAGCATCTCGTTGATCTTAACCACTTTCTTTAATGTATCGTCGAAACTCACCAAGTACTGCAACTCCTCTGCACTCATTTTGTCCCAGTCACCAATTGACCCCTGTTTATCCAAATACAACGCTTCCTCTCGCAAGATTTTGAAATGCCATTGCAAGTTGGGATTACTGTACTCGTTTGGTATATATCCTTTTTTCAACTCAAATGCGGTCAAAAAGTTCTCGGTGATCATAAGCAAATTCGGGTCGACCTTGACTGGTGGTATATTCTGCTCAGGAACATGCCTTAAATTCTCCTTGTACAACAATTTCATCATGAAAAACCCTTGCGGGAATTTGAGATTCTCGTTGGATGCAATCTCGCTGTACCGGCTAGGGATTAAAGCATACATGCTTTTGTCCGTTCCATTTCTTACCGACCCATAAACGATGATGGCTTTGTTCAACTTCACAACTGTCTGGTACAAGCACGAGAATGCTCTGAACGAGTTTGAGTAGTCACTATTCAAATCGACGTAAACAAACGGACTTGTGCTAACGACTCGGTCGTACTCTATTGTCTCATTTATGTCTCTGAATCCAATAATTTTCAAACCTGAAGTTTTGATCATCGAGAATTTTCTAATACAAGCTTTGTGTTCCTCGGATAAGTATATCACATCATTTCCAAACTTATATGCCCACACCAAATCTGACGGTGGTACTTTCTGAGAGCCATCTTTTGTTATCAAACTTGTGCTCTTCAACACAAGTTTGGGCTCTTCGCCATCGGTATAAACCAGCACACTAGTGGGTTTCAACGGTGAAAACATTGAGTACCCTTTAACTGCTATGGTCAATCCTGTGCCAATCTCCAATTCGCAGCCAAATTGTACTCGCTGAAACTCTTTTCGCTGCTCAATTAGCGATCTTATATGCTTTGCCGAAATCCCAGTTGTATGCTTCTTTGAATTGTAAAAAACATTTTCATTCATTTCCAAATCCTCATCGTCCCCGTCGTCTATATAAAACAATGCGTTGTATTGTGATAAATCAAATACATTTGCTTTGTCCTTGTTTAAAAAAAATGGGACTATATTAACTTTAGCATTATCCAAATCATCTAACAATAATCTTGTTGATTTCCTCAATTTGTCTTCGCTTTCGTCGAACGGTTTGTCGTTATCTGTAATGTAGAATATCTTTTTGACATTGTACTTTTTGCTGTTCTGTACGTTTATGATAAACTCTTTTTTGAGCAGGGTGAACATTCCACTTATCACACTACCAGTCAGTTTGCCACCGTTTTCGGTGTTTAAAGGGATTTCTATATCCAATCTGGTGTTTGCGGGCAATCCATTGGCTGGCGAAACATCATCCAACAAATTTCTGACTTTTTTCATCATTCTCGTATTGATAGGCTGCAATCCAAAGAACCTGTAAACATTGGACTCGCAATCTTCAGATGTTTTACCTGAGTTAAAGAAATAGCACCCTATTCCAACATTTGGTATCAAAATCGCAAATTGTGCCAAAACATAATCCAATGCTTGCAATATTTCTTTCAAAACACTATTTCCTTTTAACTCATCGCTTGGAGTGTAGAGTGATTCTGAAAGCTCCACACAAAAAATGATTCCTTCCCTGATGTGGAATTGCTGGGTATTAGTAAGTAGATTCAAAGAAAAATTTATAAAAGCTTCCTGCTTACGTTACTTATCACAACACGATCTTGGCTCATTCGATACAATTAGGCTGTTTTGTTTTTTTGTTTTTACTATTGTTTTTGTATATTTTTTTTTATTTATTAGTCCGCCCAAAAAAAACGCCATTTTGCTGCTATAGTAGATATTTGAATAACTAGTATCTCTCCTTCATTCTTGCACCAACGACTCTCAAATTATTATAAATTTTGCTCTGTTGTGATCCCAAGATCAAACTCACCACAAAGGATTTGGCCATATTAATATTAGCAAAAGTTCCCAAAATGTGAATTTTGCTGTCAGCTAATACAATTCTCGTCTTAGTGGTATTTTCAATAGAGAATTTCGTCTTTCCGTCCTTACCAGCAATTCTGCCAATAGCTCTGCTCAAGTGCTGCCCGTTTAAAGTTTTAACATCTTTCACCTCAAAAGTTTGAATAAACAAATCGTCAAGTTTGATCAACGAAAGGCAATCATTCAACTCAAATCCATAATTGAATGCAGTCAAGAAATCAACGGCTTTTTGTAAAGAAACTTCTGGGTTGACCGTTTTGGCATGGCTTCTCAAGTCAACAGTTTTCTTACTCATGTTTAATTTCACTTGCAAATTTAAATGATTGATCAATGGTGGATATATTTTGACCCAATTAGCTTTTAATGGGGATACTCTGTGGGGTGATATTTGCACTTTTCTGTAAAGAGGCTTTGCCTTAGTTGTGCTTTTGAGCTTGCTCTCAGCCAGAAATCTTGGTTTTCCTTCTTCATCCACTATTATCTTATTGTCTTCTTTGACCTCTGCGGCCTCTGGCTTTGCTAATGTTGGTGCTGGCATATTGTTGATGAGCTGTATATTGTAAAAAATTTTATTAATTTTTTTTTTTTTTTTTTTCACGATGACATGAGGGTAACCCTTATTTTTACAGATCATTAAAAGCACAATTACATAGTTATTTGCCCCAATAATCAGTGCACATAACCGGGAGAACCGAATGTGTAAAAAATCTGAACAAAATTCAAACTCTTAAATTATACACACTGGTTTGAACATGGAGCAGCAAATACAACATCTACAGGCAGCTTTGAGTACTATGTACTCAAACGCAGACTACTCTGCCAAAACCAATGCTAATGATTTCTTGCAAAAATTTAGAAACTCCCAGGAAGCATGGGATATATCCCATTTTATTTTGAACTCAGAAACGGGATTCGATATTCAAACAAAGCTTTTTGCAGCACAAACTTTGAGATCTAAAATCAGCTATAGTTTATCAACCTTGCCCAACGACAGTTTGGACGGATTGAAAAACTCATTAATTGAGCTTTTATTGATGTATACTGTTAAAAAGATGAAAGTTATCAGAACACAGTTGAATATCTCTTTAGTGAGCCTAGCACTCCAACATTTGGATTGGGAAGATCCTGTAAACGACATTATCACGATCTTTGAAAATAAGGCACAGTCAGGGTCTTTGGAAGAATACCTTTCATCTTTGTTGGAGTTTTTGAAGATCTTGCCAGAAGAATGCTCCAGTATCAATAGAACTCCATTAACGGAAAAACAATTTAAAGCCAGAACGAATGTTTTATTGGTGAAAAACAAGAGTAAGATTTTGGATCTTTTAGTACAACTAAGCTCTACTTCTCTGTCAAAAGAGATCAACAGATCTACCTTAGATTGCTTGAACTCCTGGATCAATGAAATACGTATAACTTCAATTTTGTCAAACGAATCATTGTATCAGTTGATTTTCAAGAACTTACTAATTGACTCTAATTTTGACATAGCCATAGAATCGTTAATATCTATCATTAAGGAGACTGCTGGTATTGAAAATATCGATGTCATTTCAAGTTTGTACTCCGAATTGATCAACTTGAAATCTTTGTTATATTCAGAGTTTGACAATTACGAAGTTGTGAATGGTATAACAAGATTATTTGTCGAAATTGGTGAGACCTGGAACACTGCTATTGTTAAAAATGTTGAATACTTCAAAGATTTAGTTGAAATCATATTAAAATGTTGTGAATATGATGACTTAGATATTATCAGATACACATTCAATTTTTGGTTTTCAACTTCTAATCTTTTGGCTGCACCTGTTCACACTGAAGAGAGAGAGTTGATGAAACCCGTATTTCATAGATTGATTGAGATTATTATTCAAAAGTTGAGATACCCAATTCCTGATGGTGATGAAGACACGGCCAATGGTCGTGAACTCACTACTAGAGAGTTGTTTGACGGAGACATTGAAAGCGAAGAGAAATTCAAAGAGTTCAGGTATGAAATGGGAGATGTCCTCAAAGAGTGTTGTTTCATGGTTGGATCAGATGATGCACTTTCTGTTGCCTACAATGAGATAGAAAGTTTAGTTGTAACCGGGTCTAATGGATTAAAACACTGGCAAAATTTTGAGGCGCCATTATTTTCTTTGAGATCAATGGCAAAAGAGATCAAACCACGAGAACTGAGCACAATATTGAATAATGTGTTCGATTTGTTGATAAATCTTATTGATAAAGGGTCACCAATAATGCGTTTCAACAAAATCAGATATGCTATCATTTTATTTTTTGGAAGATACACCGAGTACAGCTACTATAACTTTAGATCTTCACCAATTTTCAAAGCACAGTTGGATTTTGTTATTCAATCTTTGTTGACTTTATTGAATCAAGACACAGCAAAACTCTCGGAGTCTGAAGAAGAAATTGTGTCAGCTTGTCTGAACTCTTTGATGTACATATGTCAAGACTGTGGTGACCTATTACTACCATTCATTGATGAGTTTTACAATTTATTCTGCACAATCAGAATGAAAAAAAATTTGAATATCGCTAGTCTTTACGAAATCACCGATGGTTTTGCCAGCGTCGTTTATAGATTCGACGATGATACCAAAGTTTATGAGTACACAAAGCTTTTTATCAAAGACACATTGGAAGAACTTGATGTTTTCAACAAAAATAGCGCTGAGATACTTTCCAAACATGACGACAACTTGTTCAAACTTATAGCTGATAAAATTGAACTCGTTAATGTATTTTTATCCGTCATGGTGCCAAAAGATCCCGAAGCTAGTCAGAATTTGATCGCAAACTTGATCATTGAGACGTTCCCAGTTTTCCAAGAATGCTTCAAAAACTTCCACTCAAGTGATAAAGTTTCAGAAAGATTAGTCAAGTACATCAAAAATCAGATTGAAATTCACAGAACATACCTTACACCTATCTTAAATGACATTATGAAGTTAGTCAATGATGGTTACAAATTGACCAATTTCGGATGTTATCTTTGGATGACAGGTATCACAATTAGAGAATTCAATGACGAATATGTCGATGAAGGGTTAAAAGATATGATTTTTGAGTTTGGTAAAATGCAATCCAATTTATTTTTGAGTTGGTTAAATAGCCATCTTGAAGACGTGAATGTTGCTTTGCTATTAACAAACTCACAAGCAGGATCTTCAGATTTGATTGAACATGAACGAAAAAAAATTGTTGATAGATTGGTTTATGTTGAAGATAAAATTGAAGATTTTTATAGAATGATGGACGAGATTGTCACGTACTTCCCATTTAAGTTTATTTTGGACTTGAAAGTATCCAACCAGTTAGTGGGCAACACTTTCCAAATGGCCGTGTTGGGATTGAATTTGAACAAGTATGATTCTACAAACAGTATTTTGAGATACCTTACAAACTTTCTTGGATGGGGTAATGAAAAGCCGCCGATTTCGTACTACGCAACAAACCCGCCAGAAGTGCGTGAAACTTTGGTCAAATTTTTGATGACGTCGCCCAACGGCCAGGAAATGAATCCAAAAGATTCGAACGCATTGCTTTTGTTCAACCAGTGTTTGAAAAGCTTGATTTTCAGTTTGCCAAAAGATTGTGAATATGACTGTTACAACTTGATCGCGAGCTTGGTCAAATTAGTTTTGTCCATCAGCAATGATGATGTTGAACTCATCAAATTTTGGATTGAATTCTCTATAAACGATTTGCCTGAAGGAACTGTGAATGACCAGGAGAAATTCAAGGTGTTGTCTGAAGTGGAGTCGGCAGTCAAATCGAAATTGTTCAGAAACTTCCGGATAGCAATCACCAACTTTGTCAAATACTACCTACGGAAAAACAAGACCACCCTTGCTTGATTAGCTGCTAGATTTGAAGAACAAGGATTTTCTTCCTTCCACTCTGAAACTTAGTTTTCAGAGTTTTGTTTCCAGCTATTTTACACTATTTTTTTTGTTTTTTTTTTTTGTTTTTTTTTTGTTTGGCTTTATTATGTATACTTCAAAACAACACTTCAGCATCTATTCATCAGCATAGGCATCTTGAGTAGCACCCGAAGCACCAGGGCGTGTTCCAGTAGCAAATAGCTTTGTGCCAATTTTTGTTCCAGCTTCTTGCATAAGTCTTCCATATTCACCCAAATCTGGTTCAATATCGGACATAACGCTAACGGCAGAGTCGAGCATATCGCGGCCAGGTGTATCGCCAACAGGAGTCACTTTGTTGAGAGCTTTGAAAAATGCGTCGAGGTTTTTGCCCATTCTGTGTGGCACTGCAAAGTTGCTGTTCAGCAATTCGCCTCTGAGGTTGCGAGGATGCCCTGGAGCAACTGTCGTGGTGGTGACCTCTTCAGTGTCTCCTGCATCTTGGTCGTCGTTCTCGTTCTCGTTCTCGTTCTCATACTCGTAAACGTACTCGTATTCTGTGGCTTGGTCATCATCTTCGTCCTCACTGGCATTTGGGTTTTCGTCTGCGAGTGCGTGTGCATCGTACGCCAGGTATTCATCTCCCTCCTCTGCCTCTGCCTCTTCTTCTGCCTCTACCTCTGTGCCATACTCTGTGTTTTTGTCTTTCTCTTCCTCCACGTTATCGTATGCGTCTTTGTGCTCGGTGTCGCCCTCGTTTTGTAAGCCGTGCGCTATACCGCTATACTCATCTTTTATAGATTTCATCAACTCATTGAGTTGCACACCATTGGCAAAACGCGTGGCATTGTAGCCCACGGCAGGTTGCGAATTCACGTTGGAGAAAAATAGTACTGTAGTCAAAATAAAAGAAAGATTCATTGTTCAATGTACATTTAGAAAATCGAGTTTACAACCACTTTTTATAGTGAATTCGCCTGTGGGTATCACTACTCAAGTATGTAAGCATGGATTCTACAGTAATGAAAGTCTGGCAGCGTGTGCGAGCACGCCATTTCTGAGCATTGCTGTCAGCAACAAAGCTCTGCAATTTCCAAATTGCGCTTCTCCACGTAGAAGTGTCTCAAATATCCGTTAGTGCCCCTTCATTTCAGTCATTTATATGTACTGCTCTCCCAGCTTGAAATATCCGCTTGCTGCGTGCAAACAAAACGAAAAAGAAATCGATTTTGATTAATACGGCGGCGGCCACTAAATCCCAATAAGGATTTTTAGGGTATATTCTGCAGAACGTTTACAAACGCGCTGTCTCGATCAGCAAAGCATTGACGTGAGCTCTCAGATAGTGCCCAGGACAAAAGTTTGTGAGCTAAGTCGACTCAGCCCATTGGGACCACACACTCAGCCTAAAAGTAAAGTTTGACCCACATCTACCTCGGCTTATTCCTTACTTGTACCCAAAATAACCCTACCAGGTTTCAACCACCGTGGCGGCTATGTAAAAAAAAAAAAGGTACGATCGCTCCAGTTTGTTTGTTTTTTCTCTCTCTTAAAAAAAAAAACAAAGTTTCAGAATAATTTTTTTCTTGATTTCTCCTACAATTTGCGTTCTTAGTAGAAACATTCAAGAGTTGTTCATAGAATCACCAAGTTCGAGTTCGTTTGCCACCAAATAAACAAACTCACATAATGTCGCACAATAATCCACAAGATCCGTTTCGAGATAACGGATCAGACTTGTATCCTCCAAAAAACAATAACAATTATGACATTGACTTTTTGAGTGATTCTCCTAAATCACAGCTGTTAATAGATATGGAAAGCAACAATGACAGTGCAAATTACATTGGGTCCTCTTTAAACAACAACCAAAACTATCAATCAGCTTACACGAATCACAATCTCTACAGTCAGCTGAACGCTGGATCCAATTACATGCAAGATCCGTTTAGTAACAGTGCTGCTATTAGTACCATCAGCCAAGGTCAAAACAATTTTGGATACACTGACGATGATAACTTTACATTGAGCTCAAAAGAAGATGATCAAATAAATCCTTTCGTAACACAGAATGAGGCAGCAAAAAGTTTTAGCAACAAGCAGAAGTTGGGATCAGCCGGCAAAGATTCTGAATTTAGCGCGGAGACGTTGCATACAAAAAAGAAATTCGATATAAGGACTACATTCAGTTCGATTTTTGGAAGAAACAAAGACAAATATGCTAACTTGGGTCCTCGTACGATCTTATTGAATGAAAAAGGACCAACTGTATACCAGAATAATCACATTTCAACGACCAAGTACAATATTGCCACATTTTTGCCTAAGTTTCTTTTCCAAGAATTTTCCAAATATGCAAACTTGTTTTTCTTATTTACTTCCGTGATACAACAAGTCCCAAACGTTTCACCAACCAACAGATACACAACCATTGGTACGTTGTTGGTGGTGTTGTTGGTGTCGGCAGTGAAGGAAATAATGGAAGATGTAAAGAGAGCCAACGCTGATAAAGAGTTGAATTTCTCTTTTGCAAAAGTGTTGGACCCTATAAACGGCACGTTCGAGGATAAACACTGGCTTGACATCTCAGTTGGTGACATAGTTAGAGTTGAGAGCGAAGAGTCGTTTCCTGCGGATTTGATTCTTTTCTCGTCATCTGAGCCTGAAGGTTTGTGTTACATTGAGACCGCCAACCTCGACGGTGAAACAAATTTGAAAATCAAGCAGTCTTTAGCGGAAACAGCTCATTTGGCTAATCCTAAAGATTTGGCCAGATTGCATGGAAAGGTTTTAAGTGAACAGCCAAATTCATCTTTATACACATATGAAGGTACTTTAGAATTATTGAACGGAAGTATCGACTCAGTTGACAACAAGGAGATTCCAATCAATCCTGAGCAATTATTATTACGTGGTGCAACATTGAGAAACACCCCTTGGATCCACGGTAT
This sequence comes from Saccharomycopsis lassenensis, assembly GCA_031125475.1. Taxonomy (NCBI): domain Eukaryota; kingdom Fungi; phylum Ascomycota; class Saccharomycetes; order Ascoideales; family Saccharomycopsidaceae; genus Saccharomycopsis; species Saccharomycopsis lassenensis. The sequence continues at coordinate 399,118 of JASTUK010000001.1, forward strand.
TGTTGTATTCACGGGTCATGAAACAAAGTTAATGAGAAATGCTACTGCTACTCCAATCAAAAGAACAGCTGTGGAAAAGACTATCAATTTGCAAATCTTAGTTTTGTTTGCCATTTTGATCATTTTGTCTTTGATTTCGTCGATTGGTAACGTGATCAAAAATTCTGTGGATTCCAAACATTTACAATACTTGCATTTGGAAGGTACGAGTAAGGTAAAACTTTTCTTTAAAGACATCTTGACATACTGGATTTTGTTCTCAAATTTGGTTCCTATCTCTTTGTTTGTTACGGTTGAGGTTATCAAGTTTTACCAGGCCATCATGATTTCTAGTGATTTAGACATGTACTTTGAAACAACAGATACTCCAACCATAGTCAGAACGTCTTCGTTGGTGGAAGAATTGGGACAAATTGATTTCATTTTCAGTGATAAAACAGGCACATTGACGAGAAACATTATGGAGTTTAAATCGTGTACCATTGCAGGTAAATGTTATATTGAAGAAATTCCAGAAGATCAAAACGCAGTTATGGGCGAAGACGGAATAGAAGTTGGTTTTCATGATTTTAACAAATTGAAAGAAAATTTGTATAGAGAAGAAAACGGTGGTAAAGTCATCAATGAGTTTTTAACCCTTTTAGCTGCTTGCCATACAGTCATCCCAGAAATCAAACCAGATGGCAGTGTGAAATACCAAGCTGCATCACCAGATGAAGGAGCTTTGGTGGATGGTGCTGCAACTTTGGGCTACAAATTCACTACAAGAACACCAAGAACTATAACTATTGAGGATCCAAATGGTAACTCACTAAAATATGAATTGTTGAACATCTGTGAATTCAACTCCACAAGAAAAAGAATGAGTGCAATTTTCCGTTGCCCTGATGGCCAAGTTAGACTTTATTGTAAAGGTGCTGATACTGTTATATTGGAAAGATTGGCTAGTGACTACAACCCGTTTGTTGACTCCACATTAAGACATTTGGAAGAATTTGCTGCGGATGGGTTGAGAACGCTTTGTATTGCCTCTAAAATTGTTCCTGAGGACGAGTTTGCCAGTTGGAATACTCTTTATCAAAAAGCGTCTGTTTCATTGGAAAACCGTAGTGAAAAATTAGATGAAGCTGCCGAGATGATTGAGAGAGATTTGTTTTTATTGGGAGCAACTGCCATTGAGGACAAGTTACAAGATGGTGTTCCAGAAACAATTCATACTTTACAAGACGCCGGAATCAAAATTTGGGTTTTAACTGGTGACAGACAAGAAACAGCCATCAATATTGGTATGTCATGTAAACTTTTGAGTGAAGACATGAACCTTTTGATTGTTAATGAGGAGACTAAAGAAGACACCAGATACAATTTGGAAGAAAAATTGAAAGTTTTGAAACAGAACAACGATACAGAGATTGAATCGGATACTCTCGCATTGGTCATTGATGGTAAATCATTGACTTATGCATTACAAAGTGAATTACTGCCATTATTATTGGAAATTGGCGTTATGTGTAAAGCAGTGATTTGTTGCAGAGTCTCGCCATTACAAAAAGCACTTGTTGTTAAAATGGTCAAAACAAATCGTAAGAATTCAATTTTGTTGGCTATTGGAGATGGGGCTAATGACGTCTCGATGATTCAAGCTGCGCATGTTGGTGTTGGAATCAGTGGTATGGAAGGTATGCAAGCAGCCAGAAGTGCAGATTTTGCTATTGGCCAATTCAAATATTTGAGAAAATTGCTATTGGTTCATGGATCATGGTCATATCAAAGAATCTCACAAGCTATTTTGTACAGTTTCTACAAGAACATAGCCCTTTACATGACACAATTTTGGTACGTTTTTCAAAATGGATTTAGTGGTCAGTCTATTGCGGAATCATGGACATTAACATTTTATAACGTTTTATTCACAGTTTTCCCACCTTTTGTTTTAGGTGTTTTTGACCAATTTATTAGTGCCAGATTGTTAGACAGATATCCACAATTGTACCAATTAGGTCAAGGTTCCAAATTTTTTAATGTGAAGATCTTCTGGGGTTGGGTTTTGAACGGATTTTATCACTCCGCTATCATCTATGTTTGTTGCTCCATGGCATACAGGTATAGCAACTCTTTGAGTGATGGATTACAAGCAGATCATTGGGTTTGGGGTACAACAGTATATACCAGCGCGGTTATCACTGTATTAGGTAAAGCAGCATTGATAAGTAACATTTGGACAAAATTCACCCTTATTGCTATCCCAGGTTCATGCATATTATGGTTTTTGTTTTTCCCTGCTTATGCTGCGATTGCACCATTGATCAACGTGTCAAAAGAGTATAAAGGGATTTTATCCCATATGTATGGGTCTGCTACCTTCTGGGCAACAGTCTTTTCTACACCAGTTTTGTGTTTGTTGAGAGATATTTTTTGGAAGTACTACAAAAGAATGTACAGACCAGAATCGTATCATTATGTTCAAGAAATCCAAAAGTATAACATTCAGGATTATAGACCAAGAATGGAGCAATTTCAAAAGGCAATTAGAAAAGTCAGACAAGTTCAAAGAATGCGGAAACAAAGAGGTTTTGCATTTTCTCAAGCTGAAGAGGGTCAAGAGAAGTTGGTTAGAATGTACGATACTACTAAAGCGAGAGGCAAATATGGTGAAGTGTTGGAGTAAGTATTTAGTGAAGCTTGAATACAATTGAATGAGAAATTCATGATGTATGCGTAGGCACATGTTTAGTAACAAGTGTTGTACCCCATAAATTTTTCTTGGAAATTTGTCGGACTTCAATTACGTAATCAAGATCATTAAAAAAAAATCGTTATTACTAAAACTACTTTAGTGATTTCTAAGAGTACTATAAGTATTAATTTTTGTTTGCACATGTTGAGACAGGTTTTTAAATTGAACAAAATCATTCCAGCACTGATAGTGAGTGTCCCCAGATTGAGCGTATCTTCAAACGCTGGTTTAGTATACAGTTTGACGGTGCGTAAAAGTGTCAAATATTTTGGGACATCACATGCGCCACAGCCAAATAGTATAAATGACAAAGAGTTGCTGAAGCCTAGTGTCCAAAGTTTGAACACTTTGGTCGAGGATCCAAACGTAGCATTTGAAGAGACTTCAATTTTGAACGAGCAGTATGCGGAAGGGAGCACCCTGGCTCTCAAGATTGCTATTTCCCAAAAGGCTGTTAGGCAGTTAAACAAGTTAATGAAAGATGACGAGAACAAAAACCTAGCCCTCAAGGTTCTGGTGGAGTCTGGTGGATGCCATGGCTTTCAGTATCATTTAAATTTGATAGATTTGGTCAAAGATGAGATAATAACGAAAGATTTAAATAATATTGATTTCAATGAATTGCAGAAAAGTGACATTATTGACGATGAGGTTTCTATTTTTGAAAGACAGAATGCAAAAGTGGTTATGGATAGCGCTAGTTTGGAGATTTTGAGAGAGAGCAGAATTGATTATGTGAAAGAGTTAATCGGTACTTCATTTAAAGTGATAGATAGTCCATACACAAAGAGTGCATGTGGTTGTGGAAGCAGTTTTGACGTCGATTTTAGTAAGTTGAACAATTAAATCACCGCAACAAGAATTTTGCAAAGAAAGAAACAAGTCAAGGAATGGGGATACGTACGATTTCATCAGCAGTTTGAAGTGCTGCTGATTTTATATCACACTAGTAAATATAATATCTATATGACATTCTTTGTATTTCTATGAGTGCACTCGTCAATTACAATACGCTTGGTTTGAAAAAAATTAAAAAACCTTTTCATTGTTGAACTGTACTACTTTAACTCAGTTATATCACCATTTTCGCTGGCATTCAAGCCCATAACGTTCAAAAACAAATTCAAATTTGTTAATTTTCTGACAGATTCCTCCTTATACTCAGGCACGGAGTTCAAAGTTTTAGCAAACTCCACACATTCAAAAACTTTTTCACGTACTTCATCAACAATGATTCTTTGATGCTGCAATTTACCAGCAAGCGCTAAAGAAGCCAAGAAATGCCATATGTGGGAATCATCATAAACCAGAAGTTTACCTGTTTCTGGGTCTTTGACCAAAGAGACATCATCTTTGACATACAAATCTTTAGGGAAAACTTCAACCATTCTGTTAGCCAAGATGTTGAACAACTTGTCATAGAAGTTGGACCAAATAATTGAATCATTTCCAGAAAAGTTGATGTCTTGTTTTAACAACTCGATCTTTGATATCAAAATAGTGATCAAAGTAAGACCAATCTTGTTTGGCAACAACTTTACAACACTGTTGTAACTCACCAAGTTAGAAATCAATTTTATAATTTCATCAAACTTCAACTCTGAAGAAATATAAGTAATCATGTTTCTCAAAATTAAATTTGTAAATAATTCAACCGATTTATCAATCTTAGCACGCTTTTTTGGAGTTTGCTCCCGATAGTAAGCATAAGATGAGTCGTTCAACAAGTTTAAGATGGATATTTTCTTGAAAACGTTTTCAGTCAACTTGAATTTTTGCTCATTCGTCAAATATCTCAAAATTCTTGGAAATAATTTGACACCTTTATCATAGTTGAAAAATGACACAAAAATGTTACCTTTGACTTCGTCCATTTTCACTGTTTCTTGATCATCAGCAGACTCTGTAGCGGAAGAAGAACTATCAGACGAGTCGATGTACAAGGAGTTCCATAAGTCCTCACTGCTAAAAGTTTCATTGTTTTTCTCCATGGATTCAAGTTTCAAAACTTGTTGATAAGTTTTTTCCAAGCAATTCAAAATAACTTTGCTGTTTAATTTCAAGTCGCTAAAATCGACGGTGCTCAAGTTCATCATTTTGCCAACAAGCGGACCAATATCTGCATTATTTTCTGCATTTTCTTTGATCTCCTTTTTTAATAACTCTAATTGCTTTCTAGGTGTTTTTCCACTTCCAATACTAATTTTACCTAAAGAACCTTCTTTAGAGTATTGAGAGTTTTTTGGTCTATCCTTGGCAACAGACACGGCCTTCGTAACTTGTTGTTGCATTCTTTGCAAAGCAATATCAGCTCTACTATGTTTGCCACCCAATTTGTGACCCGAACGTTCCAAATAATATTGTGCAATCATGTCCAAAGACTCCTCTTCATTGTTGTTTTGGTTTTTAATGGCCTTGTAAATTTGAAAGTAAAAATCTTCGTTGAAAGGATCATCAGTAACAATCTGCATAATTTGCAATCTTGTGACAAAATCTTTATCTCTTGGTGTCATTATGTTGTTATATCTCATAATTCTATCAAGTTTTCTAAACTTAATATCCAATTTCTCCTTCTCTTCTGGGCTCAAGTCAGCGTATTGTTCTTGACGCATGTTCGAATTACGGAAACTAGTATTGTTTTGAGAGTATTCAGATTGTCTTTGCTGATGAGACTGTTGTTCAAACTGTTGTGATTGATTTGCAGATTGTTGAGGTTGCTGATATTGAGGTTGACCGACATTTGCAGTTGGGCTAGTGCCAAGCACTGGAAATTGATCCAAGTTACGTTCCTTCTGATGCTTAGCAGTAGATACCAGAATTGGAGCTGCAACCGGAGATTGAGGCTTGACAGTTTCACCCGCAATGACTGCTGCTGCGGTAGGCGCAACGTTTGGACTGGTAGCACCAGTCACAATTTGTTGAGCTTGGTTTTGGTGAGCTTGTGGCATTGCATTGGGAACAGCCGGCGATGGTGAAGATGCTTGGGCTTGAGCTTGAGGAGATGAAACCTGAGAAGGTTGTGGTGCAGCCTGTTGACTCATCAACTGTTGAGGTGGATAAGGGCCCACATTGACAAAGTTTGGATTTTGAGGTACTTGCTGATACCCAGGAGGTGGCATACCTTGCATCATAGGAGGCGGATAGTTCATTGGCGCTTGATAGTTCACGTAGCCTTGATTTTGTGGAACCATCTGAGGATATCCGTATCCTGGAGGTGGTACGTGACCGTAAGGGCCGGCAGCATTTGGATAGATCATTTGTGGTCTTTGTTGCTGCGGTGGGATATTTGGTGCACCTGCCCTTAAGTTTGCTTCTAACTCCTCTAAGGAAAACACTTTTCTCGAAGATTGCTGAGCTTGAGCGTTTTGTTGCCCCCATATAGACTCCAATGGCTTTATAGCTTCTTCACTAGGTTTTTGAGCATTGACTTGATGCTGGACTGCTTGAGCATAAGAAATAGATGGATCGACTTTGCTAGCATTATTACTAGCTTGGTAACCAAAATCAAAATTATTACTTATATCTTGAACGTCAGAGCCAAAAGTTTCATCATTGAAAGCATCATTTCCTTCTAATTTCTCTCCAAACCCATCGTAAGTCTCTTGGAAGTCTACTACTTCAGACCTTTTTGGGGGTAAGCTAGGATCAAACCCAAAAAATGACATGATTAATCAAAAATTCCTTAGTATTAATTCTTGATTGTTTTATTTGTTAAACAAAATTGTCGTTGACTTTTTTTCATTTGAATTTACAAGCTACAAATCATTAGTTACCCTGCTTCAAATCCAAGTAAACATGATCAAATTAAGGTATATTAGGCAATCCCAAGTCAACGGAAAAGCATATTAGAGCGAATTTGAAAGCATGTGCTGTGCTGTGCTGGTTCATCAAAAAATTGTAAATCATTGGATAACAAACATGATAAGTGTAATTTGAGATTTCTATAATTCTGCTGCCAAAAGCTGTCTGGAGAGAAGCAAAGAAGTCACCGTAGCCAGCCCCATATTACCCTCCGAACAGTGCACGTAACCATTAGTACTACTGTTGCCACATTCTCGTTTTTCAAAGTTTTCTTTTTTTTTTCGCAGAAATTTGAAAATTTCAAGCAGAACGCGTTTAGAATAAACAAAGTCTACTAGGCAAGTCAACCAATCGATCAAAAGAAAATGTCACACGAAGGCGAAGAAGATCTTTTAGATTACTCTGATAACGAAGAGATCACAAAGACAACTGAAACCAAGGGAACCACTGAAGAATCTGACAAAAAGAAAGGTTCCTATGTTGGTATTCACGCAACTGGTTTCAAAGACTTTCTTTTGAAGCCTGAGTTGTTGAGAGCCATCGTTGATTGTGGTTTTGAACATCCTTCAGAAGGTTAGTATCATAAAACTGTTCCGAAAAGTTTCAAATTGTGACAACACTTCATTCTGTTGCTAATTGGTTGAGTGGTTTCAAACTTATATTTCCATTGTGTTTGACTGAAAATGACTTAATTGTTTGAAGGCAACCGATGTCTTTCCACATTATCAATGGATGAATTCAAATAGCATTCGACCGAACAAAACATAATAATTCGAGATGCAGTAAGACAACTTGTATATAGCTGGTGTACACCAGCAAGCTCGTTGTTGTGCAACGCATTTGTTTGATAGCATATACTTAAGCTGTCAATTGGTACTCAAAGAGATTTTTGACATGTCTTTGATAGACTGAAATTTCTCCGGCATTTGCTTCTTGACTGTTTTTTACTAATTTGTTCAAATGTTCATTCGAGATTTTCTGATAGTTCTTTAATTTTTTTTTTAATTATTTAGATTTTCCAGAACCACACAATACCAAGCTAAATACCACTCAACGCATTGCATTTGAAACACAGAAAAACAATTTGAATTCAACAATCAATATTCATTTCTCAAAAAGAGTTTAACTAACATTTTAGTTCAACAAGTCTGTATTCCTCAATCTATCTTGGGTACCGATGTTTTATGTCAAGCCAAATCTGGTTTGGGTAAAACTGCAGTGTTTGTTTTATCATCATTGCAACAATTGGAACCAATTGATGGAGAAGTCAGCACCATTGTTATTTGTCACACCAGAGAATTGGCTTATCAAATCCGTAATGAGTATGTTAGATTTTCCAAGTACACTCCAGAAATTAGAACTGAAGTGTTTTACGGTGGTACTGACATCAAAAAAGATGCAGAAAAGTTGAAAAACAAAGAAACTTGCCCACACATTGTTGTTGCTACCCCAGGTAGATTAAAGGCTTTAGTTAGAGACAAGTATTTGAAAGTCAACAATGTTAAAAACTTTATTATTGATGAATGTGATAAAGTTTTGGAAGGTCTTGACATGAGAAGAGACGTCCAAGAAGTTTTCAAATTGACTCCACACCAAAAACAAGTTATGATGTTTTCTGCAACTTTGTCTCAAGAGATTAGACCAGTTTGTAAAAAATTCATGCAAAACCCATTGGAGATTTACGTTGATGACGATGCTAAATTGACTTTGCACGGTTTGTTGCAATACTACTGCAAGTTGACTGAACAAGAGAAAAACCGTAAATTGAGTGATTTGTTGGACTCTTTGGAATTCAATCAAGTTATCATCTTTGTCAAGTCAACTGCTAGAGCTGAGCAATTGTGTAACTTGTTGTGTTCATGTAACTTCCCAGCTATCGCTGTTCACTCCAACATTTCACAAGAGGAAAGAATTGCTCGTTACAGAGCATTTAAAGAATTTGACAAAAGAATTTGCGTGGCTACTGACGTTTTTGGAAGAGGAATTGATATCGAGAGAATCAACTTGGCTATCAATTATGATTTGCCAAATGAGGCTGACCAATACTTGCATAGAGTTGGAAGAGCTGGTAGATTTGGTACTAAAGGTTTGGCTATCAGTTTCGTCAGCTCCAAGGAGGACGAAGAGGTTTTGGGAAAGATTCAAGAAAGATTTGACGTTCAAATTGCTGAATTCCCTGAAGAGGGTGTCGACCCAAGTACTTACATGAACTCTTGATTGAGTTTTTCAAATGTACAAATATGTAACAATGAATAGTAGAAAGAGTCTTTACTCTCTATAAAAAAGTTGTGCTGAAACATTCGTAGAATATATTTTTTGGTACAAAAGCTAGTGAAAAAAAAAAATTCATTATTTATCACGGCATTAATTACACTTATTTAGCAGTTTGGGCAACGAAGTTGACACCCTTCTCGATGTTCTTCTTCAAAGTTTCTTTGGCAGCCTCAATCATTTCTTCTTCATAAGCAGAAGTAGATCCCAAACCGTGGTATTCTTTGACACCTTCTGGTCCCAAAGTGAGAGGAGTAGAAAAGAATCTGACACCTTCTTTGGCAAAAATTGGGTTTTCAACATAAGCGTTTTCAACGACATCAGTCTCACCGGCTAAACCGTTCAAAACAGAACCAGCGAATCTAGCACCGGCTTGAGCCATTGACAAAGTAGCAGAACCAGCACCATTTTTGGCCTTAACAACTTCATCACCACCAAATTGAATTCTGTTGATCAAAGCATCTCTCTTGTCAGTTGGCAAGTCTTTGTGAACAGTTTGAGAAAGCAATGGGACAATTGTGACACCAGAGTGACCACCAACGACACTGATTTTTTCATTGACTGGGTTTGTACCAGCAACTTCAGAAACAAATCTTGAAGCTCTGAGAGTGTCCAAAGTTGTGACACCAAACAATTTCTTTGGGTTGTAAGCACCCTTTTTAGCCAAGGTCTCAGCGACAATTGGAACAGTAGAGTTGACTGGGTTAGAAATAATACAGAGAGCAGCATTAGGAGCATAGTCGGCTGCAGCAGCTGCCAAGTCTCTGACAATTGAGGCGTTAGTGTTGAACAAATCATCTCTAGTCATACCTGGCTTTCTTGGAACACCAGCTGGGATGATAATCACATCAGAACCAGTCAAAGCTTCTTTCAAACCATCGTTTTCTGGTGAGTAACCTTTAACAACAGAGTTGGTTGGAACGTGAGAAACATCAGCAGCAACACCTGGAGCGCCTCTCAAATCATAAAGCGCCAATTCAGTGACTTTGTGGTTAGCTTTCATCAACAACGACAATGGTTGACCAATACCACCGGCAGCACCGAGAACAGCGACTTTGTAATTGGCAGCAGCAGAAGCTGAGAATGCACGACGAGAAATTCTAGAAAACATTCAGATTAAATTTAGATCTCTTTGAAATTTTGTGTTGATTTTTTTTGTTGTACAATAATCGACGAAAAAAACTTGTGCCAAAAATTCATTAAAGAAATTTCATACTATTTATACGAAAAGAGGCATTTTCTCCTTGAAAGCATTTCTGCTTTTCTATGTCTTTATTTACCTCGGAGAAGCTGGCTTGGGAAAGTCACGAACAACATGCTTCCGAAAAATACCGATGGGTGTATTCTACTTAAATCACGTGTTCTACAGCCAATTAGTGTAAAGAAAAATTGACTTAAATGCATTGAAGTGTCATTCGATACGGGTCCACTCTCGGGTTCGCGCAGGTCGGATTGAGCCGTTTTTTGAGTATTTGGGTGTACGGATGGGAAAAGAAACTCTTTATCATTCTGGTTGATTCGATCCATCTGATATAATAACGAAAGAATAATTACTCGAGATTAGAGCCTAGTATCGTTTTGCATCTAAAATGGAGTACATTGAGTCGAACCCGGACAAGCTCAACTGACAGCGATTTCAGAATTTGTGTTAAGCGTGCAAAACAGGCGACTTGCAAACAGTACCGGAGACTGTGGGTACCGATTGAACTTGGGTCAAGTTGACGAATGGAACTCCTCGCCGCTCAATTTGGCCAGTCTTTGTAGGTTCAAGGACCTTGTTTTTGGACGCTGACTGTTTTCTGGCTGGATCTTTTGATCATTCGCAGCAGCAGCAGCAGCATCACAATAGTGATCCGGTGAGAGCTGATTAACATCCGTACACCATATAGCGGCAGATTATATCGGGAAGCACTACGTACCCCGGAAGGCCTTCGTTAATGCAGTCGGGCACTGTTTTTTTGACTCAAGGAATTTGCTTTGACTTGTATAATTTTGAACTACGACTTGAAATACAAAATGAGTTGTAAATATAGCAATAAAAAAAAGATCTGCAACTTTTTTTGTTGCAAAAATAATGATAACGGCGAGATTCGAACTCGCGCATCCGGAGATACCAGGACCTTAACCTGGCGCCTTAGACCTCTCGGCCACGTTACCCTTCAAAAGACGAAAGTTTTCGCTGAACTGATCATGATAGTTACTATCATGAACATTCTGTTTCATTTTTTTTAACTAAAGTAATCGTAGTATTGCAGCTATTTATACGTATGTAAATAGCTGGTTGTTTGAGGCAAATTCATCTTTTGATTTCGTAAAGACTGAGAAACTATTACGAAAGATTACGCATTACATATCTACTCAAATATAAGCAAATCAAACTATTTGTATAAAAAACTAACTATGAGAAAAAGTCTCTCCATAAAGCCTTAATTAGATTTATGAGTTTTTATATTTCTCTTCAGCCTCTTTCAATAGCTGTGGGTTCATCTGGTTGCTGACCCCTAATAATGTTTTAGAAACGGCCTCAGTTGCTCCAATAATAGGTCTTATTATTGCTACGGGTGCAGCTTTTGCTACAACAAATGCAGCTTTTTTGGCGCTACCACTTTCCGCAGCTAGTGCACCCGCCTCTACCATAGTGTCTTTTGCTATTATAAAGTTTTTTTCAATACTTTTGACGGCGCTTGAGATACCCAGTTTTGCACTATTTGGCTGGTTTGCATACAAACTGATCACTTTTTGTTCATCAAAGTCGTCAAAAGCCTCACCACTGTCTGATACATTATCAGAACCAACCAGCTCATCGTCTTCAGAGTCAGTGAAAACTCCAGAGTAGTATCTTCCACTATTCCCACCAAGATTGATCGTCAGTGAAGCTGAGCTTTTTTTCTTGCGCGGCTCTTCATCTAACATCAAACTTGGAGAATTCACATCTGTCACCCTCTTCTTAGATTTTGATTTCATTCTATCAAAATAATCATCTTTCATTCCTTCCACATCGTGTGTATAACCACCAATTTGACTCTTTTGAGGCGCAGACCTTGCATTAGCACCAGTGCCACCCAATACCTCTTCCGTATTTTCCAAAATGGTTTGTGTCCCTGCAGCCAACTTCACACCAAATCTTAGTAACTCATTAGTGGTAGTACGTACAAATGCGTACGCACCTTTGTGTATTGAATTTACCAATCTCCCATCTTTTTTGTATTCCTTGACTGGTACGACAACCAAATTTTTGATTCCACCGCTTAATTTCAGTAAAGTTGGAGCCAAACCTGATATAATACCTTTGAGCTGCGTTGATCTGATATCAGGCATCCATAAAGAGTTCAAAGCATCATTTAGCTTTGGCATACCTTCCACACCGTGTAGAATCACTTTTTTCAAAAGTATGTTTGCACCATCCAAGATAAAAAAATTCATGAATTCAGTTGTGTTTCCTGATCTAATTCCAAAGTAGTCCACTTTTTTGGGCTTATAATCTAGCTTTATGTGAACCGAATTTACCTCAAATCGAGATAAATAAAATAACTCATCGTATTTTGGATCAAACAAAAATCTCTTGTCTTTGAAACCGCCAAAGCGAGTTAAAAATTCTAAAGCATCTTGATCAACATGAAGTCTCAATGGTAGAACCTGAACTTTCATCATGTTGTCAGTAGCGGCTAAATTCTTGACAGGCCTGAAACTCTCAAAATGTGCTGTGATCAAACTGACACCTACTTCCCTTTCACCAGCATCTTTCATATAGCTCACGAACTTATTCCATGTAGATGTCGGAACGTTGTCAATAATCTCTAAATCTTGTAGTTTGAAATCTAGGCTAAGCAAAAGTTGCGAAGAATCTTCTTGCTCTTGGTATTTAAGCAAAAAACCTAATGGTTCCGGATCCCAATTGCAATGTACCAAACAATCAACTTCCAATTCAACCAACTCTATGCAAATTTTATGCTTGGCGGATCTTCTCAATTTAAGCTTTTTGTAGTGTGTTTTTTTGTCTGGAATAATCTGCGCTTTGGAATCAACTGAGGATGTGTCAGAAGTATTAATGATTCTGTTAATTCCTGGAGCCAATAGAGTTGGATCGGCACCTGCAGGAAGCGAGATATGAATTGAGTCAAACAATCTTTGATCAATAACAAACTCTGGTTCTTCACCGGCAAACTCCCGAAAACCAAAATCTCCTAAAGAATCCCGTCTTGTACGCTCTTGGGTAGGTTTCTGCAGAGAAACGGGATGTGCGGGAACAATTTTTGCAGTATCCTCGACATCTTTGACAGCTTTTCTAATTGCTTGCCTTGTTTCTTGCCAATCATAACCATCATACAAGAAGATCGAGCCTTTTGATACGGCAAAATGAACTTTGAAGGGTAAAACCTTCTTAGCACTGGTGATTTTTTTTGAGACAGTCAACGAATTGGTTGCGCTCTGATCAAAATATCTTTCGTGGAAGGATATTGTTGAGGAATCACCAGATTTAGAAGATTTTTCCGATGTTCCCTGACTGTCTGTACCTGCATAAAAACTATTACTCTTGAGAGACAGTTTTATTTTCTTATCACTGATATCTGTTAAATTTTGAACCAAAAGATCATCAGCAGCTTTTTGATTATAATAATCGTCCACAAAGCTAATACCAGTTTGCAGCGAATTTTCCGTGTAGCTCAAATTATCATCGATCTCAATATCATTTGGAGTGTTTGTATCCTTGTCTTCATCCACAACATCCCCTCTGAACATTGTAGAACTAATATCTTTAAATACGTCACTAGGCACCTTGGAAGCAGAAAAAAACTTTTGTTCGTCACTCAAAATGATAGGCTCTTTCAAATCTGCCAAAACTTGGCTCAAAGTGTGAAAACTATCAGCACAAAGTTCAAGACGCCAACTATCCGTATCAATTTTCAAATCCAGTTCTGCTAAGTCTGCGCCAGTCATCTTTTGAAGTTTGTAGCCACTATTTTTTAAATACAGTAAATTCAAAGAGTTGATGGTTGCAACCGTAATGAAACCTCTACTCAAATACCATGAAACTGGTGACCAGGAGGGAACTTGGTTATTGAATTGTTTATTTGTCACCCACTCTCTGCGTTTTCTAGTCTCCTTAAAATTTAAGATTTTGTCTGCATCATCGATCAAAAGCATTGACAGGTTTCTGAATTGACTATTGACAAAAATTTCGTTGTCAACAAAAATGTCCAAATCACCTCTGTCAAGCATGATTTGAGCCTTAGCGTTCAAGCGTACAGGATTCAATCCTATGACACAATCAACAACTTTTAGCTTTATGGTGATACTGCTAGGTTCAGTTTTTGTTAGAGACTTGTTGTCTCTCTCAAGATTTGAAAAGTTACTCGCCACATTTTCAGTTTTATCAAACAACATGAGCCATTCAGCATAGTATTCCAACTTTACGTTCCTCAAAATCCCTCTGCCGGTATTGTTTATGAACTTCAAAGAGAATAAAGGTGTCAAATTATCTTCCGGATTGGATATGTTGAACACTTGTTGAAGAGATGATGTATTCTTTCCTAAAAAGTCACTTATCAGTGAGAAATTGTTGTCAGTGACTCTGAATACTTGGAAATGCTTCAAAGCTATTTGCAATGAAGAGTCGGCAAACAAGTTTAGGTGAATATCTGTGATGTCCCCATAAAGCCCGCCAAACTTTGTGTTAACATTAAGAATCTTTGCACAAATTTTGTTAATTTTCAAGTGCATTTTCATACTATTTGAACCTAAAAATACAGTACTTGACAACCTTACTTTACGATTGTTACGACCAATCAACGTTCCTGGGTCTTTTTGATTTGATGTTAAAGAGACGCTAGGTAGTTTATCAAAGAATGCCAAACTTTGTTCAATGAAACTTTTCAAAATAGCAAATTCTGACTTAATTTCAACCAGATCTAATTGGACTATTGTTTCAGTTGTACAAGTGGTATCTTTGTTGTTTTGATCATAACTATGTACCTGTTGAGGCTTTTGAAGCAACGTGAGTTTGAAGTTCAATAAACTCACAATTTGCAAACCGTTTTTTGAAATATTAAAAGTCTTGAAATCTAAAACACCACGAGAGAATTTAACTGGGAAAAGCTCAATACTATACTGATCATCACTGTTGAACAAAAACTCACCTTTGAAACTGTTGCTTTGAAAAACAAAATTAGCAGTTTGTTTACTTTTCACTTTGACATGTTTTTGAAACACAAATGAAGATTCAAGTGAGCCAGCGTTTCTCTTGGAATTGAGCCCAAGTGCACTTTTGTTCTTTTCAGCACCAATCGTTGATTGCAATTTAGTGATTGTTTCCGCAACAGATGTGAGTTTAGGTATCTTTGACAACAACAAATATATGATTTCAGGAGTCAATTTAAAAAAACCAATTTTAGAACAAAGAACTGTAATATCAGGAATTTTCGTAGAACTGTTAATCAAGTACTCAAACTTTATATCTTCTTCCTGATTGTCCTCAAAATTCAAATAATCATAGTCACCACTTACACTAATTTTGGAAATGCCACCAAAAATCAATAGTGGATTTTTCTTTGTAAACTTAAGATCTGTGATGTTCAAACCTAGAGAATTTCCATCTGTGGAAAAACTACCATCGTCGTTTAAAAAGTTATCAAACTGAATTTGAAGTGATTTTAAATGGAAGCTGGAAAATAACTTGTCATTGATTTCACCAAAGTTCTCTTGGTTCTCATCGACTTTGCTTCCTATTGTGACGGAGTTTTCTGAACTTAATGAGCTATAATTTTTTTGCTTTTTGAATTGATTTTTTTTATCGGCATATCCAGCTTTGTAAATTTTGTCAAGTTGTTTCAATAAACTTTGAAACGTGTCGAGCAAGCTGTTATCGTCATCCTTCAACGACATTTTGAGATCACCAACCTCAACACTGACATTTTCTATCGATAAAAGGCCATTGAACTTCGTGACTATAGTCGAAATAAAAAGTAGTTGCTTCGGGTTTTCAATTCCAGATGCTATCGAAGCAAATTTAGTGTGTGAGCTGTACGGTAACTTGAATTGTGAGTCTTCTATCGTGCTCGACCCTGTGGCTGCTTCATAGATACTATCTATCAACCTTTCTTTATCAAACTGATTGATGGTGGATTTGTGTAAGGAATCATCATAATTCTCTTCGTCTTCCAGTTCTTTGATCTTATTCAAAGTCATAAGCGTAGTACGTGAAATTTTAGAGTTAGCACTAAGAAACATTTCATCACTATCATAATTATCTGAATCGTCTTCTAAATTTCCTTCGCTATCGTTTATGTCCTTTGCGTTGTTCTTATCACCCTGCATAGGCAAAAAGGAACTACTCATCATCTGGCTGTATTCATCATTATCAGAATTAAACTCGTCACTGGAGTTCCCGTCCAATTCCTCTTTGACAACGTCTAACTTGCTTTTCTTCGTAATCCTCTTGTGTTTGGTCTTGAAAGAGTTATGCTGAGAACTCTGGTTATCGTGCGTAAATATTCTCAATCCTTCAATAGTGACATTTTTGGCATCTTCAGACAGCGAAATCCAACCTGCTTTATCAATTTTAATGAAAAAAGAGTCGGTATCGTTTTTCATTTCGCCACTATTATCGTGGATGATGATTTTGATGAGTATATTTTTGAGATTAACTTGAATTTTGGAAACCGCTATTTCAACCGCTTTGTTGATATAATTCGAATAAAAAGTAGACTTTGGCTCTTTAGTTTCACTAGAGTTTGAGCCACTAGAGTTATCATCATCGCTGGAAATTTCATCGCTCTGATTTTCTTGATGTGGCTGATTCTGAAAGATACTGGATGCGAGATCAAATACTGATTGATCCTTGGAAAAGTTAGACTCTAAGTACCCTTTTGATAACACAAGTATTAGTTCCAAACCATCCCCATTTATAACAACACCATCACTGACAGTCAAGTTCAAGTTTAATTTGGCTATCTGACCACTTCTTAAAAATGCACTAGGGATCTTAAAACTTTCTGGGTTTAACATAACATTTTTCAAATCCAAGTTTCCTAGAGACACATCCAAGTCAGACAAGTCTATTTCAGAAAAAAACGACAACTGCTGAAGCACATATCTGAATATTCTTTTTTGAATATTTTGCGGAATCCATTGAGGAGCCATGTCTTGTAGTGGCAATGTCTGTATTAGATTGTTTTTTTCTTTACTTGTGATGGGATGAGAGGTGTACGGATGTTTTAAAATGTACAGATGAGAAAATAGTAACTAAAATTTGGAAGCAGATCATCATCAATGTTGAGAAAAACTCCACATGCTATTACCTTATGTGATTTTTGATAAAATATCCGCACTTGGCAACAAATTCGGTGCTTATCAGAAGCACTTAATGCTATATACGAGATTCACTTTTTTGTTCTGTCGGCTCATGCCCCGTTGAACGTTTTCCATTACTTTTCGCTTTCTTAATGAGCTCATTAAATTGCTCGCTATACTTTTTTAGCCACTCTTCATTTGCACTCAAACTGGAACTGTTCAAATCGTTAAATAGTTTTTTGTTATGCGCATTAAGCTTCCTAATTTGGTCCCATTCTTTGAGTTTGCTTAAAAGCTTTTCTTTGGACAATGGATAGCTTGAGTCTATGTTTGAGTTCCAAAGTATTTGATAATGGTTGTAGCGCTCCTCCAAATCTTCTCTGGAGCCGTCTATAGGCAAACCTAGTGCTTTGAGTTTTTCTTTCAATTTTGTATTTGTAATCAAATTGTAGCTCAACTTCGGCAATGGCGAGTATTTCAGTTTGATAAATTTGGTCAAATGGGGTCGTGTGTTTGGCATGCTTTTGGGCTGAGCCGGCTCAATTGACTGTATTGAAATATCGCTTTTATACTTGTCCTTATGCTCACTATGGCTGTCCTGCAGATCCACAAAGTTGAAGCTGCTGTTGCTTTCGTTCTCGTAAAAATCCTCGTTTGATACACTAATCACATCATCTTGATCTATATCCACAACTTCTATCAGTTCGACATCAGAGTTTGTTTTTTTGGACTTTTTGAACCAATCTGAAATAGTGCTTGGCCTTTCTTCCGACAACTTTCGTTTCTGTTGGTGTTTCTTATCACCTGTGTATATTTTGGCAGGCACAGACTCTACAGAGTCAAAAACACCTTCTGTACTGTCATTGCTGGGGCCACCAGCGCCAGCACTAGCACCACATCTCTCTGATTCTGGTTTAGATGAGGGATTTGAGATTTTGATTTCAAATTTTGCTTGATTCGCCGTGAACCATCTCGAAATCTCTTCGAGCAAAGGTACTTTTACTAGTTCACTTTCGAACGATTGGGTGCCACATAAAGGACAGCTCTTTTTCAATGCTAGCGAGCTTCTAATGCAAAAAGCACAAAAGCAATGCTGGCAGCCAGGACTTATCACTGGGTTCTCAATGACTTTTTTGCATATATTGCACGTAAGCAAGTTTTCAAGGTCACTAAAAATATCCATAATGGATGCGATGAGTACGCGTCTTTTTTTTTATTTTACTTTTTTTTTTTTTTGTTTTTGCATTTTCGAATTTTCGTTGTTGCTCTTAATGTTCGATCTCCGTTTCCGCATTTGTTTTCGTTTTCGTTTTCGTTTTCACATGCTCATTATCCCTTGCTATTTCCGTTTTCTGACCCTTTTCCACTATTTCAAACAGTATTTTGGTTTTGGTTTTTTTTTCGGTTAAGAATTCTCCTTTGACCAATTCCTTTTTTCATTTTCCCTACATGGGCATTTGAGCGCATAACAATAGCGGAAGAGTACGTAAATGCTAGATTCCGAACTATTTTGAGAATGATAGACATTTAGCGGGTTGGGGAAAAATATGAATTGAGTCCTCAAAGTGGCTGTAGCCACTCAATTCAATGATTTGGAATGAATACTTAATTATCAGGGCACTAAAGCAGACAGAATTTTGCTATAGAGAAGTGCTGAACGAGTTAGGCCGGAAATAGTCTTAAGAACGATCCAAAATTGTTTTTAAGAATCATTGCCTATAAATTAGATTTGACTTTGTATCAATAACCTTTTCACAGTTGACAGTTTAAGTAATCTAACAGCATTTGACTGCCAGGTCTGATCAGCAGCAAACTCACACAAAAATATCGCTTACGAACGAACCATCACGCCAAGTTCAAGCCATGATGAGATCTGGGCTAAAACCCATCATCCTACGTTGGCTTCCATTTAATATGCCCAGCATATGCTTATACAGAGGTAAGCGTTCAAGTAGTATTGATAGTGATAGCAGCAAAACTCCCTTCGACAACGCGCAGTGTATGTATGATAACTGACCAGGACGTAGTAAATGCTGACTAAGAAAAATTTTTAGCTGTTGACTCTTTCACTTGATTAGAAGTAGGAATGAAAAGTAAATGAAAAAAAGTAAACAAAAAATAAAGAAATACGCACATTGTACGTAGAGTATTGATACTCAAAATTTATCCTAGTCAGCAGAATTTAGTTTAGCCTAGCAATTAGTACGACTAAGCTTTGCTGATATTTATGTTTTTACTTTTTGCTTTATTGCCCTTGAAAAAACCAAAAGCGTCGCAAGTTTACTCAGTTACACACTTAGCCTAACCGGTAGGGGCAGTAGTTTCGTTGAAATAGAGCGAAATATGTAATATTAAATCGCCGTACGTTACATAATTGGTAAAACTCGGCACAGTTCGGCACAATTTGCAGTAGAGGCTTGTACGAGAAGAAGCAACGCCGGTGGAGGCCACGGCTATCAAGCGCCTATTCAGATCTTGTATTGACTTTTTTTTTTATTGTCTGTCTGTTTCTGTTCTATATGTTTAGGTCCTGACCTTTTGTTGATTTTCTTTGTTACCTTAAAAAAAGTAGGACCATCAATAGAGCTCCCCAGCTAGCTTGCTAGCTTAAACAGCTAACCGGTAGATCCACTTTGTTGTGCTGAAAGTTGGTACCAATACTTAGAATGTCCGCTAAGATTTTGTGCCTATTAGGCTTTTTAGTACGCAATACATGGATAAAAGCTTAACTGTTGATTCATTCCGCAATCTTGTTTATTACATGACAATATCAGACAGCGAAGTAAATAGTGTTTGGAAGAAACAAATTAAAATTGCAAAAGAGAAAGTGAATGCGATTGAAATTCTGCGTGCGGAATTTTTGTTCCAATTAACACTCGGCTTTTTTATCTACGGCAACAACCCTGTTTTACACACCTCTTGAAATATCATGAGACACTAGTTACTATGGAAGCTTTTTCTTTTCGACGTTGGATCAGAAATAGGACATCCAATTTTTTTCCAAAAAACTTTATTCGGTCGAAAATGTTGCTGCATTTTTTTCTGCCAGTGGTTAGTTTCCGTTTTACACTAAATTACTAATGGCCAGCATAGTGGCGAAACACCCGAAACCGTGAGCACCAGGATATTTGAATTTATCGGTTCAAGTTTAGCTTCACATATTTAGTATGTAACGTCAATGAAATGGAGTTGCCAAAGTGTGCCGGCGGCGGTGGCGTTGCAATATATCCAAACGGGGACGAAGAGTATTCGTATTCAGTGATTTTGCAGCGGTAGAACAGAGCTGGGCAAAATATGTTAAGTTCGTAAAACGACAACGACTCGTAAACTTTAGTCCAATTACTACGTCTTGCACACAGAAGCAACTGAATCTGGTACAGTATTTTTCAATACACTTTTTACCGGGTTATACTCAATAGTATTTTATTTTATTTGAGTATTTTAACGTTTTGATCAATTTTGACCTTTAAATTTATATGCTTGTTTTTGTTTTATTCCAGTTCACGGGACTTTGACTTATGTTATTATTGAGTATTTTTTTAGGCGTTCCGATAAGTAACTTCGAAAGCATTACTTCAGTACATTGAGTTTCCTCTGATAATACGAGCTATCTAAAACCCAAATTGAGACCAAAATGCGGTTTTTTTAAAACCTTAACTTTATTTTTTTACCTGCTAAATTACTGCAACCAAGTGCACACCAGACGGTTTTTTTTTATTTTTATGTTGATTGTTTTTCTTTTTTACTTTTTCTTCTTAGCTTTATGAGCGTGCTACCTTTCTTGCCATTCGTTCTGGTGGAAGCGGTGCAAGTGACCGTGTGGAATAGCCTAGTTTACCAAAAAACTAAGAACTAGTTTATTTCTAACAAATCTGCTTTTGCGTTCATGTACTCAAGAGCAAATGTCATTTTTGCCTGAGAACGAAGTCATGCTGCTTTATTTTTTTTAGTCAATCAAAATTACCAGTAGAATTATCTCCTGTTTATTGTTCGTCTGAGCACCTATCTAACTCTCGCTAGTTAGTGTGTATTGGATATATCTTTTTTTTTTATCAGTTGCAAAACGTAACCCAAGAAGTTGAGTAGTTCAAGCTGGTATTACGACCTCTTTCTACTAATTTTTTGAGCAAGCCCTTCAACAAATGGATAAGTTATTGGTTCTAATTACTTGGCTGTGCCAATAATGGCACTACGGCGGAATAAGGAATTATTACCTTCGGTACATATAATGAGGAGATATAGGGGGTTTGTATGTGTCAGACACTGACGCAAAGTTGCGAACAGAAAACCGAATAGCCCACTGACATAAGCAGCCCATTGTTTTGCTGCGTAAGTATCTTGGGGCCAAAGTTACCGTTGGTGCCACTTGCGCTCCACTCCGTTGATGGGCTGATGGTAATATGATCATAGTATTTACTTTTTCTTATTTTTTCTAATTATATTTGGTGCCCATACTGGTAGATGCGTTCGCTCTAAACGTGTTGAAACACCACAAAATGCAAACTTGAGACCTGAGCCGGGTAGGCTGAGACATACGAACAAAACAGTCGCCCAATTTTTCTATAGCAATGCTTGATGCCAAAATAAACACAGATCACACACAGTGTGAAGGAAAGGGCAATTGATATTCAAGAACTTTATTTGAGGAATGTGCTCAACCTGTGATCCGAAAAGGGAAATCGCTGCATTATTTGAGTGAATCAATAGCTGCAAATTCAATCATTCAGTGCATCGATTTTCGACATTTAATTAAAGTGCTAATAATTCGCACAGAACTAACTAAGTTTGAATAGAGCAAATCTAGTGGGTGGGTAGATGAGGCAAAGCAGTAAGAGAATTGAGAAAAAGTTATAAAAAGACATTACGAGAATTGTGGGCAAGTTAATTGCATTAAAAAAATGAACAGCACTTCTTTGTCTTATTCTCTCGTTCGAAGAACGCAGAACAGCGAATTGTCAGGCAACCGATCCATAATTTATAAATCTTTAAATAAACTTTAACACCTTTTGGTTCGCAGTTGTTTTTTTTTTCGACAGTAGCCAACAGTGATGTATATTAGTTGATCCAGCTGCGGACAACAGCCATGATAAAAGTCTTTTCATGTACCGCGTGCTTTTTCCTCTGCTTGGCACCTCAGTAGTTGCAATGCAAAATTCTTCCTCTATCTTCGCAGTGCTTGATTTAACAGCACTCGTTAAATTCATCTTTTGTCTACTCTTGCTTTTTTACTTTTTTCGGTTGTTGTTAACTACAAACAGTACGATTTTAACTTTATGTTTTATTTTTTTTTCAAATATTTTTCAGTCTAGTTTATTTTTTTACTTTTTTTTTTACGTATTTTTTGTATAAAAAAAAAGGCTTTCCCGACAGCAATCAATTGGGGTGAGACACTGGAGACCAGCCACTAGTTATTATATTTATGAATTTTTGATATAAAACAAGCACATCATGCCTGAGGTGAAGAAAAGGAGTCGTAAAAGGCATTATAATTCAAAATTAGGTTGTTCAAGCTGCAAAAAGAGGCGAATCAAGTGCGGCGAAGAGTTGGATTCGTGCTACAATTGCATAGATCGTAATTTAAGATGCAGTTTTTTGGATTTGAACGATGAAGAGAAACAGAAAATAATTGATTCTAATTTAGTCCGAAAAGAGAAGGAGCAGCAATTGGCAAAGGAAATGGAGGAAGATGTCATTCAGGATAGTGATATTTCTGCTCCAAATAACGGCAGTTTTATAATGGCAGTGAAACCGTTTAAAAGCACCGGAGTCATAGACTTTGGCGCCCCAAATCGGACGGGATCACAGAGTGGGAGTTTAGGCACGTCATCCAAAAAGATGAGTCATCACTCGTCAGGTGGAATTGAGAAAGGAAAGGTGAAAGAGGATGAGACTTTGAAAGATTTGTACATAAAAAGTGAACAAAAGGCTGATTTTGAAGAAAAAATAGGAAAATTTATGGTATCTGGTATTGCTGGAATATCCAAGAAAGAGATCACCAAGCTACATAAAGACACTGAGGGCCCTTTAACCAGCAATAGAGATCAAAAGCCTTTTAAGATTCAGAAGTTTAATCCCAAAAACTGGGGCGCCGAAAATCAGGAAAAAGTCTCTCACGATAAGATCAGGTTGCAAAACGATTTCTTATACAAGAATGTTCAGCCTTATACTATCGAAAACTTTTTAAACTCAATTTATCACAAACAGAACATCCCAATAAATTTTGTGCCTATTATCAAAAATCCTGACAGGCCTGTGAATCTCGTCCAAACGGCTCATAATGGCAGAACTAATAACGAAAAAGTGATTGGTAATCCACTTCCGAACGCAACAAAGTTAAACAACCAGAAGTTCAATTTACACCTCGTTTTGAAAGGATGCATGAGAACGACTTTGGAAAATGAGTACGAAAATTTTTGGCCTTGTGGTGACGATAGTGACCAATATGGCAAATTCAACCTTTTGATGCACCAATGGTATTTTGCCACGGGCGCAAAATCAACAGATGACATTTTGATATTCAATGGCTTCATTTCTCATGGCGGTTATATTGCATATAATCAGGCTTGCAAAAGCTACTCTGGTATTAGCCCTAAAAGCCGAGAAGTTATTTTAAAAATTGCACAACAAAACAGGGAAATGAGCGACTGGCGTTTCCAAAAGTGTGTTGAGCGACTCAATATGCCCCAGTACTTAAACACTAAAGAGTATGTTACTTTGGTCTCGTCCTCGATTTCTTTCGCTTCTATCAATTTAGCATTATCGATGTTTGCGGACTCCAACTACGCAAATGTGTTGTACTATATGGAAATGTTTATTTCAATGTCATTGAGTAAGCAGTTGGTTGACACATTTAACATTCGTTTGGATAAGCTACGTCTGGAAGATCGTTCTTTCCATGATGATCATCTTCTTTTCAGAGCACTTCTCAGAATGATTCAAGTTTTTCATCATGCTAACATGAATGCGCTATTCATGACAAACTATGGATTGGACCTATTTAAAGAGCTTATTGAAGATTTCAACGATACCAGAAGCATGATCAATGACAATATTCAGTTTTTCAAGTCCAATCTCAGTGACAAAAGTTACAAGATTTTGAACCAGATAGACGAGTTAAATGCTTTTTTGAATGACTTGGATTTCAACAAAATCAATCATAAAAACAACTTTGTTTGTGGATCAGATGTCTTTTACATTTTTAGCCAAATGAAGAGATTTTTGTGCTTAATTCCTTCTCATTTCTGTTTCCCACTGTCAACATTCCAGTCTTTGGATATTTACCAACGATTCTTGATGATTTACTGGATGGCATTTGCGTCAGTGTTGGATATCCTCTTCAGTGAGTCCGTTTATATCTTTATGTCACGTTTTGAAGGTGTTATTTTTTTCATGGGATATCGTGTTAATTACTACGAAAGCATATTAAAAGAGCTCACAGCTTCTTGCAAACACAGCAACCCTAAACTCTACGAAAAGATATATAGGAAGACTATCTATTTATCAAGAGTGATCTCTTTCACAAAGTACAGATGGAGAACTTTTTTGAGAAATCTAAAAGCATACGAAAACTATCCTTCAAAAAGATCAAGTGATGAAGATTTATTGAAGAGCAGAAAGATAACAATATTGAAAGAAAAGCAAATACGGAGTCTCAAAAGATCTGCCGTGGCAAAAGATAATTATATCACACTTGATCGGAACAAGGCTGGTAAGCCGATAGTGGAAAGTCCTGATGGAGAGTTTTATCAGGATGGTGATTTTCTATTTTCTTGGGAAGATGCTGAATCGAGCGCGGATGAGAACATTGATAAAGACTTCAAATACGAAGAAATCAAAAGGTACTTGTCAGAGAATGAATTCAACATTGACACGTTTCCAATTGAGTACATGAAACTTTCAAAATTTGGCCTACTCTATAACGTGGACTATAGACCCCAATTGTTAAATTCATCGTCTTTGATGGACATAGCGCCTAACTTCTATGATGACAAGTTGAAAGATTTGAGTTTTTATGTCTCAGATAGATACAAAATTCTCAGCGCAAACAAAGATGTGACCAGCTTACACCAAGCTACTGCGAAGATAGACTAAGCATAGGATTTTGCTCAAAAAACTTGAGTAACACTTTGATTTACGATACTTTGAAAGCGTCAGAACGAAAGGACAGTGTGGCAATACGACAATATGACAGACAAAATGACAAATTAACAAAATAACAAAATAACAATACGACAACACGACAATTTGATCACAGGATAGCGTGACTTAGTCACAAAGCTATAATGATACGAACGAATGAACGAACGAACGAACGAACGACAATAATAACACAACAAAAAAATTTTAATTCTTTATTTGATGCGGTTCCCCAGAATGTATTTTACTTTACTTTATACAGATAGATATCTAGTTATTCATATTTTACTATCTATATGCTTTTACTTTATTTGCCACTGTAGCAATACTTTTTGCGTACTCTACTAGCCAAGGATCATCTCTATGCATTGAGAGATGAGACGATTCCATTTTCAAAAAATCCATGTCATAAGTCATTCTTTTCCTGTGCAAAATGCTATGGTTTTTTGTAAAGTTTTGAGTGATTTTGAACTCGTTTTGAACAACTCGGCTCTTTTCAAGACATTGAGAGTCCGACTGTTTGAATTGACAGTCGTTCAGGGAAACCCAAAGCCTAAGGGTCTTTCTGTAAAGGTAATTTTTGAATCGAAACTTTGATAGAGCCTTGTTGTACTCTCTCTTGAGAATTCTCTCATAACAGTTGGGAATGTATGCCACTTTACCTTCAAACAAAACTGGACGCAAAGGCGAGATCTCATCAAGAGTGTAAAAATGATTATTCTTGCAATGTAAAAATTGACTATCATTGGTGTACACTCTGAACTTAGATCTGAGACTGTCTGTATAACTCTCCTGGTTGACTGTTGTCAATTTAATACTGGTCAAATAATCAGGATCAAGAATCTGAAGGAATTCGTTTCTAAAATCGACAACATCTGTGATATCGAATGAAGTGTTGATTGCAGTTGAAACGCTCGTGATATCTATGTATAACCCAGTATGTGTGTCGATAAATCTAGCATCAATGGTGTTGTTACCATTTCCTTTAACTCTGCATTTATAATAAGGATTAACATCAATGAGATAAGATCCAATCCCATAATTGTAAGCGTTCATATCATCAGGGTTCAAATCGATTACCAATGTATTGTTAAATTTGTCGGCGAGTATCTCCAAACTTCTCAAAGTTACCATAACATCTAAATCGCCATCAAAAGGCATATTTAGTCCGTTGAAGTAATATCCCAAAAGTGTACCATGCATCAACCAACTACGTATATTACTTTTCGCACAAAAGTTGAGCCAAGCTTTTGACATTCTATGCAAAACCCTGAGCCTTTCATTGTCATCAACAATGTACTTATTGAAGAACCTCCAATCATAATGTGCACCATTATAATTTTTAGATGAAAGATTGGCTTCGTAAAAATATTTTGGAATTTTGTTGATGTCACCCTCAAAAGATCTATTTGACTCGAATTCAGTTCTCAATATTGATGTATTGTGATAATCTTGTTCGTTTGAACGTTCAACCGCGTTCAAGCTGTCGATGAGCGAAAGTTTCGATAACTCCTCTTGGAAATTTAACCCATGCGATAAAAGTGTTATACAAGTCACCTGCTCACAGTTGTTAGTCTCTTTCTTTATAAAGTCTATCGCCGTATTGTAGAAAAAATTAGGATGATATTCGACATTTTCTGTTTGCAAAATTAGAAAGTCATTGTTAATAGCATCAAGGAACATCAATTGATCAGGATTCTGTCCAGATGAGTGCAAATAATTAGCACCAATGATACGTCTAGCACTGATTGGTAATTTGCCGGAAATTGGCCCACTGATACTAAAATAGCCATTAAGGTTTTTGCACCTTTTTAAAGAGTTTATGTTGAAGAAGCTTTGAAATTGCTCGCATGTTTTCAAAGAGACTTTGTCACCATTTAAATTTCTATATGTCAACCTCTCTTGTAAATTGATCCAAGAATCCCAAGAAAATGACACTTTTTTTACCGAAGCAGTTTGTCTGTAAGAGGCGATTGTTAATAATGGTGCCAACCTAATATCAAAAAGTTTTGAGATCTCTTCCAAAAATGGATCGTGAATTAGTGGGTTAACATCTTGCTTCAAGTAATTTTCCGCAAAGTACTCAATGACCTTATATGGAAAATGAATTTTTTGGATTTCGAGCTTCACAGCTTCATCAAATTCATCAATTGCTAGTTGTTCCACGAAGCCAATTGATTTACGGATCTTGTTTTGTAGCAAATTCAAGTATACTGTCAGTATTATCAATACAATCCAAAAAGTGTAGGTCAGTCTATAGAGAGATTTTAGTCTCATACCTCGTTAACGCTCAAAATAGAAAATAATGAAGAACAACGAACTTTTAGGAACAACACACGTCACAAATGGAGTTGATTCCTTGGCGTACAGAAATCACCCAAAATTGCCGAATCAATTGAGAAATAAACTAAGAAACAAGAGATTGATAAGACTTCTATATATAAAGAAAAATTAAAATTTTCCAGTAGTTCCTGCAAACTTAAGTTTATTTTTTGTAGAGAAATATATCTTGTGTACTATCTGGCATAACCACGTGACCAAAAACGTACACCAGAAATTTTACCTGTCAAATTAAATTGACAATAAAATAAGTTTAGCTTGTCCCAACGGATTTTTTGGAACTCAGTCACAAGTGTTTGGACTAAGGCCGCAATTATCTGGCTCCATCATACACGTATTAATGCAATAAGCACAGACCACAGGATGGAAGGTGACTCCAAATATACAATTCTTGATTATTTGAACGACTACTTTTATCACTTAGTGTTTTTTGTTATAGCAGTGGCGGGGCTAATTTTGTTTCACTTGAGAAAAAGATGGGTGCCAAGTTTTAGAAATTGGAGTAGAGTGAGATCAGGATATCTGTTGAGTGGATTCAGAGACGACATAGAACAAGGCTTGACCTCCAGCAACTTTGATTTATATTCAAATTTGGCCTCTGAGGACCAGAGACAAGGGTTGGATAGCGAAGCCAAAAAGCAAGTGATAAAGATAATGAACGAACAGGGATTGTCGTTTGATGATGCAAGAAAGGCTTACTTTGAGAACAAAATGGCCGATAATGGAATAGACGCCGACGGGTTACCTAGGGACCCAAAGTTATTTACGTTCAGCTAGGTGTGGTTTTAAATCACGGGGCTGACAGATACTGCGGAAGGCGAATGGGAGGAGAAGAAGAAGAAGAAGAAGAAGAAGAAGAAGAAGAAGAAGAAGAAGAAGAAGAAGAAGAAGAAGAAGAAGAAGAAG